>ML681964.1:74015724-74058577 GCA_007922195.1 Podocnemis expansa
CCCCCTTATGCACCCCGTTGCTTCAGCACCCCCTTCCTTCTGCACCCGATTGCACGGCTCGCTGCACCCCGTTCCTCATGCACCCCATTGCACCCCGCTTTCTCCAAAGCCGCCCGCCTTGCACCCCGCTTTGCTGCTTCCAGCTCCGCCCTGCACCTCTTTTTCCAAGCTAGCCTGCTCTGCCTCCTGCATCCCCGCGTGTCTTGGGCCGGGCGGTGGCTCTGCCCCGCTCCCTCCATGGGGGTGCCGTGTGTGGACGGGGCGAACAACCCCCCCCTGGTCCCACCCTGCAGACTGGGCTCGGGAGGTTTCTCCTGCCCGGGAGCCGCAGGGTGTTGCTGGGAGGCGTTTGTTTGGGTTGAAGGGACCCCCCCCCTTCTTCTTCTTGCTTTTTATTTGGTGGCTGCTTTGCCTCTGTCCCCCCCCCGTCTCCTGGGCAGGGGGGCTGAGCTCATCTGAACTGGGCTTTCTTGCAAAGCAAAAATTGTGCTGATGCCGGGAGTCTTGTTTTGTCTTTCCTGCAATGTTTAGTGCTGTGTAGCAGGCTTGTCTTCCAAGCTGTTATATTTTTTTTTCCTTCTGTCTGGGGTCCGCCCTCCCTCAGCCCCTTCCCTCTTTCTGCACAGCTTGAGGGCACATACATGTCTGTAGGTCTGTCCCAGGGCTCCCGTCTGCACAGCTAGTCATGTGCCTTAAAATCAAATTACTCCTGGGTTTCACATGCAAAATGTGACTCAAAAGTTGGCAGGGGCAGGGAAACTGCATGAGAAGGAGCAATCCTTTTGGCTTCTAGGAGGTGGAAATGGATTTGTGCACCAAATGGGGTTTTGTTATTGCCTGAACTTGCTGCACATCTTGGGAAGACTCCCTTAAACCCTCTCCTGGTTCATCCCCTGCCCAAAAAGTCATGTTGCTCCCTAGCAAGTTAATGAGATTAAAAAGAAAATGCATGTGCAAAATCTAGGCATTTGCAAACTGCTTCATAGGAAAAAAATACCTTGGAAACCTTGATTTATTTCTCTGACTGGCTGTTGTATAGAAAGTTGGTGCACCTCCCGTAACTGTGTGCTCTTTGGGCAGGAAATCAAAACAGCACGAACAAGTTTTTCTTCTGGACTTTGTAGTCTCAAAACTCTGTGTGTGGATTTTTAATAGTCTTTTTTGAATTAGCATTTTCCTCAGGTTTGTGCACACCAGAATTAGCTACTTCAGCTATCCTGGCTCTGACTTCTTAACTGTAAAAAAAGGAAAAAATGGTCAACTTAAGTCTAGATCATAGATCAGCAGGTTGGCCACAGGCATCAAAACGCTTTCCTAGCCTGCGGGTAAGGAACAGAGGCATGGTTTAGGGGGCTGATATTTGCAGCTTTTGCTGTTCTTGCACAGATTAGCTTCATGGCTTAGAGCAAAAGATCTCTAATAGAGTCCCAGGATGTGTGTGGCTTTTTGTGGACTGTCCTTTTTTCACTGCTCCCAGAAAACGCATTTTCCCTGGCTACACTGCTGCTTGGTCCTCTCCCTTGCAGTGTGGATTTGGTATACTTCTAGCCTGGGCTATTTGTTGTGGATTTACACCCTTCCAACTTCCCTCCTCTTGTCACCTGTTACCTCTCCCCCTCCTTTCAACATATGCTTGAAATGTAGTTTCACCATTGCACCGGCAGAGGGTCCCGTTAGCCTATGAATGAACCCATTGGCCTTGACTGGAGGAAACTTGCAGGTGTATCCTGTTCTCAAAGAAAATAAAATATTTTCACGGGAAAGCTTTTTTTGGGGTCCTCTTTCCCCCTTTCCTTCTCTGGGAGGCTCCATTCTCTCACTGTTCTGCACTGGAGGAGTCCAAAGCTAACCAGATGAAAGGAGGACAAAATACACTTTCTCTAACCTGGTTTCTTCCACTTCTTTACTCTGCATTCTACCAAAACCTGAATTTTTCCCCTTCTAGCAGTCTGTGGTGCTCCTGGGCTTACGGCTTATAGCATCAGTCAGTGGGTTAAAACTTTACAATGGCAAGATCTGCTTTGATGCCTGAAACCCAAATTCCTTGACAGTCTGGAGAGTCTTTCATGCTTTGTCAAACCTGGTGGGGTCCCACTCCATGTGGCTGGCGGAAACTTTGTGGGGTTATTTCTTGTCTTTCTAAGAGTCTGTGTGAAATGGGATTACTTGTAATGATGAGGGAGCAGGGTGGGGTGAGAAAAGTCAGTCCTGTAAGTGAACATGCGATCTTAGAGTGAATTTAGGGTCTGTCTGGATTTTTAATACTCATGCACCTTCAGTCACATGATCCCCCCAGTGAATGATTTATCCATGGACCTGAGTTTTCTTCTTCAGTCACTCTTGGCTTTTAGACTTGTTCGTTGTCTTGCTCGGTGGTCTGGTAAACTGCTTAAAACTCTGCAGTTTGCGCTCTCCCTTCCCAAACCAGTTCATTTCACTCCTTGCTGCTGGGCCGGCTTAGTGAGATGAGCCATCTAATTTTGCGAGGGTCTTGTGGGAAGACTTTGCAACCCCACAAGTGCACTGAAGTGGTGGTGTGTTCTGCAAAGCACATGATGCATCCTCTAAAATAGCATTTGCTGTCTCTCTCCCCTTTCTATGCTAGATGGCAACTGAGAGTAGTTTGCCTAAACATGCAGTGCTGATGCTGTGGAACAGGTAATTTATCGCAGTTGTTAATTTTTAGGAAAGGCCACCTCTTCTGGCAATGGTCAGTTTAGATTATCGGCACATCAAAACTAATAGCCTAGCTCAAGTGAGGACACAGTTAACATTACACCTGACTTAAGTCCAGATTCCCTTCCTGAACATGGAAATTCCTTGCTTTGCTGCACAGAGGGTCTGCTTGGCATTGCCCAAATTTTCCAGACTTGAGGTTGATCCTTAAGCCTCTTGCAGGGGAGGGTGGGAGGAATGCCAGCTGTTTCTTCCTGCTAGATGAGCATCCCAGTTCCTTGGGATTTTGCTGTGCAAAATGAAGTTTGCTTATGTTAATTAAGCATCTTTTCTTTTTGGTTGGAGCACTGCAAAAGATTAGCATCTGCTGCTAATCTTGGCATTGTTCTCTAAGAGGACTAAAGCAGAGATCATGCTCACTGAGCCTTCTTGCACACAGAAGAATATTCAATGCCACGGTTTATGGTTCTCGTTAATCCACAACAATGCATGCTTTCGAGTGTGCAGGGAAGGTAAACTCGGGTGTGCTGCGCTCTTTAGTCCAGATATCCCCACTGAGAACGGAAATGCTTCTGCTTTCACCCAAATGCTGGCGTGTAAAAGACACACCCAGCTGGCTCCTGGTGGCTCTCCAGAAGGCTGTAATTAGGTGGTGGAGGCCAGCAAGCACTGCTGGGTGCCTGTTCGTGACTGCCCGGCTCAGCAGTTGCTGCTTTAATATGATTATCCAGTTTCCAGCCACCTTGCAAACATACGTATGTTTGATTCCCAGGTTAGGCAGCCTAGGCTTCACTGAGACGCCTTGGACCATGTCAAAAGCTGATGGTTGCCCTTCTGCAAACTTGCTTATAGAGATATTGTGCGAGACTCTTCACCTGAGCATGAGGCCAAAGCAAAAGCTGCGCTAACAACCTAGTTTCTGGAGGGAAATTCTCTGGGTCAAATTCTGCTCCTGGAGCTACACCAGATTAACCACCATACTCTGGATATACCTGTATAGCAAAGCAAAACCTACCTCCTCCCGTCTTAAGCAGCTACTTTCAAAGCACCAAGAGTGTCTAGTGTGAATCTCACTTAGCCTTCAGAGCCCACCCCACAGTGGCAGTACTCCTCTTTTCAGATGTTAAACCCGACATCACTGTCTGGAGCCATAAACATTTGTGCAGTGACAGTTTTAATGTCTTCATGTGTAGAGCCCCACAAATATGTGGATATCTGCAGATACAACAAGGATATCCGTGGACCGTTTCTTGTGGATGCAGATCAGTTACAGGTCTGCATGTTTTTATCGTCACAGAGCTAGAGCCCTGCAAATATGCAGATATGTGGTTATCCACATCCACGGATATCTGTGGCCCATTTCTTGCAGATGCAGATCAATTACAGATCCACGTATTTTTATCTGTGCAGAGCTCTATTCATGTGCCAGGTAGGGAGAGGCAGGCAGCAGTTTTAGGCAGATGGCACCCTAAAAGGAATCAAAACAGCTGTGTGGGGGTGATGTTTTCTCCCCACACCCCATTCCACCCAAATATACTGTTTCGGGGAAATAATTCAGTGTTTCCAAACGTGTGGCCTACTCAGGAATTTGCACCTTGGGACAGAAAGTGTGCATGGCTCTGGTAATGAGGTTGTGTTAGCATGCAGTAACGCTGGTGTTTGCCTGCTTCGCCTGGTAGCAAAGGTGAGTCTGCAAGAGTAGCTGTCTGACCTAGCAAAGATGGTGCATCTCGCACCAACATCCTCATAAAGGTGGGGCTCCCTAATCTTTTCTGGGGCTCTGGAGGCCCCTTTCTCGTGTGACTGTGGTGCTGGGAATAGCTGAACAAGTGTGAGGAACAGCAGGGGCACTGCGGCATAGGAAAAGATTGAGGGCCCAGGTTTCCAGCTCCCCCGTTATTTCCACAGCTTGGCCTGTCTCCTGAACCCAGGGCTGCCTTGCCTGGCTCCCTGCGAGCACATGGACAGGACTACGGCGCCGGTCACTGTGCTGGCCCTGGAGCTGAAGAGGCTGACAGTGAAGCCACAACTGCCAAAGATGCCACTGTTGGCAGATGATGCTGGGCTGGGATCACACAGATGTGGCATTTTAAACTTCACATCGTTCTTCTCCCACTGTGGGTCGCATGCCTGGACGTGCCACAGGCAGATTTAAAAAGGCTCCACCCCAGCTGAGTTCCCAGGCATGCTATGGCTCGAGGCAGGCTACGGGCCATGGCTTGCATTTTGGGTCCTATGAGACCGTGCCCAGAAGTCTCCCTGAGGAGAAGGAGTGATGGTAAATAGTCATTTTTTTAATTGCTAGAACTGTACAAGGCAATGTAGTGCCCACCTGGTTCTGCAATGCTCCATCTAGGAAACTTAATGCCCTTTTTATAAGGGCAGGTAAACATCGTGTAGTACAAGGGGAAAAATACACAATCTGTTGGCTTCCCTGAATTCAGACTGTAAATCTGCTACGGCCTGGAACTTGCGTCTCTTGACTCTCTGTCTGTCTGTCAAATCTTTTCTCTCGCTTGGAAGAAGACGAGCAGGTATTTGTCAACTGATGTGCTTGGTGTGAGACTAGATGGGAGGTGACTGGTCACCCACAGTGTTCCTGGAGTGGGGTCGGTGTGGTGTCCAAAGAAGTCCGAATTCAGACACTAGAGATGTAAAGACTATATTGTGGAAGTAGGAATAAGCATTACTCACGGAATAAAGTTAAATACTTAACTGAATGCTCTATTCTCTGGTAATCAGGCCTCAGCTGGAGTAGTGTCCCTTTCTGCACGCCACACCCCTGGACAAATGGGAAGAAAGTCCAGAGAACAGCAACAATAATTACTAAAGGTCTAGAAAACACAACCTACAAGGAGAGATTGGAAGGGAGGTGGGTTTGCTTTCCTCTGGAGAGGAGTGAAGGAGAAAAGGTTGCTCCAAGGAGGAGGGCCAGATTGTTCCCTTTAAACTGAAGGTAGGAAAAAAACCAACAGGCTTAAATTGCAGCAAGCTTGGTTTTGGTTGGGTATCTGAAAAATCTTCCTAAGTGTCAGGGTAGTTAAGCACTGGAACAAATTGCTTTGGGAGGCTGTGACAGCTCAGTCAGTTGTGGTTTTTAAGAACAGGTTAGGCCAGCGGTTCTCGACCTGTTCACACCACAGACCGTGCATCCCGTTCTCTGTTTATGGGCTGCAGTCACACACGTGCCACCTGTATGGCCCTACGGATGTCACATGGATGGCAGCCATGTGCTGATTGGGCTGCAAGCAGGCTGCAGGTCGAGAACCATTCGGTTAGAGGAACACTTGTCAGAAAAGTTAACGTTCTCCAAAAGTCCAACGTCAAAGTCTGGAGAATGTGCTGTAGGAAACAATCCTATATTAGCGACTCTGGGTAGCCCAGATAATCTAGCAGGTCAGTTTAAGCTTTTAGTTGGCCCCACTTGGAGTAGCATCAGTCTCCCAAGCCAAAATGACAACTGCATTTTTTTTCTGTGAGTGTGAGGCGGACCTCATTTCTTATTAAACAGATCTTCAGTGAGTGCGACTTAGGACCCATGTTGAGGAGATGGAAATGTAACTGCCAGGATAAAGGGCATTGCAAGGCAGAACACAACTACAAACATGGGGTGTGTTGTATGAAGATGTGGACAGTATCAGCTACAGATGGGTGTCTTCTCTCCCATGTGTGGTTATTAAAGATGATCCTTAGATCCTGAATACTGAAAACAGTTAACCCAGCTTAATAGGATGTGCTGAACTTTTGCCGCCCCAAAAGCTTCCTGCCTATTGATGGGGTTTTCTTTTACTTTTGGGTTGCACTGAGCTATCCCCAACGAGACATTGCATTTTGCTTCCCCCTTCCGTTTTTGCCTGTGATTGGGGTTTTAAGTGGTCATTCTGAGACATTGTAGGGTTCTTCTGCCACTAGTCTAACTCTTCAGATCTGTCCCTTTGGCAACAATTGACCGGATGAAGTAGCAATATGTGCAAATGGTTCTGTTTAGTGTCCATATTGATAGATCTCTACTTCTTCTTTAATCTAGTTGACTTGTGTCCTAAATCCTGCTTGCTACAGCTACCACTGGAATCAGGGCAGTTGGCTGGGTTACAGGCTACAAGCACTTGCTGCATGGGGATGTCTTCTCTGGTCCCAGATGCAAGCTGACTCCTCCCATGCCCCAGAGAAGGTCTTAAACCTACCATTGGGTCTTCTCCAGATGCACCTGGGAGGTGCTTCTGCAATTTGGTCTGACCTTTGTTCCTGGTCCAGAGCATTCACTGGACCATAAACATTTCTGACCTGGCTGGTTCTGAAGCACTGGCCCTTTTAAAAATCTGGGTATTGCTGATTTTGGTCGGTGGAACTGTTGTTGTCTGCATATTTGCATTTATTCTTTCCACTATAGCATTGTGAGTAATGAACAGAATCCTGAGTTTCATGGCTTTTTGTTTCCAGTTGCCAAAGATAACGTAAAAAAACAAACAAACCAGTGTTGCCTTCAAGATGGAGATTCTTTGTAGTGGACATTGGATGGTAGCGTGATCCCATTTGGTGACTAGGATCCAGGAATCGCCTATGTTGCAGGTTCTTCAGTTGTGATATAAACTCTGGACTAGTCAGAAGTACAGGCTCAAATGTGTTGCAACAAAAACCTTAGGTAGGCGATTTCATCCTTTTCCCGAGGGAAATGCAACAGCAGCTGGTCAGAAAAATGGACCCACAGTGGCAGGAGATGATTACAGTTGAAACTACAGCTGGAACTTACATAGGCAGAATGCAATTCCCTGAATCGGAATCTGGTCCAGAGCGTGGGTCTAACAATTTGTAACACCGTCCAGTGCTCCCATGGCCAGCGCCCTGTAAATCTGAAGATCTGCAAAAGTCGTCCACAGGTATCTGCATCAGATGCAGATATCTGTGGATGACTTTGGTGGATAAAATGCAAATACAGATTTTGTAGCTGCACAGGCCTTTCTCCTCCTGGCAATTCTTAATGACTCCCCCAGTCCATGTGGAGTTCAGCTCTTCAGAGGCAAATGTGTGGTCTTGATCTTCATTTGGATTCCACAACCAAATGTAATGAGGGAATTGAGAAGAGGCATGAGGCTCTCAAGCACCTCTTCTACATGGGTGTCAGATCAAGACTCTGCATTTCTTCTGCTTGTACTTCATGGGAATAAACGTGGGGAAGCAATAGGCTTGGTCCTCCGCTGGAATAGTGGTTTCATCACTCCTCAAAACAAGTGAGGTGTGGTGAGTTTTGATAGATCTGAGCAGCAAACTGTGTCAGCCTTGACCTGGGTGACATCAGAAGCAACTTTTTAACTCCCCTCTGTGAAGGGAACCACGCAGAGGAGGGAATGAAGAAGCAGTTATATGTTGGCCTGCTTTATACAAGTACTGGACTGCACTTGCCGGATGCCTGGGAGATGAAGTCCTGGAAGTGCTTGGAGGGTAGGTCCCATCCATCCACCCAAACCAGGCTGATTTTTTTTGCAACCCACTTGCTCCTGCTGCAGTGGAAAGCCAAAGCCATGCGTTTCAGACTGGGATGCACAACCTGTAAGTGTGTGCTTGCATTACCTAGGCAGTTAAGGTTCCCACTGTCAGCAGTATCAAGGCCAAGGAAAGATTGCCCTGCAGTCCCTGGAGGGGAAGGAGGGCCTTGCACTGCATGGGTGGAGAAAGCCTGGATTTAGTTCTTGGTACTGTCAGTCTCCTTGTTGCCCATTGCCATAGTTTTTCCTTCGGAAAACTGGGGCTCATGCATCTTACTTGCCCTGATACTCATCAGGGCGATGCCTATATTACAGGGCTCAGTTAAGTCAACTTAAGGTCTACTTAAAGTTGACTTTAAGTAGACTTTATTAAGTTGATTTAGCAAGACCACATTGCATTAAGTTGACTTAACCCTTGAAGTCAATTTAATGACCTGGCCAAACGTGGCCAGGGCTTTACTGAAGTTGGCTTAAGCCCATAATGTGGACATGCCCCATTTTAATAACCTTGCCCACTAGTCAGTATAATGCCTAGCAGCTTTGCCTCAACCATGAGGAGGTGCAACCACTTTGAGGATTGTAGTGTCTTGACTTGGCAGCTCTTTTCATCTCTGCCTCTTATGGGACTGGCTATGGAGAACGTCCCACTTGAAATCTGGGACTCTGGTCTCCTGGTGGAGGGGCAGGTCAGTGATCAATTTGCTTTTTGGAAGCTGCTAACCACAGCTGATGGCAGTCCCATTCACAGCCCTACAGCCCCAATAAAGAAAGCTCTTGAGTGTTTAATTATCAGAGGAGTCAATGCTTTAACACTAAGTGGCCAGAAGTGTATTCAGTGACTGGTAATGGAGTTAGGTTCCTGGTGTGGTGGTGATGGGGGTTATGGATAGAAAGATAAACTGGATGCATTCAATGTAGGGAGCTGTCCAACCAGACTGTAGGTCATGTCAGTGTTGGCTTGTTCCCCATCCCCATCGGTTCATTGACAGCTCAGGGAAAAGTCTGCATTACAGGATGCTCTGCTGGGCTAACCAACACACGTGAGATCCTCTTAGGGCAGCAGGGAGGAAAATGGGGGCACTTCTGGTATACATTTGGTCAGTGTGTCCTTGACCCCATATTTGAGGAGATGGCTCTGAAAAACAGCTGGGGAAGGAGGGAGGGATCAGTGCAGATCAACTGAGTTCCCAGTACAATGTCTAGCCAAAAGGGCTGTTAGAATAGTTTTATGTATAAACAGGGGCGTACTAAGCATGAGAAGGTGATACTCAATCTGTGTGTGGTACTGGTGATTTCAGTATTGGAAAATGTCCTGTTCTGACTTCGTCAGAAGGTTCAGAAGAGCTAGACACAATTCACAGTCTGGAAAATGCACTTTGTGCTTTTTGTGTGAGCTGCAAGCTCCTCGAATCACCAGGGAGGGTTAAAAGGTGAGTTGACCTGTCTAGAAGCAGCTAGACCTGATGATGAAACTGGAGGATGCTTTAACCTAGAGACGGATGTAGGAGCCAAGTGATGGAGAGCTTCACTTGCTGGCCAAACTGGAAATACGGCACAAACTTCAGTGTGGGTGAAGAACACTAGCAGCTTGCCAAGGGATAGGGTGAACATCTTCATCGAACTCAAGACAGGAATTAGTGGGTGACACTCGTTGCTCATGCCAGGTTCCTACTGCTCCCTCTTAGCTTTTAAGTCTCCAGGCTGGAGATACTGTAGGTGTCTTCAGCTGTTGTGCCAGTGCAGTAAGCGAGGTTGTCTCATCCTGAATGGAGGTGACTCAAACCAACCTTGCAGCTCCTAGAGTTTGATCCTAGATCACTGAAGTCATGGGAGATGCTCCCATTCACTTTAGTGTGCTTTGCATGATCCCCTTCTTGAATACAAGCACAAGCCTGCTGGAAGACTAGACTCAACAGATGACTTGTATTCAACTGAGATTCATCTGGCACCAATCAGTTAACTGGCTCTGATCCAGAGTAAAAGATGGAAAGAATCTCACCTGTCAAACATAATAGGGGAAATGGGCATTAAAATCCGTCCTCCTCATAACAGTGGTGTATAAACACAGGAGAAGGAACTATTTTTCATCCCTCTGTACCCTGATTGAGCATTGGTATTGAATTCCTAGGGCTGAGCCCAGGAAGTCTTCAAAGGCCCAATTTTAAGGTCAAAAACTTGATCTAACGGCTTGGAATCTAGTTGTGATTCTCCACATCCCCTGAAGCTTGGTGGTGTGTGGCATAGCCTGCCATTTGATCATTCAAGTGTGAAGATGCAGAATTTTTATCAAGTGGCCACCCGCCAGGCTGCAAGTGGGGCAGCTGAGGCAGATGCAATTGGACAATATGGGATCTAGAAGCTTATGCTAGAACTGCTGTATGCAAGAACAAAAGGCTGTAAACTGGCCTTCAGGAGGCTCAGACTTGAAACTAGATGCAGGTTTTTAACCATCAGAGGAGTGAAGTTCTGGAATAGCCTTCCAATGGCAGCCATGGGAGTTGGCCGGGGGGGAAGATCCTAGCTGGCTTCAAAACTGAACTCAATAGGTTTATAGAAGGAATGATAGGGCAACCCCCTGAGTTATTACAATGCTTTCTTGGGTTTCCTGCTGGTGAGTCTTGCCCACGTGCTCAGGGTTCAACTTATTGGCATGTTTGGGGTCAGGAGGGAATTCCTCTAGGGCAGATTAGCAGAGACTTTTTTTTCTTCCCTTTCCTCTGTACCATGGGTCCTGGCTCACTTGCCGGTGGATTCTCTGTACCTAAAGTCTTTTAATCCAGGATTGGAGGCTGCAATGGCTAAGCCATAGATTAGAAGTTTACAGGAGGAGCTGGGTGAGGTTCTGTGTCCTGCTTTGTGCAGGAGGTCCAACAAGATGATCACATTGGTCCCACCTGACCTTTGGAGTCTGAGAATCTTGGACCACATGATGGCAGACCTTGTGATGTGCTCTGAGGACACTACCATTACCAAAAACTGAGCATTAGGTAGCCAAAGCAGTAGTCAGCCAGTATACACTTGTATCTGCTTGCTTATCCTGGTCTCAGATCCTACTGATGGGAACTAGTTGAATTCCAGTGGAGCCCCTTGGCCACGCTCCACTATTTCAGGTTAACGTTTCAAATGCAGTTGTCTTTCTCTAAAACAAATCTTCACGTGGGAGGATAAAGCAAAGTCTAAATCTGGTGACTTATTTGGGGTGAGAGGGGTAAAGTTTGTCTCTTTTTAGACAGGTATTTCGGAAGGAGTCTGGAGGTAGAGTGACTTGAAAAAATCAGTCTGAGCCTCCATCTCTTTAGATAACATCTGCATTTCATGACTTTCTTGTGATTCTTAAACAAAAAGGCACCGTTACTGAACAGTTCAGTAGATCAAGGTGACCTGCTCTGAAATAATTTAGTTCTGAATCTTTACACATTTTTGTGGAAAGATGCTGCAAAATGAGCTGTCTTGTTTCTACAAAACTAGTTGTGCCAAAAACGCCTCTTAGGTCCATAACAGAGACTGTAGAATAAAAAGTCATTTGTAACTTGTGCAATCCCCAAGCACAATCTAGATCAAGAATCTGGCCACTGCTGGATAAAAAGGTGACCTTGGTTAAAATCTAAGATTTCTTTTGTCTGTTACAGTAAGCGCTGCTCCTTATGGTAACTGCACAGTGCAAAGTAATAACTCGAACAGGGAGTATTTCATGACTTGTGTGGATAAACATATTGGAAAAACTCAAGGGATTTGCTCTGGCTGATGGAAAAATCAGTAGTTTTTTTTTTTTTTTTTAATATAGCTCCTGCACACAACACGTTATTTGAAATGATCAAAACAACTTTGACGTGTGTGGTTCTTTTGCTTTTGCTTCCAATATTGAATCTTTTTTCCAGAAGAGTCAAGGGTGGGAAAGCTATCTTTATGAAAACTTAGCTGATTTTTAAAAAAAATTCTTCCTCCTCACTGATTAGAATTTGGCAACCATCTTAGCTGTTTAAGACATCGTAGCTATTCTATGAGCATGTGTCAACTGGAATAGACCTGGTGTTGAACTACAGTTCTTGATTTGTCCTAATTTGGAAGGTGACTGTACTAGTTATGTTCCTGGATGACAGCCATGCTAGCAAACCTTGCAGCACTGGTTTTCAACCGGTGTTCCATGAGAACTAAGTGTGCTGTGAAATTTTGTACAAAGGGAATGTAAAACACTCTTTCATCTTAAATAATTCTATCCAAGCAAAATTACAATATGCAAAACTTGTGAAAATTAATCATTAAATTAAAAGCAAGGTACCAGTCTTTTTTTCTAAAATGTGGATGTTCTAAACACAGGTGACCAAATGGCAAAAACTAATGACTTGAAGCATTTGATCCTTCTTTAGCTTATATACACTATGTTGCAAACCTCGCTAGTGAGTCTGTAACCATAGAAAATGACACTGATGAGCAGTCAATTTCAGCTGAAAAAAAGTGGGTGTGCTGTGGCATTGTTTCTTATTGAAGTGTGCCTCTTTACCAAAAAGGTTGGGAGCCACTGCCTTACAGCATTACTACACTGATTTGAATATAAAAAGTAGCAAATCTTCGTTAGAAATCTAGGCTGCTGGTTCTTGATCAGCTCTTACTACGTTTCCAGTCTTTCCCTGTCATGTTGGCTCTCTCTTTTTAAAATTGACTTACCAATTAATAAATTGTGTGAAAGCAAGGCTGAATTGTGACTATGGATTCTTTTCACGTTTATAATAGGTAATTTGACTTCAACCTCCCTCCGTGTGCTGTTTCCTAGAGTTTGAATCCTTGCAAATCAGAGCATTTGTTGTTGCAGTATGACCTGATCCCGTGTCTTACACTCCCCTGCATTTACTTTCATCCAGTTCTGCAAGTTCTCCCTCTTCAAAGTGTCTGAAGTGGGATATTCTCCCATGAAAGCTCATGTGATAAACAAATCTTAGTCCTTAAGTGCCATAAGACTCCTTGCTTTTTTTTGCTTTACTAGACTAACACAGCTGCCCCTTTGGACCTTAGCTACAGGATTGTTGATTGATAAATGTCTCAGGAAGACTGGAATGAAAAGCCGCCTTTTTGACAAGAAGCAGCTGCTGCAAAAATGCTTCCTTTAACTGAACAGGCTGTGCCTGAAGGCTCCAAAGACTGAAATTACTTGCACTACGCTGTTGGGTGGCTAACCATGTAATGACATCTTCTCATCACCTTCAACAGTGGTAGGGTGACGTGTTGACTTCGAGGCAGTACCTCCGGGGGGGGTGCATTAAGGAGCTAGCGGGACTAAAGTTTGACTCCCCCCCCATTCTTCAAACAACTGTAGAAGGTGAGAAGAAGTAGTTGTTTAATGTGGTACTGATGGTAATGGGTTAAAATTGAGCCAAGAAGAAACTTGGCTGAGTAACAGGAGAATCCAAGAGGTTGTGCTAGAACGAACACTCCCAAGAGCAGTAAACCAAAGACATGAGATTCTGGACTAGAGACTATCTGGCGGTGGGGTGGAGGAGGAAGGTGAACTAGCTCCACTGTCTCTCTACCTGCATAAACCTTTGTTCTTCAATGCACTACCAACAAGGTTACCATTTGAGTACCTTAGTCCACTTTTCAAGAATAACTTTGTCAAAACTTCTGGTCTCTAAGATCTCCTTACTTGGAGAAGACTTTCTTAATCTGAAGAGTCTGATTTAGCAACAGGTCCTCTTAGGAATCTGGTGGGATTTGTGCTCTTGAGACACCTGAAATACCTCCCTCCTCCACCAAATACCTTCACCTCAGTCTGGTCATTCCCACCTGGCATAGGGAAAGGGCTCCACTGACTTCTGCTGCTTATTAATTTTGTGCCCAAGTTGAGTTGGCTCAATGCAGACCTTTTTTAGGAACGCCTACTGTGATAGCTTCCCATCAGACAAGTCTTCCAATTCAACCTTTGAGGTGCCTTTATTTATGGCTGACTGTTGCCAATCAGGTCTATTAATAGATGCCATAGATGAGTATTCTCCAGCTGCCTGGGACCAAACACTGAACTGTTGGACATTGTGTTAGCATGCAGGAGTGGTGCCTGTGATGTACACAAAACTGTTCCTTGTGGGTGCTTAGCTGTCATCTCCTGGAGTTGGGCATACTTGGTCCAGTGAGTTATTGTACTGAACTGTGTTCAGCACCTTGCAAAAATCTCTATTTTAATGTGGGCTGCTGGGAGTCTCTGTTCTGCACAGTTTGTGCTACCTTCAGTCTACTTCCATTCAAGGTGTTGAGAGGGTTCAAAGAGCAGAATCTAGTTGCAATTCTGGTTACAGAGCTGTGCATTGAAATGGGTGCTCCATGGAAACAAGTGTTGTATAACAAATAGATGCCTTTAAAAAACAAACAAACTTGCAGCTTGTGCCAAAGATGTTTGGATTTCAGGCACCTCACCCAAATTCTTAAGTCAAAGGCAACATACTTCTAAATACACAGCAACCTAACCATTCTGCTTCTGTTGCTGCTGCCCACTGGGGGCCCCTGCAATCAAAGGCTTTCTAGTCACTGTCAATAGGGCACCTCTTGGACACGCGCTCTCACAGAACTGCTAGGAGCAACATGAAGACTCCTTCCCTGCAATTCATGCTTTTCCTAAATTCAGGCAGCCCTCAGGTTTCAAACCCCTACAGATGCATCAGCCTAGTTTGGCCCAATGAGATCTCTTATGTATTCAGGCTCATAACAACTTGACCATGCCACATTCTTCCCTGGCTTCTCTTGAATGGACACATCTAGTCAGTCTTTTGGCTCTGAGAATCCAAACATCTCATTAGATTGGGTCAGGGCAGAGGGGAAGAGCAGAAACTGGGTCAAACAAGGGGTTCAGCAGGTTAAGTCTGTCGGTTCAGTACAACATCCTCCTCACTCTTCCCCAGCTAGAGACTTCATGGTTCAGGGCATGACAAATTGCTCATGATGGAGAACCCAATGATGATGAGCATGTGCACTTGAGAAATCTTGTCTCCCAGCTGGTTGTGGACAAGTCCGTACACTTGCATGGCGGAGTGGTTCTAAGGGCTGGAGTGGGAAAGGTGGACTAAAATTTGCATTTGTGCATGGACTGGTCTCCGAACATGGGCATATAGCAGATGTGCATCTAAAGGAATCTGACACTGAATTTATTTGCATTTACTTTGAGCAAATACTTACATTAGTGACGGCTTTCTATTGCACAAACTCTCCTGGTACCTGAAGCTATTGGGTCTTGCCGATATCACTTCAAACTAACCAAGGGGTTGATTCCACCCTCCTCTACCATGTGCCCCCACAGCTCCCAGTAATGTCAGTGGGAATAGCCCAGGCTAGAACTTTTGATTTGAAGCTGGTGTGCATGGGAACAACTGTTGCACTTGACTGGTCTTTTCAAGCATATGAAATGAGCCTCTTCGCAGTAATGCACGTGGCAGTGCTCTTGTATGGAGGATTGCTGGCGAGGTGTGTGTGGTCAGGAGAGCTGACTGCTCTTTTATTCCACTCAAAGAGCACTAACTAGCTCTGGACCATCTCCAGCAGTGACTGGTTGGCTCGCTTCTGGAAGAAGCCCCACCACATCTGAGGCTACTGGTTTTGCTGTAGTGGAGTTGGATGGGTGGGCCTTTCAGGTTGGAAGGAGCTATTGTAGTGGTTTAGTCTGATCTCTTGCATTGTACAGGCTGTGAAGATAAGAGAAATCCTGTGTAACTAGAGGGGACTGTTGGATCCAGTTGCACATCCTACCTGTGCTGCAGTCAGACTCACTGAAGTGTGAGGGATGGGGCTGAATAAGGCACAGGTGATATGGAGCTAAACAGTGGCTTGGAAGCCTCAAACACCTTTGCAGACCTGAAGCAGAATGTGCTGACATGATAAATCCAACAATTGTCTGTGCTCCAGGTCGGATGCCCCTTTCACAGCACAGTCCCATGGTGAAGCGCCTCAGTCATGTGGCTGTGGATTGAGGAGCAGGTCATTGTTTAACCCAGTGGTGGTCTTGGGTGGGAACAGGGATAGCAATGTTGGATCAGGAAAGAATGCAAAGGCTGACGACTGTAGGTCAGGCTTCTGATGTGTGAAAGGTTGATGCATGGCAGGCTAGAACCAAAATGGCCTCTGCAGCAAGAATAAACCCTACTTTTGCTCTATAGAGACAGCATCAGTACATGTGTGACAAGGGGGCAGAAAAGGGGCCAGAAGTGGCTTGTTGGCACCTAGCACCAGCCAATGCTTTGGTAAAAAAGGTAAAACACTAGTGATAGTCCACTGGCACCATCCTGCTGTCTGACCAGATGACGCTCTGGCGCCTCTGCGCAGTAAATAGGCGCTATCAGAGCATTTGAAGGGACTGTGGCTGTTTGGGTTGTACTTGCGATAGCTGACATCTAAAGTCGCCTGCCCTGAAACAGAGGGAGAATAGACCCCTTAATCACAAGACTCTCTTTCCTCATTTTAAGATGCTGCATTTGGAGTGCGGGGACCTGGGTTTAGTTTCTGCCTCTGCTTACAGACCTGTGACATCTGGCAAGTCACTTAATCTCTTGTAAAACAAGAATTCTCTTGTGCGCAACTCTGAGCAATCTGGGTCAGGGACTCTTCCCGTGTTTGTCTAATGTACTGTGCCTAGGGCTGTGATCTCATCTGGGATTTCTGGGTGCTCCTGGGATAGGAGTACCCACTCTCTATGCCCTATAAAGCAGAAGCATGTAGCTTGTGGAGTGGAGCTACTGTTTGCATCGTGGCATCTAAAGGGATGCCAAGAAAAAGTGGGAGAGTGACCTATTGATCATGTGGGCTAAGCTAACAAAGCTGGGATTCCCCCCCTCCAAGAATTTGGCATTGCATGAAGTGTGGTGTTCGGGGCTTCGCTTGCTGGGGTGTAGCAATGTACATACTGACTAGGAAATGTAACTGCAATGACTGGGAGGAACGTCCAGTGTGCCTGATGGGGTTCAATAAGATGCAAGCTAAAGCTTGTTTTAGCTACTGTCAGCTGCCTGAAAGCCTCTGTTTAGAGAGCTTAAACTTGAAAGCTGGAGAGGGAAGAAATCTGACCAGTGCAATGGAAACCTTCAATTCTCTCAGTCTCACGAGGAGAATAATAGTTTTCAGACTGTAACTAGGAATGAACTTGAGTTGTACGCTGTCTAGCCCAGCCAGGAAGAGCAGCCAGAAAAAATATCAACAGTTCCATTAAAAAGTCTGCTGGTTTTGCTAAAGTAGTGAAATAAACATACCTGTAGGTACAACAGGCTGAACCACACAGGAAACTTTAGCATGATCACACAGATGTGCCTCTCCCTCTGCATATCTATAAGAGGAAAAAGAACCCACTGGTTTTGCATGGTAATGCACAGATCAGACAGCAGCTGCATAGATTTATTAGCAGTGGAAGAACCAGAAGAGTTCAAATAAAAAAGGATGCAAAGTGCACTCCAAAAGCAAAACCCAAACTTGGTCTAGCTTCTTACCTTTCAGCTTCATACTCTGGGACATAACAAATCCCACCAGGAAGCAGAAAATCCAGAATAATAAGCAAAGGGGCCTTACTTGCCAGTAAAACAGGACTCCTCCCTGGAGGGTGTGGACCACCAAGTTAGGTTTGATGGAAATTGGATTTTGTAGTCTAGGTCGATCTTAGTAGTATTTCTGCAGAGCCAGGCACTTTAAGAGCACTTTTGGTGCTCTTACAGATTAAGGATCCTGTTGTGTTGCCCACTGCTATTTATTCCACTCTCCTCCCTTGTTGGCAGTGATGCTCACTAAATAATAGGAATATTCTTCAAGCAAACAGTGAGCAGGTGCAGAACTGGATTCTCTCATTTCAATGTGCTGTTTGGGTTGGATTTGTTAAAAGGACTGCAACTTACTTTACTTTAAAGGCCTTGGATATAAACTGCAATCCTCTGGTTCAAATTCCACATCAAGCCAACTCTTCCAGTCTTCATTTGGATGACTGGTAGATGAGTTTCAGGTGTGAGGGACAAAAGGCCTGCAAGTGTGTCTGAATGCAAACCTATTGGCCCAAATCCTTGGGTCAAAATGAATGGCACATGGTATGGAGAATAAGGTGTGTATGGTGCAGTTGTGGAGTCGCTTTCATGTATCTGGTGTCAGGAATATCCAAGTCATACCCACAAAAATGTTTGTATTTTTTTGCAATTGTTGCTCTTCCTAAGGTGAATGACTTGCCCCAAATGTGTCCTGCTCTAACCTCTCTTCCATGTAGTAGTGAAATAAGGTCCCATGCAGCTCTCTGCTCACAAGTATATTAGGCAAAATGCAAGCATATATCTGCTGTGGCTCTGGTACATGCAAAGCTAGGTGTGACTAATGTAGCTGGACACTCAAATATAGCTGTATCAAGATTTCTTAGCTCAATGAGATGCCAGTGAGCAAAATGCTTACATACTGAAGAAGTACCTAAAACTTAGCTGGGAGTGTGGTGTGATTAGTCTCTTCTCTTGCATTCCTACTCAGTCGCATTATTGCTTTTTTCCAGATCCTGCATCCTCTTGGCCATGCTGTTGGTGTTTTCACTTAAATCCAGGGCAGCAAGATCCAGTTTGATTGGAGTAAAATGAGTGCTCTGATAGGGACCTTCCTGAGCCAAGTGTCTGAAGTAAACTGCAAGTGGAGGGCTCATAAAAAGAGTCTTGGTCACTTGTATTAATGCTTAGGCATTGATTGATTTTTGTGATTCCCACATTCAGTGTTCTGGGGAAACTGACTCTGGCTCCTTGCTTCAGACAGCTGGAGTGAGGGAATGGGACTTCATTCCTTTTCAGGCTGAAATCTTACTGAAAGAGCTGAGATGCAGGGGAATCTTGTCGGGGATAAAGTTAATAGACCCCAGTAAAGTGGACAACCTAAACTTCAGCTGTTGCCACAAAACCTTGCCTTTAATAGTGTATTCCTCCCCCACAAAACTTGCACTCATTCATGAGAGAGGTTTATGTGGAAACCTGAGCTCTTCTAAATCTGGGAGACCACGTGATGCTGTAAAGATTTTTCTCTTGCTAATCTTAGCTGGGGTTTAAATTCAGATGTATTTTCTGTACAGGTGTGAACTCCTGCAAGAGACGCACCATTACTCCGAAGCAGATGGCTGCTTGGTGAAGGGCAAGAAGGAAAAGACTGTTCTTTCAGAGCTAACACCTCCTAATGTGGCTGTTCCCTGACATTGATTCTTGCACCAGACTGAAGGATTTTTCTGTGTCTAACAGCCTCCCACCTCCTTGGGCTCCTGGGAGATGGCTCTCTGGTAGCATTCATAAGTGCTTGGAGGTGGGCCGTCACCAAACAGACAGGTTGTTCAGTAGCACCCAGCCTTGTTTCAGTGTTCAAAGGGTAGGTGGCAGCAAAGGCATTGAGGAGAAAGCGTTAAAACCTGTGACTGAAACATCTGCAGTCCTCATTGCTACTGCTGTTTCAGTCTGCCAGGATCGAGGTTTGTTTTGCCAACTGTTCTGTTACTTTCCAGTCTCCCATCTTTTGCCTCGTATCTCAGTTCCTGCACTTGGTTCGGCACCGTTTAAGAAATATGCGGCTGGTTTGGGTGGTCATTGGTGCAGCTGACAGATGCACCAGAACTTTTCTGGGAATAAACTAGCAGTTTGCATCACTACAACTCTTTACCTCTCTAAAGAGTCTCCTAGGAATGGGACATCCCACAGAGAAGAACAGATATGGGGACCAAGTAGCCCAAAGATTCCCGTGGGTTATCCCCTTGAGGCCTTGAGTCACCTCTGCTTTGCAAAGATCACGCAGTGAGGACCGCTTTTGTGGGCGAGCGCTGATGTTTTGCTTATTCATGTGCAGTGGGGGCTGGGTCCGGTTACCTTGTCAATAGATTCTTTGTTTGGTGTTCAAGAAATACTCTGACTTGGCCAACATCAGACACGATTTGCCCTTGGTGAATCCATGCTGACTGCCCCTGATCACTCCGTTTTCCCCCAAGTGTTTCAGGATGGATTCTTAGAGGGCCTGCTCCATGATTTTTCCAGGGACTGAGGTCAGTCTGTAGTTCCCCAGATCCTTCTTTCTCTTTTTTGAAGATAGGTACTATATTTGTGTTCTGTAATCCTCTGGGACCTCCCCTAGTTGCCATGAGTTTTCAGAGACAATGGCCAGCGGCTCTGCAATCACATTGATCAGCTTTCTCAGCACTCTTGAGTGCAGTTCACCCAGCCCCGTAGACTTGTGCACATCTAACTTCTTTAAGTCATCCCTAACTTGAGTTTCCATCATGATGGGCTGCTCTTCTCTCCATTCTGTATTGCCCAGTGTAGTAGCCTGCAAGCTGACCCTGCCCGTGAAGACTCGTGTCTAATGGTCTCGCTTCTACCGTATGGCATTCTTCCTGGAATAGTATCTTCCTAGACAGAAAATACTCCGTGCATGACTAAGTGCATTAGATCCTGTATTCTAGGAAACACTGACTGCTATGCATGTTGGCTGACCACATGAAAGACTCTTCCGGTTCTAATCCGTCTCAAGTGTGAGCAAAATTGTTTTATTTTCAAGTTGTCCATTTCAGCTTTATAAAGTCTACAGTTCCAGATGAGTTTCTTGAAAGCTCTTTAATGTGGAGGAAACTGCCAACATAGTTAATTTCCGGAAGGGTAGCCGTGTTAGCACCTTGTAGACTAACACTTCTTCAGTTATAAGCTTTCGTGGGCTCCAACCCCCTTGCACCTGACAAAGCGAATTGGAGCCCACAAAAGCTTATGCCCAAAGAAATCTGTTAGTCTGCAAGGTGCCACAGGACTCTCATTTGTTTTAACATGGCTAATGTATTTGGTTTGTGCTTGAATTAACTGACCATAGGGGAATAGATTTCTGTAGACTTGCTGCTTATCTGATGTGGATGCATGAATGATCTTGTAACAGTAAATCTCTGCTGGGATGGACCATTCTTTCCCGGATCCCGAACTATAGCAGAGGACGAATGCACAAAATGAACATGGCAGCACGTCACTCTCAGTCCTGGCTATTAATTATAACCTGTGGTTTAACTGTTCAGATCTCAAGTCCTTTTTATAAACTCCACTTCCAGTAATTCATCCAGTTGCCTTTCAAGACTGCTTGTTGCTTGTCATGCTGTCGGGATGCTTCCAACTTGTGCTAGTTAACAAACATTGCTCTGGGGATGATTGCCCATCTGTTATCTGCGGAGTGGCTGAGGTGTTGCTGTTCTCGTTCCTGTTTTGTTCTGTGCGAGGAAGCAAGGTGGTGAGACTTGCAGGCTAACCCTCCTCTAGCTTGGGGAGCAGGTTAAAGAAAGTTTGACGCTAATGAGTCCTCCATGTATAAGAAGCAACAAGTGATGCTCCTTGGAAAACCTCAGCAAATTCAAGAACTACTTCAGGGAGGAGAGAGGAAGGTGGTGCTGTGACTGGAAAAATATCAAGCATAAGGGAAGAAAGAAGCCTCTCTGGTGGAGGTGACCAGTGATGGGTGCACAGCCTGAGAGGAGAGGGCTTCAATGTGAAGAGCATTGTAGTAAAACTGAACTATGGAGTATTTATGGCTTGAATTTAATAGATGTTCTAGCTTCTTGCAGTTATTTTAAAGCAATGAAGCTTCTACCAATTTCCTTCATGTTGCTGATAAACTTGCACTGTCCTTCACCTGGCTTTTGTTTTTTAGCTGAGATTCTTTCAATTGTTAAAACTTCCGTGCAACCTATACTTATACCCTTGCTTTGAAATGCCACTGTCATTGCGTTTCTAACATGTTCATTAACCAGCTGTACTCCATATAGTTCAATCTTCCCTGCATCTCTCCAGCCCCTTAAACGCTCTCCTGTGAACACATTAGCTTTTTATTTTCTGGTGTTGACCCGAATGCTATGTCCTGGGTCATGTCATCCTAGTCCTTGCAGGAGGATAGATTTCATAGATTTGTTTTTAGGAAGGGATTGTTTCACAGCTTATGGTTTATTCCCTTGTGGCATTACAGCTTTCTGGATTTTGCCCCCACCCCATTTAAAAATCGTACTTCCCTAGGTGCTTGGTAGAACTAATCTGAATTCCTGCCACTACCTCCGACCTACATGGATTCCTTGTCATTTTTCCCTTTGCTAATTGAGGCAGGAGAATTGTACCTTCTGCACCGCTGAAAGGAGGAGGAATGTTGGTAGCTGTCCAGCAGCGACAAGCACAGAAGACAAGTGAAATGTTGGATCAGATTGCAGTAGCTGACTGGACTTTGTCTCACAGAACAGAATATCTGTTATAGAGTTGGTATTTGCAGAAATGTCTTCTGTTCTGGAGAGAACGGGAGGGCATTTCACCCACGGGTCTAGCTCAGTGGTTTTCAACCAGTGTGCCATGGCACACCACTGTGCCATGAGAACTGTGCAAGTGTGCTGTGCACTTTTGTACCAAAGTAATGAAAATCAAGGTAAAACATTGTTTCATATTAAACAATATTCTAGCCAACCAAAACTACAACTCAGAAAGCTCACAAAAACTAATCGTCGAATTAAAAGCAAGGCATTGGTCTTTCTAGCTTAGAAGTGCACAATTTAAATGCATGTGGCCAAAAGGCAAAATAGAGATTGTGAAACAATGCATTTGATCCCTCTTTAGCTTGTTGTATGCACTCTGTTGCAAACATCTTTAAGAGGACCCTAACCATAGGAAATGTACATAAGAGAGGTTTATGAGCAATCAGTTCAGCTGAAAAAAGTGAGTGTGCCATGGAGTTGTCTCATTGAAGTGTGCCACGTCCCTGTAAAGGTTGAGAATCACAGGTCTACGGCAGTGATTCAGCTTTTCCTATATTAGGGCCTGGTCTTCCATATTGGTGTCCCTCTCTTTTGCTGGCTTTCGTGGCTCACTTGTAGTCCATGGACAACATCTTTACAAGCTGTGGGTGCCCAGTTTTGGGGGAAATCATGGTCGGGGAACCAGAACATACCACTAGCTTGCCATCGAAATCTGAGGGCATCACACTAAAATACTTAAGCCTTAATCTCAGGCAATGGCCTGAGAAAATATTTGTGGGAAATATATTTAGATGTAACCCCCATCAGTCCCGTTTAGTCCCTTGTCTCCTGCTAGCATCTGAGCCATAGAGACCTATGTTTGCTATGATCTCCTGAGCTCCTGGACATGTTCTGTTAGCTGAAGTAGTAGATACTCATGCTTTTATAGCAAAGTTCCTTGGTTCAGTCTTGGACCATTTTATGGACAATTTCCGAAAGGGTAGGCATGTTGGTCTAGCTCAGGTTCATTCTCTCTCTCTCCTGGCACTAATTTATAGCATGAGCTTTCTTGGTTCTTTCTTTTGGACAGTGGTTCCCTGGTGTGGTTCAGGAAGGGAGTGCTTCACTTTCTTGCAGACGATTGACCCATTACCAACAAGCAACAGATGTTAACATCTGTTCTATGTATGAATCCACAAACTTAGCTGGAAGTTGTACACCATATTCAGGGTCAGAGTCTAACAGCAGGGGTGTAGATCCCCCTCTTCCCTTGAAGTGGATGCTCCTTGGAGTTTCGCTAGTAGCTTTTTTTTTTGTCCTTCACCGTCTGAATGGGGGCTGGATGTGGAGAAGTGTTGTATGGGTGTACTAGTTTTTAGATTGTTTGTTCCTAGGGCATAAAACTAGAACAAACATCTTAAGAATGTAAGGACACTGCTCGTGACAGCTATTGGGCTGACACTATTTCAGAAAAGTGTCCTGATAGAAGTGTTGTAGCTTGATGTTTGCTGGGTCTCATGGATGTCCTCGAAATCAGACCTGCACATAGAGTGTAGAGAACTGTTCATCTCTCATTGATCATCGACATTATTTGTGATGTCAAAAAATCAGTAAAGGCTGTGAGGCAACAGAGGTCTTATTTGGGCTGCTGAGCACCTCATGATTGGGGAGGGGGGTGGAAGGACCCAATTTGCTAATCCAGATGCATTTATGGGATTGGGCTGTATGGGGGCCCACACTGTATTACAAAACATGTTGCTAGGTCTGCCCCCCACCCCCCTTCAAAAAAGAAACCATTTCACACTAAGGGAACTGGCATAAGCTCCATATTTTAAGAGGGTCAGTTGACTGTAAGGAGCAATCTTGGATTGGGTTGGCATATGGGTAATGTAACAGGGCTGGGTAGCACCCCTTGCACCAAGATTATGAATTGAAAGGGCTGTGTGTGTAGCCCAGCCACCCAGTGGGCTCTGTATTTGGGTTGATCTAATTTGGGATAGTAGCAATTCCTGAAGCAACAGCTTTGGGTTATTTTTAGGTAGTGAAAATCTGCCGTTGGCACCACTGAAGGCATTTACTTGTAGCAAGTTAATTATGTAAATATACATTGTCCACTTGGTAAAGTTCCCTAATCTGGTTAGGAACTTGCTTTTTTAAACACTTGGTTTTTTTTTTTTTTTTTTTTTTTTTTTTTTTTTTCCCCCCAGTGAAGGAGGTATTAACTTAATTCATTGGCTACATAATCAATGCAGAAAGGGAATGCTTGCCCTAATTAAGCCTGAATGATTCTGGATAATGGATCTTTTTATTTGGACTAACCTGTGTGGAGTGCTGGGATTTATATGAAGTGTGGGGCATCTGCTGGCATGGTGAGATGCTTCCACTCACAGGCCCCTGCTGGAACTGAAGTTCGTCTTGCGAACATGTCAAGTAAGACAGTCCTGCCCCAAAGACTTGTCTGTCTAGGATCTGACCATGGAAGATGGGAGAAAAACAGTGTTGGTTTATTTACAGCATCTCATGAAAAGCAGGCTCTAGATCACATGCCCCAGCTAGCACAGGAAATGGCTAGAGCCCTGCACGGATACAAATATGGGGATCCATATCTGACCTGCATCCACAAGAAATGGTTTGTGGATATCCATGTTTGTATCTGTGGTTGCGGATATCCACAGATATCCATGGATTTGCAGGGCTCTAGAAATAGCTGAATACTTCAGATCTGATTCGTTACTTTTTCCTCCTCTCTCCTCAGGTAAGGATGGTGGGAGTGACACTTTATGGTGACAGCCAGGATCTGGGGGTTGGGAGGGTATTTCTTTTTTCAGCAGCAGCTTCACCATTCACTTGCAAACAGTCCATATTAAATCATTTCATCTCACTTTGCCTTCTAGGTGTGGGATTTGGTCAAGTCAGTGGAGGAAATGGCAGGGTTAAAGGTGGATGCCCCCTGAGCCCTGCAGCAGAACTTGAGTCTTTTGGGTCCTACAGGACCCATAGCCATAATAGGAGTGGGTAAAATGCACTTCGTTGTGGGCAGGAAAACCCAGCCTGCAGTAGTTGTGTGAAAACACTGAATCTCTCTTCAGTTTGCTGAAATTCTACTTATGACAATGTGAGATTATTTAAAAGGCACTCTTTAATGGTTTGAGTAAGCGATAGGAAAGGACTTGTTAAGCAGGTCTTGACAAATGCTGCACGTGTAGGTTCCAGCCTGAAGATTGAGATGCCTATGGCTGTGTTCACACAGCCCTCTTATTTCGAAACAACGGAGGTTGTTTCAAAATAAGATTTAGGCTGTTCACACGACACATGGTGGTTTCAAAACAACAGCGTTGTTTCGAAACAAGTTAAACCCCATGTGGGGACAAAGCAACGTTGTTTTGGAACGATTGTTTCGAAACAACGCTGTGCAAACGTGTTTCGAAACAACGGTGACTTGTTTCGAAATAACTGTGAATTCGAATTTAGGAAAAAAGCTCAAAGCGAAATAGCAGGTTCAGGCAACAAACTGTTAATTCGAATTAAGCAATTTCGAAATAAGGCGTTATTCAAAATAACCCCGTGTGTGTGAACACAGCCTATGTGTGTGTTTCAGAGGAGCCTGCTGCCACTGACCCTTTCAGCGGCAGGGCATTAAAATTTCCATGCAGCATGATGTCTCCCCACCCCATCGCTCATGCCTCCAAAAAGCTGACATTTCTAGCAGCCATGTGGAGCGAAGCACCTGCTTCTGGGGGTGGGGGAGAAGGCAGTGTGCTGCTGAAGGAACTGGTGGGTTTTTGGTCACCAGGGTGTGTTTCCCCTGAAGCACTGCAGTGCAGGGAAGCTAGGCACCATGGTATAGTTCCTGGGCACCCGGTGACCTGACACGTGAAGTTTGTCAACCCTGGGTTTAAGTACCTTCCATGGCTTTCAGATTTGTTGCATTTAAATGGTAAAACTGAAATTCAGATAACATTCATCTTTTATATAACAATTGATGAGTCTGTAGTAGCATGGGGAACTTTTTAGCTCTCCTTGTGGGGGCAGGGTAAAAATGCAGTAGTGGATGGGCGTGCATATGGAGGAACGGCATTAGTCCTTTGCCAGCGCTCTAACGCGTGCTAATGTAATTTGTTGAATCAGGGTCCTGGTGTTGCTTTGCAGTCAATGTTTAGCTGCCTAAGACTGAATGGAAGAACAGGTCTGGGTTTGATCTGGTCTCACTTGGGTTGCCACGATCCATGGCTTCACCGAACCTCTTGGGAATCATGTTTGTACAAACAGAACTAGGGAAACATCACTGCCTTTTTACATGGGTAATAGTCCCTGTTGAAGCATCACATGTGGTTCTTGGAATTTAAAAGCTTGCTTTGCCCTGTTGCAGGGGGTTGGGCTGGCTGTCTATATCTCACTGCTACCTAAAATTGTAAGTAGTCCCTGAATGCTACAGGTCACTTGGAGGAAAGACTGCACGCACCACTTTCTTTCAACCCAAGTGTTCAGCACCTAAAATGCAAAGCCACGTGGTAGTTCAAGATCCTCTTACCCATCGCTCTTCTGCCTGGACATATTGACTCCCTGTCTCTTCTCCAGAAGACTGAATGACTTTATGTATAGGTTGCCGCAACACACTCGGGAGAATAGTAGGTGAGCACCTTCCAGTAGTAGGTTAAACAACGTGGTGAATATCTGTCATTCACTGTTGCTGTACCTCTGATCCAAGGGTGCTAGACTCTGTGAGACAATCTTTAGTGGATCGACTTCCACGGCTGAATGACAGTCTTGAGCTACAGGGAGCTCTTTATAGCTCAGCCTTATCTTCCATCAACAAGAGTTGGTCCCACCTTGTCCAATCTCTGATCTGTCACATAAATCATACTTTCTCTCCTTATGGGGAGAATTGTCTGTGCACCAAAGTTATGTTTTGTCAGGGTTTTTAGTGTGTGTTGCTGACATATGTCCGGGAGAAGGCATGCTGAAGTACGTCTTGCATGTGGGGGCTGATGGTGGTTCCTGAGTGAGTTCATTTTACAATAAGGATTGGCATCAAAGCTCTGCTTCCTGCATGAATATTTATCCTCATTAGGTTGTCTTTTAGAGCAGTGGACCAGGTCTTCAGCTGGTGTAGGTCAGTGGCTCCATTGGCTAAATGTGCTTTAAGTTTACCTACAGCTTAGGCAGAAAGAGTAGGGTGCATGCAACTTTTCTATCCGCAATTGGTGATAGTGGTGGCAACGGCATCAAAAGCTGTCAAGACCCCCTTCGGGGGTACTGGTGTATTAGAACCTCTTAATTTCCTCATCTGTTAATTGGGTGAGGAGAGAACCAGGCACAGCAATTGTAGCTTATTCCCATAATCACTCTGCAGGTTCAGTAAGAAAAGTCTATGCCATTCGAGAGCCATAACCCCCGTTCATGCATCCTATTCTCTCCAGTGTTGCGTAGGTTTGTTTTTTCACCTGTTGAGATTTCAGACCTGCTACAAGGATAATATGACAGATCCAGTGGCTGAGTGAAATAGCTATCACGGATGTGCAATAGAGGAATTGCAGAGCTGTAAACTGCTCCCAAAATAGAGCCGACGAAGTGTCAAACTGCTCAACCATCCAAATACTCCATGATCTGATCTCCATAGGCCACAAACTGTGGAAGGGTAAACCGTTACGTGATAGGAATTAGCCCCTTCTGCTCGGAAGATTAAAACTTTTTCTAAAGGACCTGAAATGCCTGGATGAACCTGTTGACTCTTCTTTCCTATCTCCCCTTGTGGCTCCCAGTTGCATTCAGCACTTGCGTTCCAAGAGGAAAGGCTGTTCTCCAAGTTCTTCTGGCCCAGACAAAACCAGATATATGCACTTAAAGCTCAGATTTGTAACTTTTTTGCTTTTGTGGAAGGTTCAAATGAGCATCAGAAGGCAGAGCTTGAGACTTCCCCACTGCCATAAAACCTTACCTTATTTAAAGTGAGCTCTGAATGCATCAATTTAGGTTGAGGATATCTCTGAGCAATTAGGGAATCTGTTCCCTTTTGCCCCAAGGAGTCTTCCTTCTACCAATTTCTGGCTCAGCAAAGGCTCTTAAATTCCCTACATCGGAGCAGCTCAAGCTGTGTTCGGGAGGAGAGCAAGATTTATATAGGATGCAGGCTTGGGGAGGGGAGAGGCTGTTGCTTTGTATGACGTCCATCATGGAACTATTATATTTGGGAGGCAAGGATTAACGAAGGCTGGCTGAGGTGTGAGGGAGAGAAATGAGTGATTCATTACAAAGTCAGATGTGTTCTTTGGCACTGGAGTGGACAGACAAGACGGACACTAACACATGGCATGCTGTGAGGATTATTGGAGCTGTGCCACCAACATCCGTGTCCTGAAGAATTGAGGGTTGGCTTGATTCATAAGGAAACCCTTTTGGAAAGGCAGCAGAATTCAACCATTACTCCCTATAGCTACTGTCTTTGGTAAGCCAAGTAGAAGTGACTCCTCAGTCCTTGTCATACAGAAGCAAATTAGGGCTTGTGGTTAACTTCTTTTCCAATTAAACCGACATGAGGGCACTGTGAGAATAACCATAGGAGACATCTGGCATCTTGATAAAGGTGACTAAAGTGCAGATGAATCCTACTTGGATTAAGTGGTTTATCCAAAGCTACACAGTAAAGTTGTAGCAAAGATTAGAAACCATCTAGGTCTCCTGATTCCCAAAGCTGTTTCATCCACTGACTACACAGTGTGAAGCATCAGTCATTCTCTCTAGCATTATAAACTGGCCTGTACCCTTCAGTCCAAGGGTCAGCAACCTTTGCTGACCCCTGTGCTGGTGCTTTCTCCCCAACCTTCAGCTGGTGCCGGCTGCCCCTCCTGCTAAAAAAGCATGGCAGCTGCCTGAAAATTCAGCAGCAGTCATGGCTGGAGCATGAGTACTTCCCAGACATGCAGCAAAAAGTCACCTGGAGTGGCTCGTCTTAGCTGTGTGCCTAGGGACGGGGGTCCCTAAGCATGCCGTCAAAAGAAGCGGCTCCTTTCAGGGGTTCCCAGGGATGCTGCAGAAAGAAGCTGCCCAGAGTGGTGCCTTTGGGGAGCATCGCTACAGAGAGGAGCCCCTCCGGGCAGCTTTCTTCTGTGTCACATGGAGGAATGGGAGGGACCCCTTGTGTCCCAGCTGCAACCGAAGGAAGGAGCCCGGAGTGGCTTTCCATGGCAGGAGTTGGCAATTTCTGTGGTATTGCAGAAGGTGCCGTGTGCCGCTCTGAATGGGGCCAGGTGCCACTGTCGGCACACGTGCCGGGGGTTGCCTACCTTTGCTTTCAGTCCTTTGAAGATGACATGGCTGTAAGCAAGCTTGTAGAATTACTGTCTGGTGTATCGATGCTTCTGTACGCTGGCCCAACTCTCCTTGATGAAGATCTTGGCAGGGGTTGGATTTGGTCTTGTATCTTAGATGCTTAAACCTTGCTCATGTCCTTTGTGCCATGTTGTCTTTTGTAATCACTTTGGAGAAGAACTGAAATGGAAGTCCCTTTTCTATATGTGAAACTACTAACCATGGAAAGCTGTTGGGCTAAAATCTGTCGTGGATTATATTGGTGTACTGCCTTTGATACAGCTGCCCTCCATTTATGCCAGCAGAGAACGTGGTGCATCGCTGTATGCTGTCACTACTGCTGTATTTGACTACTCATTCTTGAGTTTCCTCTGGGGCGGATCGGCAGGGGTCTTGGGGGTTAAAGTGTTCCTCCATAATGTGGGCTATGGCTTCTAGTTGGTGGTTTCTCTGTGCTTAAAGTTTTGAAACCATGTTCAGGTGACTTCTGTGACTCATTCATACGTTAGATCTCTGTTACAGAAGTGGATGAAAGTCTGTGGTCTGTGTTGTGTGGCAAGTCAGACTAGAAGGTCACATTGGTACCATCTGACCTTAATCTGTGAATATCTAGCCACAAATCTGTTTTTTCCTTCTCTTACTGGCTCAAAAGAGAGAGGGTGATATCTGTTGCTTCAACTGTTGAAACTTCTAGCTGTCTCTTGTCCTATCGTCTGCTGCAGGTGTCCATCACCCACCCCGTTGCTCCACAGATGGCAGCAAATGCTGGAGGCTCTGTCCCCAACAACAGGGTACTGAAGAGATTAAACTTTCTTCCTCCTCCCCACCAGGCCTGTTACCTCCATTTCCACTGCTTTCTTCTCATGCTTTTCTGTACCAGCGCCTTACAGCTACACATTGCCTATGATCTAGTGGGATCTGTGCCAGAAGAAATGATGAGCCAGAAAAAGTAGTCAGTGAAATAATTTACAGCACTGAGTTGCAAAGGATTATTTGGGAAAGGTGTGTGTGTGTGGGGGGGTTACTCAAGAAGCTATCCAGTCCGTGGTGGTGGTGGGGAGGCTGAGGTGAGAATAAATCCTTGCACACACTGCAGGGCAAAGCGAATGCTGTTTTTAAATGGAGTGAAAGCTCCCTGGCCCACGCATTCCACTGGCATCAGGAGGCTTTTAAGTGGAGTAAAAATCCCCCATAAATCTAGCTGATGGTTGTCTCATTCCTGAGAGGATGAAAGTGGGGGGCGAACAGGGGAGGGCTGGCCCTCACATACAAAGAGAATGGGTTGTTTCAATAGAATTAGGTTGCTGGGAGCTGTAGGTGCCAAGCTACCAGAAGCTCCCAAATGAGGGAGTGTCTATAGTCCCCAAGAAAACTTGAAAATGTGGCAGTGTCTCCAAAGCTGACAATTCTGCAAAGATCAGCTGAGCCAGAATCTAGACAAATGCAATTCTCCCATTTTCCATGCTGGTGACTGTCTACTCTGCAACCACAAATTGAGAGGGGAACTCAAAAGCAGACTGGAGACTTACTGAAAATAGCCTCTGGTGAGGAATAGAAGGGTTGGGCTAGTCCTAGGCTTAAAACTTCAGTCACTATCTGACACCCCAAATCTGCACCTTATCTATATTGACCTAACCACTGGTGTTGGTGAAGCTAGGTCAATTCAATAATGCTTCAGTCAGCCCAGACCCTGTTTTGGGAGATGCCTCTTCTAGAGCAGTGAGAAAACCTTTTTGTCATTTGTAGGCTGTGACTAAGCCAGGGTTTGGCAAAACTGGTTCCCTGTTAGGTGCAAATAACTTTATTTTTGGTCAGCAGAGTGCTCCTCTGCCACATTTCTGCAGTGGAACTTGGAGCGAGGCTATGAACGCTGGTTGCCGTTGCAAGCTGGTGCTTGGGTTTTGTTGAGCCCTGGTCTAAGCTACAGGCTATAGTTATGCCGCTGTAGCCTCTCTACTCTAGACAAGGCCATAGCCTTGTGATTAAGGCCAAGTACTAAAACTAGTAGCACTGGGTTTGATTCCTTGTATTCCTGTTTGAGTATCTGCATGTATAGAAGGTGAGTAGGAAGTGACCTCAGGAGGTATCTAGTCCAGCCCCTGCTCAAACCAGGGCCATCCTAGCTAAACCATCCCAGCCAGAACTTTTGTCAAGCTGGGTTTTAAACCTCTAAGGATAGAGATTCAATCATCTGCTGAGGGAACCCATTCCAGTTCTTCACCACCCTCCTAGTGAGAATGTTATTCCCAATATCCACCCTAGACCTTCCTCACCGCAGCTTGAGACCTTTGCTCCTTCCTTCATTGGCCACCACTGTATGAGCTTATATCTTCTCCCATCTGTAAAAAGGTGATACTGCCCTACCTGAATGGAGTGTTAATGTCTTACAACTAAAGCTCTTTTTGGACTCTACATACGGAACAGGCTATGGAAATCTGAAGTGTTAACTTCTGGTTGGCAGGAGGCATTTATTTTTGCCTTGTTTTTACAGCATTTTCATATTACAGGTCCTAGGCAGAATGCACCATAATGAGGGCACCCGACTGACACCATGGCCTCGCAGGACCCCACTCCATAGGTTGCATAAAAAGGCTTGATGGGATTAAGGGTCCATGCAGTGACAGCTCAAAGCATGTGGGGGAGGGGACTAGCCCTGTGCATCATCTCACTTGCTCCATGGGAATTCTTCATCTAGAACAGAGGTTGCTTTTTAATAGCAAAGAGAGGTTGACTTCATCTTATTTGATCCCCTCTGCCCACTCCATCTGTCTTTTTCTGAATGGGGCAGACCCTTTCTGACTCAGCCTCCAGTTTGCTTGATGCTGTAAATATGCTTAGTTCATGAGACACCTTCTTATACCTTTTTTTTTGGGTTTAGTCTGCTTGAGGCTGGTGCAGCTAGATTGTAAGGTAAATGGAGACTTTTCGCTTACTTCTTGAATGTGCTTCTTTTAGTCCTAAATCACTGATTTTGAGCATACCTGGAAACCTTTTCCAAAGCGTAGGCCTGTTCTAAAGCTAAAACTTGTCAATGGAGCTGTGGCACTCAAGGGTCTGGTGGGGGAGGAAACGTATACCCGAGAGCTGTGGTTCCCATGGCACACCCACCTTTTCCAGCCGAATGGGTTGTTCGTAAGTGTGACATTTAGTATGGCTATGGCCTTACTAGAAAGGTTTGCAACATCATGCATGCACCAAGCTAAAGGATCAAATGCATGAACGGTTCAGATTCTCTGGAAAAAAAAAAACACACTTCTAAATTTTTTACCTTTTGGCCACCTGCATTTAGAATTTCCAGGGGGGTAGCGGTGTTCGTCTGAAGTGGGTTGGAGCCCATGAAAGCTGACTTTTCTTTAAGGTGCCACAGGACTCATTTTTGCAACAATCCGAGTGTTCACATTTTTAGAATTGAAAGACTGAAAGCTTGCTTTTAATTTTTTTGTGAGTTGTAATTTTGATTGGATATAACATTAAGATGAAACGGTGTTCCTTTTATGTTTTTTTTCATTACCTTTGTACAGAATGCCATGGCACACTTACCTTTCTTATGGCACACCAGTTGAAAACTACTGCCCTAGAGCCTTCTCCTTATGTCCCAACTAATCCTAAACTGTTAGCCTAGTTACCGCCACTTGGGAGGTGGTGGTCCTACAGTGCTGGGAAAAAGAGACTCGCTAGCAATGTGGTGCCTGTCATAGCTCTGATCATGTAGGTGAGTCCTTAAAGTCAGAAGACCCACCTAAAGATGTTGGAGGGAAGGGATGTCAAAGCCCAGGCTTTAATGAGCAAACAGAAGGGTCAGTAAGCAGGCTGGGACTGTGAATTGACTGAAAATGAATTTTTTGACTCCATAGAGGGGGTTCTTTCACGATTAGACTGAGCTGATGTGTTGGATGGAGCTGTTTTCCCCTGTCCTACTTGCATGGTGAACAGTGATATTGCAGAAACATGGCAAATCTGGCACCTTTCCTGATCATCCCTTTTGAGTTTTAGAAAAATGGGAGAAATCTATGTACTAAACTGACCATATTCATGATGATTGTCAACTGCAAGCCCCATGGCCAATTCTGGCAGCATCTTACTTGGAGATTGTGCAGCGTAAATTAAAGCCTAGTCAAGTTGCAATTCGATCCACTTAGTGCTTCAGGATTCTCATTTCTTGGGCTTCTGCTGGCACTAATACTCCTAGGGTTTGATTGCAATGATATAGGCTCTCTTCAAAAGCTGAGCTTTTCAAAAAGTGACTTCTTTGGGAGCCTAGATTTATTTTTGCCTTGCTAGACACATTGAATGGGTCTTATTTTCAGAAGATGCTGAGCATCTGCCCTCTGAAATGTTGCTCCTTTTAAGGTGTCCACTTGGGCCCTGGGAAACAGGCACCAAAAATCACCAGTCCCTCTACAAAACCTTACAAATACATGTGCCCTTTAGCTGTGTCCACAGGGTTGCCAACCTTGGATTTTAGTTTTTATGGATGGCATTAAAATAGCTTACCCCTGGTGCCTGGGCTCCCCTGGCTGCCAGCTTTCTCGGGGCAGCTGAAATTAAAGTGGCCCCTGCCGCTGAAGAGTACTGCTCTCCAGAGGTAAATTTGGCAGCAGGAGCCTTCACAAACCAACAACCCCCAGCAACTTGAGCACTTCCACCTTCAGGCTTCGTTGCCTCTTAAAAGGGCAGTGCTGGCAGCAGCTCTTGCAGTAGGCTAGGTTCCCTGCTGGTGATTGCAAGAGTTTTATGGACCTTTTCCTTTAAATTGGATAGCAGTAAACATGCATATTTCTACAGATTAGTTGCCAGCCCTCCACAAACTTGGGCATTGTGTCCGTCACTGTAGCATTTGACTGCTGTCCATTTTTTGTGTGGTGTACACCTTCTGGAACATCACATTGGTACCAGATCAAGTAGAGGGGTAAATGAAGACAGACTTCTAATTAGAAAATGTTTCATGCTATTTCCTCTCCCCCATTTAGTTTGGTGCACATCTCTGGAGTCATGGATTGGAGAAATGTCAGGAAACACACCTGTAGAGCACATGGATTGATAGATCCCAGTAGTGAAGAGCCGACAATTTATTGCAGCACTTAAATATTGCATGGTCAAACTTTTTTTAAAGTGACTTTAGAGCGTCATACAACTTACCCCCTCTCAATTAGGTGAGATGCCCCCTTTCCTTGGTGAATAGAGCCCTGAGCATGTCTCTTGTAGCCCCCTTCACATTAACACTACAGCAGTAGAGCTTGCCATATCTTTCTGAACAAAGTTGTTTAGAAATTGCCTTTTTAAAGTTTTAGTGGAAAAACATAACTTTTTTGGAATACTTTTTAATAAACTTAACTTAACTGCTTTTCTCTCCTTTGTTTCTTACTCTGCTTCCCCCCTTCTTTTGGTCACTTTGGAAAATCCAAATACTTAAAGTAGGAGTTAAGGGGAGAGAACCACGAAGAAAAGATCAGACCATCTTAGAGGAACAAAATGGATCCATTTTCAAATCCCATAGAAGAATCACGTTGGCTTCTGTGAAATGACTTGCAATGTTCCAGTCAGGTCTAGTGGGCAGGAAAGATTAAGTGAGGATTTAAATGTTTGCTCCATTTGTAAAGAAATATCTTGAAATTCCAGCTGTTGGCTGGGGATTGATTGCCTGCTTGGTAGGGTGAGTCCCAAGATGTAATGTGCAGCTCCCTCCAAAAAACTATGGTTACTGCAGGACAGAAAGCTCTCTAAGGTTGTAGGACTGTGGTATTTTAAACCAAGAAAGTGATGGTATGCTACTTTTTTTCCCCCTCCCTGTCCTGTCTTTGCTTTTCCCCTCTGCCCTTGTTTTGAGCCTTGTTAAGGATCTGTGTGTTTTGAAACATGCAGTGTGTGTGCTTTGATGAAGGCAAACACCCAGCCCTGCACTTGCTCTATGTCTGCAGGGCTGAAATGTTCCAGCCAGTTTTTAATTCTGGCTTCAGCAATTCTTCTTGGCTGGAGAAAACGTCTTCAGGTCCCCTGAAGCCCCATATAGTGATTTCCATTGACGGACTGCGCTGGCACCTGGCCGGAAGAGGGCAGAGCCAGGAGAATGGGCTCCTCCAGAGCAACCAACAAACTGCTCATGCTTTCAGCAGATGTTTCTCTAGCTTCTCTATTGCCAGCCTGGTCAGGGGCCAGCAGCCAGTCACTCGACACTGGGAACCGTATGCTGGCTTTTTTTGTTGCATGCTGCAAGAGTCAAGGACTTTGTATTTTGAAGAAGGGGCTGAGACGGCCATTCCTTTCCCTCCCTGGAGCTCCCAAATCTCTCTACTTTAGAGGAACAAACCTGAAAACTACTCTTCTAGAGTTTCCTATAGCTTAGGCTTGAAAGGGGTTGGGTGTACGTGTCATGATTCATTGGGTTCTAGGCAATAGCTGCCGGACCATAACACATACGTATTTTCCCGGGACTCCTGTGGGAGAGGGTGTCTCATTTGATGAGATGTTGAGCCATAACTTGTGTGACCGTGGTAGCTGTCTGTCTCTTTGAAGAGGCCTTTTTTTTGCCCTTCCCCAACCCTGTGTCCTGGTCTCTTTGCAGGCTGACTGGGAACGAACCTCTGACCATCCTCCCTCTGACTTCAGAAATGGAGGAAGCTGCCGTCAAGGCTCATTACAAAGTGTGCGACCGCCTGAAGCTGGAGAAGAAGCAGCGCAGAATGTGCCGGCGGGATCCGGGGGTGGCGGAGACCCTCATGGAGGCCATCAGCATGAGCGCCCTGGAGTGTCAGTACCAATTTCGCTTCGAACGGTGGAACTGCACCCTGGAGGGACGCTACAGAGCCAGCCTGCTGAAAAGAGGTGAGCGCGGGCAACTGGTGGGGGGGCAGAGGAACAGAGTGGGCCACCCGGATGGGTAATGAATGCAATTGTACACTTGCACGCCTGCTAGCAATTGAATTTAGTGGTTCACAGCTGGCTTCATTGGGCTAAATTTATCTGCCCTCTGTTCGCTCTCTCAAGTGCCTGGGTAAAACTTGCTCCACTCTGTCCCTGGATTTTTCTCTATGGTGAGAAAGATTGCTACTAAAAGCATGGAACTTGCAGAGGTAGCTCAAGAACATGCTCCTTATGGTGCAAAGTGCTTCGAGTCTCCTTAAAATGAAGCCATGACAGCCGGATGTGACTAAAGTTTGTTTCTTGACAGTGTTACTGGCCCCGGGGGCCCAATTCTGGCTCCTGCTGGCACTGACAGATGATTTGGACCCCAATCTGACCCTGAGCCGCTTGCTGCAAGTGGCAGGAGGCTTGGAGGTTGCTCTTGCCACTGCTGATGAGTGGCTTGGGGCCACATCAGGCTCCATGCTGGCGGCTGGGGCCAGAGCAGGCCCCAGCTCCTGCCTCTGCATAAGTTGACTTAAGGCTTAAGTCAGTCTTGGGCAGGATTATTAAGTTGGCTTAAGCAAGCGCTTAAGTTGACACAGAAGCCCAATTTGGACATGGAGTTCCTTAGGTCAGCTTCAGGCTTCAGTCTAGACATACCTTTGGAGGATAGGGTCACAACTCAAAAGCACTTGGACAAACTGGTGGAAAGGTCTGAGGTGAACAGAATGAAATTCAGTAAGGACAAATGTAAAGTACTCCACTTATGGAAAAGCAATCCATTGCACACATACAAAATGGGCAATGACTGCCTAGGAAGGAGTGCTGTGGAAAGGGATCTGGGTGTCGTAGTGGGTCACAAGCTAAATGAGTCAACAGTGTAATGCTGTTGCAAAAAAACCAAATCATTCTGGGATGTATTAACAGGAGTATTCTGCTCTAGTCAGCCCTGATGAGGCACCCAGAACTGGACACAATACTCCAGTAGAGGCCTAATTTCAGGAAAGGTGTGAACAAATTGAGAAAGTCCAGAGAAGAGCAACAAGAATGGTTAGAGGGCTGAAACACTTGACTTACGAGGAAAGAGTGAGAGAACTTGCTTTGTTTCCTCTGGAAAAGAGGTGCCTGAGAGGAGGCATGATAGGACAAGAACCAATGGGCTTATATTACGGCAAGGGAGGTTCAGGTTGGACATCAAGAAAAAATTCCTCACTGTCAGGGTGATTTAACCACTGGAATAACTTGCCTAGGCAGGTTGTGGGATCTCCATCCTTGGAAGTGTTTTAGAGCAGGTCAGACAAGCACCTGTCAGAGATGGTTCAAGGGTGTCCTTGGTCCTGCCATGAATGCATGGGAGTGGATTTGATGACCTCTCATGGTCCCTTCCAGTTTCTGTGATTCTGTGCCCTACCAAAAAGGGAAACTTGAAACAGCTTCATTTCATTCAGCCCTAGCTGCCCAGGCCTGGAGCGCTTCCAGGCCCATAATGGTTAATTTTACACTGCGTGCCTCTCTCTGAGCTGCTCTGGAGAGCAGAAGGTGAGAGGCAGTGGATGGTGGGGAGTCTCTGTATTTGCATAACCGTGTATGTGAAGGGAGGAAGCCGGGTCTAACTAATACTCTGTACACATGAAGCTAGTTTAGAGGCAAGGGCTCCATTCCAGTTTTTCCTCTATTTGAAAAAGATAAATGGCATTTTGCAAGATGCCATATGTACCTGGGTCAAAAGGTGTTTCTGGGAGAGCAAAAACTTAACTTGAGACTTCTGAGGAATTTGGTGACACTTCTAGAGACTAACAAATTTTATTTATTGCACCAGCTTTTTTGTGGAAGGAAAAATTTCACTTAATCAGACACCTGAAGGCAGAGAACCATTCATTGGTTCTTCATTTTCACTTTCAAGCATCTGAAGTGTGTTTGTTCCTCCCACAAAAGCTCACGTGGTAAATATTTGCTTTTTTAAAAAGTGCCACTAGAATACTTTTGCTGAACTAGATTGACATGTCTACCCTTTGGGAACTTGAGACTTTTGGTGCCCCTCAAGTAGCAAAGGAGTGCTAGCCCCATCTTGCAGCCTGAGACAGCAAGACTTTTAGAGAAGATCAGTCTGTCAATGAGAGGTGGGAATGAAACCCAGGCACCCTGACTTGCAAACACCTGTTTAGTCTGTGACCCTCTTAGCCAGGCACCCAACAGCATGCTTCTACCAAACCGACATCCTCCACGTAGCATGACCTGGCGTGTAGGGTGCCTGTGCGGTGACACTGTGTGACGGTTGCCATTTTTTGTTTGGGGGCTGGAAGGAATCATTCCCAGTCCTGGGAACGAAAACGCATGCTAGGCACACACAAATGGTGTGCCACTGTACTTGCCCTGAGACGTGTCCCTTCCTTCACCCGTCTTTGTAACACTGTGTAATAGTCTAAAACTGATGCTCCACCCTTGGCTGCGTGAAGCAAAAAAACCCCTAGATGCCGAGCCTGAGCTATGAGACAATTAAGACCATCACTTGCCAAACATAGCCGTGTATAATGGAGAGAATGGAGCCCAAGCTTTCTTATACTGACACCTGGAGGCCATAGCCTGCTCCTTTGAGCCAAGACCTGGACAGCCGTTATTGTATTAAAGTGGCTTGAGACTTAGCTGCCTAAAAATATTGCTATCTGGCAGGTCCCAATAGTCTGCTGGCTGCCTCATTGCTCTCTTTTTATGTCTTTGCAGTCGTCTCTGCCCTCCAGAGGCTGTAAATCCTGCATACGTTGGGCCTGTAGCATAAGGTGCTGCCCCTTCAATCTTTCACTCCTCCACATGGGAAGTTTTTTGGTTCCTGTGTTGGCATTACAAGAACCAGTGCCCTGGAGGCAAGGAGGAACATGTGGTGTCTGGTGACTTGTTTTTTTTGCAATTACTCAAATGTGCCAACATAGATTTCCCCCCCCCCCGCCCCCCTTGGAGCTACTATGCCTTTGAAGGAGGAGAGAAACTTGCCTGTCTCTTCTTCTGTAGCATTTGTGTTCAGGCATCAAAAATGCCTGATCACTGGGTTGTGACTTCCAGATAAGTTGTCCTTTTTCTAAACAATAAAAAGTCCCTTTAACTGTGTGTGTTATCCTTGTGGGTACCCTTTTTGGAGACTCGCAAGTGATCTGGAAATGCCTGAAACTGGATCGCCGTGGATGGCAGGCTCTCTAGACACTTGAGGTTAGAATGCCTGCATTGATTTAGAGTCTATTATCTTGTTACAAAATATCTCGGTGCAATCAAATAGTGTGCTGTGGAGATGGCTCTAATTTTGGCCAGAGCCAAATGTCACAAGAACTAGACTGAACTGGCTGAGCTGAGCGTGAGATGATACACAGGCCGGTGGGCATTGGGAATTGAGTCTCAAGGGATAGAGGAGGGAGAAGTGGAGAAAAAGCTTTTATACCTAAAGGATTGGGTGCGAAATCAACCTAAAGAGGAGCAAATTTAGGCTTCAGTTTGCCACTAAGCACTGTGGTGGTATCATGCCAGGCAGCAAACTATCCCATCTCACCAATTTTAGGCAATGTTTCGGTAGACTATGCAGTGCACAGGGTCTTGGCTATTTTATCTGGGATTCATTTGTGTTCATGGTGGGTCCAGGGCAACGTTGTACTGACAAGGCCGAGCAGCCAGATGCAAAAATGCTTGTTGCTTTCCTAACATGGCGATTGCTGGCTGTTGCCTGTCTGATTGTTGATGACATTCCCTTCAGGATCTCTAGCCACAGAGAACGTAGTTGAATCTGTTTCAACAAGGGCTTTGTGCTTCATACTGTTGCAAATCCTTACTTTTCTACTCCTGGCACTGATGGTGGTGGCAGCAGCAAGATTGCAATGTCCTGCTTCAGAAGCTGTGGAGTCTCCTGAACTACTTTTTAGCTATGTAGAGCTTATGACACACAACCAAGCTGTTGGGAATCCTGCTGGTGGAAGTCAAGGGTACTGATGTGCTGTTATTTGCATAGGATGTGTACGAATGGTTCCTTCTGAGGGTGTGTCAAAGCCTACTGCAGGAGTGTCTTGCTCTGTATCACAGTTGTCTAGATTAAATACAGAAGAGCCCATGAGGAGGCCCTGCAAAGATCTGAGTGACTCTGCAGCTCTAATATAGGTTAGCCTGTATGAGATGGGCCAAATCTGGGAGTCAGTGGCCTGGGTAACGGTCCCCCTTCAGCCACTGCTCCATGAGCGTTGGGTCTTCTAACACTGTCGAGTCTGGGTCGTACTGAGAGGAGAAATGGCCAGTGAACAGTTGCACTGAACTGAACTGGGGACTTGAGTAGGTGATGTGCCTGCCCGCATCCATAGGAGGGGAAACGTCACAAGGTAAAAATCTTTGACTCAGCATAGCATGCAAAAACAAGTAATGGGAGTTCACGCATCACGAACACTGCCGCCTCCTGCTTAGGTGCGGCAGAACTGCTTGTTCGCCCTCTGCTGATGGCCACGCTGAAATGATCTCTGTTCCCAGCTCCACTCTCTTGCTAGGTCTCCTGCTTCTGGGACATCCCTCCAGACAGCTCCTGCGAGAGGGTGCTTGCAACAGTCCTGAACTACTGCCCAGCGCCTGATAGGGTAGGCGTGGGATTCGCCTCTGCACAGATTTCAGGCTCGGACACTCTGGCTAGCATCCAACACCTACACCATCCCCTTCCTGCCTGCTCGTTCCCCTGAGCTTCTTCCTACTCTTCCTTATCAGGCTTTTCCCCCCCGGTTCCTTCTTCCAGGACTTGCCCATTGTGGAGGACAGTTTCCTCCCTTCCATTTATTATTTGCAAACTAACTAAAGCCTTCTTTGGCTACTACAAACTCCCCCTTGCCTTTTTTTTGCTTTTATTCCTTGCTGGGCTTAATCAGCAATAAGTCTTTTAATCCCTTGACCTCCTGTCAGAGGTCTTTTGGCCACCTTTATTCCTTCAGGGGTGGTGTGGGCAGTACAGCCCATCACATAAGGCTATGATAACTTAATACCCAGCTCCTCTGCAGTGCCATCCATCAACAGAGCCCAAACTGTTGTGCAGCCTTTGTTTATCCTCCCAGTACCCCTGTGAGAAGATGATGCATAATCCTTATTTGCCCTGATGGGGAATGGAGGTTAAGTGACATGCCCGAGGTCCCACAGGACATCTGTGGCAGAACAGAAAATGGCATCTGCTAAAGTTCAAGGCTAAACTGCTGGACTATTCCATAGGCCCCTGCTGTCTTCCAGCACTGTCTGGGAATACTAAGACTATGCTAGGAAAGGGTACTAGACCAGCGCTCTGTCACCTTACTACTGGAACTGAAGCTTGGAAGCGTCACAGGCTAGAAGTGATCTGACAATGGCTATTCATGGTCTCAGATGACTGACAGATATTAGCCCTCCACTTGAGCTCTTGATAACATCCAGAAGAGACTTCAGGAGTCAAATCTCAAATGTGTAGTAGCTTAGCCTTGATAGAAAGGGACCTAGAAGCCATTCCTGTCTCCACCAATTCCTTGTATAACCTTGGGCCAAGTTGCTTAACCTATCTGTGCCTCGGTTTACTTGATTGTAAAATGGATGCAGTTGCTACATTGCAAGCAGGGGGTGATGTGCATGCAAGAGACTTCAGATGTGGCAATACCTTTGGTAATGGTCTGGTTGCTGTGTGTCATTCTTCTCCCTGCTCTGCTGTCTGGCGTAGTGCAAAAGCATCGTTAGTTGTTTCCTAGAACTTACGGGCTTCAGCAGCAGAAAATCATGTTTCTATTCCTCACTAACCATTCAGCTGTGGCTTTTTGTGACAGCCACTTGCAATCATGGTCACAAAGTCCTTGTTGACCCTAGATTTGTTGTACGTGTGCTATACCTTGATGCTGGTGGCTTTGACTTGTTCTCTTCTCTCCAACTTCTACCTGTTTCTGGAGGCTGGGGATCCATCCCCAAGCTGTGCTATTTTCCCTCCTCCTCTTGGACTCAGGCTCAGGTCCAGTCTGTAGGTCAAACCTCACACCAGCATGGATTGATTAGGTTTGTTTGACTTCGCTGTCAGATAAAATGACAATGTCAATCCTAGTATGGATACAGTTTATACCAGTGTAAAGTGTTTTTGCTGGCATAACTTGTCTCATGGGGGTGGTGTGGGGCAGCAGGAATGAAAGTGAGCTATGCCAGCAGAAGACTTGTATAAACTGCATCCATGCTATGTCAGTGAAAGCTTCTTCCTGTAAAAAAGGCCTTACCTTGTGTGGTTGAGAGCTACAAGTTGTTCTGGTCTGTCTTTTCTCTTCACTTCTGATCTTGGGCTATCTGCAGCAGAGAAGGGTCCCATGTGATCCCCTAGTCTGATCTCCTTGCTTTTTTT
>ML681964.1:74058587-74146446 GCA_007922195.1 Podocnemis expansa
GTTTTTGCTGTAGAAATATGCACTTTAACATGACTTGATTCCTTCAGTCAAGCCCTTTGGGGATATGGGACCATAAATGGGTCCAGCAAGGCAGTCCTGTCACGGTATAACACTGTCCTCTTCTCTCCTAGGGTTTAAGGAAACCGCTTTCCTCTACGCCATTTCCTCAGCAGGGCTCACCCATGCCATGGCCAAGGCATGCAGCGCTGGGCGCATGGAGCGCTGCACCTGCGATGAGGCCCCTGATCTGGAAAACCGGGAAGCCTGGCAGTGGGGCGGTTGTGGTGACAACCTCAAGTACAGCAACAAGTTTGTCAAGGAGTTCCTGGGGAAGAAGTCCAACAAGGATCTACGAGCCAGGGTGGACTTCCACAACAACCTTGTGGGCATGAAGGTGAGGTGCTCCTCAGTCTTCATGTGGATATGGGGTCTAGAGGAGTGAAGCGGAGGTGGGAGCTAATTCAGTTTGCCTTTCTCTCTCTAGAGTTGGATCTGAATCGGCATCCGAAGAGGGAGTGTTAGTCCCTTGTTGCTGAAACCATTTTCCATCTCTGTATTTGGGACTTGAGCCCATCTTGCTGTCTCTTGATCTTGACACCATGGCCATCACCACTGTGCATGAGCACCTCTCTTCAGAAGGGGTGGCATGGCAGGGTGTTGCAACCAGGGCTGGTATGCTCTCTGCAGAGCTTTAGGAGAGAAGATTACCACCTTCTGCAGCAAGAGAGATTTAGGGTAGATACGAGGAAAAATTCTCTAAGCTCTGGAATAGGCTTTAAGGGGAGATATGGAGCCCCATCAATGGTAGGTTTCAGACAATTTAGACAACCCTGCCATGGATAGTTTAGGTATAATTGGTCCTGCCTCAGCTGGACTAGATGGCTTCTTGAGGTCCTTTCCAGCCCTACCTTTCTATAATTATGAACTTAGATTAATGTGGCTGGGGTGTGGGTGGCAAACAGCCATTCAAAAATACTGTTGATGTAAACTGGAGGCTCTTGTCTTCACTGTGTCTGGCAAATCAGTGTTACCCTTGTTCTGGCCACTAGATAGTTAAATGCCCAAAAGTATGGGGGCCACACCTATTGGCACAGGGTGGTTATAGCAGCTCTTGTGTGAGATGAAGAGTGCTCCTTGTAATCTGTTTTTCCTTGCGTCCATCTTTTCTTTTCTACATGGAGCTGAAAAGTTAATTCCCATGGGTAACGAGCGGTAGGCGTGCATGTTACGGGAACAATTCGAACCCCATTTGAATCCTCTGCTTTGTCAGGCCGTTCGTTGGCAAAGGTAGCAGGTTAAAGGATTAATCCACGTGGTTCAGGGTCATGTTTCTTGGACATCTCCTCTTCTCCCTCTAACGAAACTGGATGTGGCCCTTTACGTTCCAGGTTTTGCAACCATTGACTAGTACCGGAAGCTAAACCGAGGAAGGTCTGTTCAAAAACTGGTCTGAGCGCTGACTCTTTTTGTCAGTTAAATAAATTGAACTAAATGGAGGAAAGCCCCTGTGTGCTTCAAGATGGGGGAACTCAGGGGTGTTGCTGGGTTTAAGGGTCACAAGCCCTGAGTCCCAGCGCCTGAGCCCCAGGTCTGCTGTCTGGCTGCCTGTGGTGGCAGCTGCAGTGGCAGGGAGCTTATGAGGCTCAGGCCCCAAGTCCTCGTGCACTGAATCCTGAGTCTTTTTCCCAGGCCAGCAATGCTTCTGGGGGGAGTTCTTAATTTGAATTAACAAACCCAACTGGGCACACTACCACAGAGCTAAAATATCTAAGGCATTTATAAGACCCCTCTTACTGGGGTATCTGAGCATCTCCAGTCTTCAGTGTAATTTATCCTTTCACAACATCCTGTGAGGTGTTACCCCATTTTACAGATTGGGAAGACTGACTTGCCCAAGTCTAGGGCTGAGTAGGGAATTAAAATTTAGCATAAGACTCTGACTTAAGACCCTAACCACTGGGCCATAATTGTCCACATCAGGTGTTGCTCTGATTTAGGGGCATCTCTATAGTTAGACCAGTATAGACCAGTCACATCAATGTAGTACACAATAGCCTGCCTTGAGGTTTGTGGTGGGGAAGGAGGCTGCTTCTTCCAGTGACTCTGCCAATGTCCGTCCATGTGGGGCAGTGTGTGCCCTGGTGGGGCCACCCATAAGAGCTGCAGCAGAAGTTCTCGTGGTCACCTTATTTTTTAGCAGCCTGGATTTCTTCTCCTCCCTGCTCATTACTCCTAATCCTGGCAAAATGTGTTAGTGAAAAACAAGGAGTCCTCTGGCACTTACAAAATACAGCACAGGGGAACAGTTGCCAGACCACAGTCCCGTGTCTTCTGGTCAACACAGCAACTCGTCCATGGACAGAAGCTACCAAACACCCCGTGTATTCCTAGGTGGCGGTATTGCTTTGCCCTTCCCCTCAAAAGAGTGAAAAACAAACCCTCGTTTTAGTGTCTCAGGGTAGAAATTCTGACTTCACTTCTTGACACCCTTGCTGGTTGGACTGTAACTTGCTGCCAGTGCTGAAATCATTTCTGAGCTGTTGTACCCATTCTGCCTTGCAAAGTGCTTCCCATATGACCTCAATTGCTAATGAAAGGGCAAACTTGTCTGGTGCGAGGATGAGGTAATTTAGAGTGAGGACCTCTCCAGCCGTCTCTTTATTGTGAAGCATGAGCTCTGAATAGCCCACTTATTAAAAAAGCAATTTCCTTTCCTCTGCCAAATCTACTCAGCTATTCAGTCCCTCTCCCCCGCCGCCCCCCAAAAGAAGTTAACTCGGTAAAGCTCCATGGCTGGCAGTGAAGTGGAAGTCGCGCCGTCCTATTACATAGCGAGACTGGACTCTGTTCCACCACCCTCTTCGCCCCCTCTTTTGTAACCCATTAATGAAAGCTCAGAATGCTAGAGCGCTCAATTAGTTCCACTGGGCTTGAGTAAGTGACGTTTTAATTAAATTTGCCCATGTTTCTCAGCAAAGTATCATTAAACATGACTTTGCAACTACCTCTCTGGAGCATTGGTAAATTCCTGTAATCCCACAAAGGCCTGCCCTTTTCCTGAAGTATGTTTGGCCGAGTATGCCTTGCTGGTCTGAGGGGCAATACTAAGACGCAGTCACCTGGGAAGAGGGACCGTGGTCCCAGCCCCTTCTCCCATCCTCCCAAGGAGCGGAGGAGATGGGTGGCAGGTTGAAGGCCTGGTGCACCAGGGAAGATGAGGGGTATAGAGCAAAGAAGGCAAAAAGCTGTACTGTGGAGACTTCCCACTGGCGAGCCTTTTTCTTTAAGACCTTGAGTCCTCCTTACAGACTTGAAGGGCAGAAGGGACCAGCATGATTTAATCTGATCTCCTGCACAATGCAGGCCACAGAAGCTCACCCACCCACTCCTGCGATAAATCTCTATCCTATGAGTTATTAAAGTCCCCAAATATTGGCTTACGGACTTTAAGATGCAGGGAGTCCAGCAGCAAATGAGCCATGCCTCGTGCTACAGAGGACCCCCAGAGCTTTAGCCGATCTGCCCTGGGGGAAACTCCTCCTGACCTCGTATGGCAGTCAGTTAAACCCTGAGCATGTGGGCAAATCTCACCAGCTTCTAAACTGTTCTCTGCTCCCCCCATATAATTTTAAGTTTCCTCCATTATTTTGGAATAACCTGAAAGGCCAGTGGCAGGGTTTGGGGCCAGCTGGAGGCCCATTCATCAAGCCAGCCATTGATGGCTGTAAAATGGATCTAGCTTCTCTGGTCTCAGCCTTGGTGTTTCTTCAAGCGGGCGTTGGCAGAGGAGGATGGCGAGGGAATCCCTCCACAGAAAGTGGTTTTTAGCAACAGGCTATAGAGCTTTTCACCTTTAGGTCCACAGGGTCTGTCTGACCTCTGGTAGCCACTAGTAGCTTGGATTTCAGCACCAAGAATATAGGTTTGCCCCAAGTGGCCCAATTTCTCTGTTTTTTGGTAAAGTCAGGAAGGAGTTCTGGGACTGAATGCGTTTGGCTCAGTTTGCCCCCTGCCCTGGGAAGGGGCCTCTCCATTTGGGGCGTGAGGTGTTAGATGGAAGCTGGCTCTGTCCCTCTCTGGTCCTGGTGATTCCCATCACTATGGCATCAGCCTGTCTTACCCAGGTGCCCTTTGAGGGACAGAAGTGCAATATCTGAGGTGCACAGAGACTGACTGATTATCACAAGTCTGTGATAGTGTAGGGACTTGAACCCAGGGCATGTGCAGCCCAGATCACTGCATAATCCTTCCTTTTTGGACCCGCCTTTGTTTCCTGTAGGCTGAGAGTTAAATCCAGGGGCTTTTGGGTAGGGTTTCTAAGCTTGCACAAAGATGTAGAACAATCACTTTGACAAATCAGTCCCGTTCTCTCATGTAACTTGCTAACAGCCCTGACCTGCAGAGAAGGATGGGACTTGATCTGTCGCATATGTAAGATTTCAGAGGCTACATATGGGTGTAAACTGTGCCTGCATTTTCCACCCACAGCAAATCACTTGTGCAGATACTGGCATCTGGAGGGCTAAAGACCTGACCAGTACCTGCCTTGCAAACTTGATTTGTCAACTGCAGGAAGAAAGATGCAAGCACACACTTTATTTTTCTGGCTTCCAATTGGCTTTGCAGAAAACCTTCAGAAAATGGACTTGCCCCTAGAATTCTTTAACCCATCAAGAAAAAGTAGCCCTTGCATAGCATCTTTCATCTTCAGAAGAGCTTACATTAACCAGTGCAGGAAGGTTGTTCAAGCTAAATTTCCTTGCAAAGCACAGCTTTAAAGCTGTTACATTCTTCCAAGTCTCATTAATTGAAGGTGTTAGGGTATTTTTTTTTAAAGGGGGAATAAACCAATCTAGTTGTTCCTAGAATGCATGTGTAAAGAGAAGTGCCATTACTGTGATCATGCACCTCTTGGTTTTTCTTTCCGCACTCATCTGAATCCGCACCTGGAAAAAAGTGAGAAGAGCAGGTGGTTGTGGGTTAGGGGACCTGTAGGCTGGGGTGGAATAATAAAACTAAAAATTCCCGTAACTGTCTCCAACTTGAAATGGTGCTTTTTGGATTTAGACAATTCCAGGATTTGGCTTAAAACCTTTGAGGACTTGATTGCCCAGCTGGGAATGAATGGGGAGTTGTGCTCCGTATTTTGACTAAAACTGAAAGCTTGTTTGTTTGTGGTGTCCAAAACTGTTTACTGGGCTTCAGCTGGCTACCAAGTGCAGGCTGCTGTTGTGGGGAAGGATTACATGCTATACAGTGAAGCTCTGTGATCCTTCTCTCAGCATTTCAGTGTGTTTGGAGATGGGGTCCCCCAGTGCTAGCTAATCCGTTTGACACTCCTCTGTTCACACAAACACAGAGCAATAGAGTGGCTCTAGATTTTTGAAGTATTGCACTCTACTAATCAGTTTTCTGTGGCTCCTTAAAGGGGATTAAGCAAGAATTGTCCAAATAATCCTGGCAAGTGACTTGCTGAGGAAAGCAAAAATCTTTCAAGGTCCTGGCATATCTGATTTGGGAGAAGATTTCTTTTTACAGCTGAAAGTCTTCTGCTGTAAAAGGACCCCAGTGGTAGATCCATGATCAGAGCAAGTCCAGGCAGGATGAAGGCATAGTGGGTGATGGCTGTCCGCAGGGCCATGGGATTCAGGCCTCCCCAGGGACTTCCACCCGACTAATATGTGTCACAATTTACTGTCCCTTATCTAAACTGCAAGGTGTTAGTGGACTTGATCTAATGCTCCAAAGGAGTAGCCGATCCTTTTTCAAGCCAAGCTGGCTGCTCTTTGAATTAGCCGGCACTGATGGGATTCCCCAGCACCGCTCAGAACCATCCATCGGTAGATGTCCTCTGGCTGCCTCCTTTTACTGTGCCTGGAAGGAGATGGACCAGTGCTTGTGGAAACAAAGATGAGAACTAAAAGTCGGTGAGGGAGGAGTGAAACCTGGCCTGCGGAGTAGCTTAGCTCAGCTGATGGGAGGCTTGCGGTGCGATTGAAACTGGCTAAGAGGTGCCTTTCTGTGGAAGGCTTTTGGGGGCAGCCGAATAGTGACTGATGGCAGCCAGACAGGGTGGCTGAGGGAGGAAGTTTGCTAGGATTTTCACTCTAGCTGCCTCATGGGCTAATGAAAATTCAAGGTACTCCAGAAGAGGGTTTTATGGTGATTCTGCATGTGTCTGCCAGTGTAAATGCATCTTTCTGGAATGGGGGAAATTGGTGCACTCATCTGAAAACATGGGCATTGGAAACTCAGCTCTGTGCTCACCATTGCACTGGGATGGAGCCCTCCTAGTTGTGGGTAACAGGGAGATTGGGACAACATTACAAGGTTCATCTGGTGGCTTTAATATGTTCCTTCTCTTCCATTGGCCACCCCACCCTATCAACAAAAAAAGCCCCTCACCCTGCCAACAGAAATCAGCGCTCCCTTTGAGTGCTATAGTGATGACTTGCAATGTTCCCTCTAATTACTCGTAGACTGTGTGCGCAAACAATTTTTGTGCGCAAGAACACTTCTTTGTGAGCACCAATATTAGCACTATTGAATTTTTTTGTGCACACTTTATTTTGTTGTGTGCGCAGGTTTCATGACCTGTGTGCACGCGCACAGCTTAGAGGGAACAGTGCTTGCAGCCCACATCCATTGCGCTTTGTCAGTACATCCTGCAGTTCTTACAGGACAGCTGCATGCTGGAGAGGGGCTGAAGCAGACACATTGTCCATCCTTTCTGCTGCTCCGAGAGCATGGTGACCAAGAATGCAGTTGCTGGCCATTGTCTTGTACAGGATCCTGCATGTTGGCCTAGTCACCTGTGGGGTGCTGCTAGAGATGATCTCATTCACTGGGTTGATTATCTTTCCTCCTCAGCTTGTTGGAGCAGTAGGAAGTGGGGGGAAGGATAACCAGCCTTTGGAATATGAAGTGACTGCAACCCAAAACGTATGCAAGCCTCTCTCGTTGGCTTTGCCCGCATGCTGGTGGTCTGGGCATGAAGTCAGGTCTAAGAACTTGTTTCAGATTACACTGGTTGACTGGGGTGGGGGATAGAGAACCAGTCTGAAGTGACAGCAGGAGAGCTAGAGTGAGCATAGGGTCTCTTTTTAGTGTGTTGAACTGTGTTCTGTGCACCCTTGTCTAACATCGTGGGATTCTTGCAGAGTTGGCTAGACAGTTTGGCATGTAGCGTGTAACCGCTTCTAACCGAGCTGGCCTGCAGAGTACTGTAAGCTGTAACACATCTCCCTCTGTAACCTGTCACTTGTGTGAATGCTACTGTGTATTATTGGATTGCATTTGAGAAGGTCTTGGCTGTCGCAGGAATGAAGTGTGACCGTTGGCTGGAGTTTGCTTAAGGCCGTATTATGTGGAGCATCTGTCTAAAAATGACTGTGTAATACCAGGATTGGGCCAAGCCCCAGCTCTGGAGTCCATGACCTATTGCAATTTTGCATGTGGTGCTTGGGACTGATGCAGCCAAGTAACTAAGATCCTGATGGCCAGGGAAATGGATTGGCGCCAGTCATCTGCTGTTATGGACTGTAACATAGGCAAGCTCCATAATCGGCAGGGAGGGGATGGGGAGGGTTGATTTTCAAGATCCTGAAAAGCCAGCTGGCCTGCAGGAAGGGTGCTCAGCAGTGGTACCTTTACAGGAGGGAATTTATAAAACAGACTGTGTTTTTGCTTTGCTATTTTAAGGGATGGTTGTAGCGTGTCCATTTTAAAGTAAAAACAAAGTCTCTCTCCAGTGGAAAATGTGGTGCCTGTTTATATATACCTCTGGGGAAGGGAGCGGCACTAGAACTAGATGAAAAACACAAGCCTTGAATGTACGGGTTCCCCAGGACTGTCCAACTAAGGGATCCCCCTCAGTTTTACCAGCAACCACAAAGTCATTGCAGGGGTCAAACCCACTTCTGGAGGATAGCCCTTTCTAAGGCTGATGAGGTTCAATAACGTGAAGTCTCAGGGCCGGATTTCGGTATTTGTAGGCCCTAGGCACTTTCACTCTGAAATGTGCAAAAAGAGGGGGAAACGCCATTGAAGTACGTCGATTTGACATGATGCACTTTAAGCTATTCTAATGCAAAACCACATGCTTTTTCTTAATTTTTCCCTCCTTTGTAGGCTATAAAAATTTCGTAGGCCCTAGGCACTGTGCCCGCAGTGCCTAATAGGAAATCCTGGCACTGTGAAGTCTTTTTCCAGGGAAGTCTGGTAAACTGTCGTCAAAGCTGACCAGTGTCTTAATGGTGTCAGTCAGTGGAGCAATTCAGCCTTACTCAAGCTGAGAATGTAGCCCTTATTCTTCTCTCCTTGCATTCACCTGGCACCCATCGGCTCTGTCCTCCGTTAAACGATGCTACTCCGTCTGCAGCACTGGCCTTTAGAAAAGCATCTGTTGGCGTTTAACCTGTTGCTGTTCTATCTCCTTCCACCTGCCAGCTCTTGTATGACAACGCATTCCTCCCATTGCCAGCCCTACTTGTTATAACTTTCTCTTGCTTGCTCTTGGTTTGAGGACCTGCAGTTAGTAGGAACTGTCCCTATAGATAGAGCCCTGCAAATCCACAGATATCTGCCTTATATCCACATCCGCGGACCATTTCTTGTGGATGCAGATCGGATATGGATCCACATATTTTTATCTGCACAGAGCTAGAGCCCCGCAAATATGCAGATATCTGTGTTATATCCGCATCCGTGGATACAACATGGATATCCGTGGACCATTTCGTGTGGATGCAGGTTGGATATGGATCCACTTATTTGTATCCGTGCAGGGCTCTACCTATAGACATGAAAGCTGTAATGAGAAGAACTTCCAAGGTAGATGGGTGCATACACATTGGTAATGAAGACTTGCTGTTTTCATTTTCCCTTTGTTCTTCCAAATCACATTCTGCTTCTGATTTCTCTATCCTTGGACATCAGCCTTTCCACATCACTGAGGTGTGAACAATTAGGATGCAAATATAAAACAAAACATGGACTCCAGCAGTTGTGTAAACGTAGAACCTGGTGTTGAAGTCAATGGGTGTGAAAAGGACAGAATCTAACATGAGTGACTGTATAAATTTCATTTTTTAATTCAGTTTGCAGGGCTTGCAAGCACCCTTCTCTTCCCCTCTCCAACTTTGAATGTGAAGAGCTGTAACTCAACAAAAGGGGGACAGCTCCACTGAAATCTGTCATTTTTGGCCTATTGGAAAGTTGTTGTGCCGCTGGGCTGTGGCCCAATGGGTAGAGCAATGAACACTGGTGCGGGAGACCCTGGATTTTAGTCCTAGCTCTGCCAGTGGCCTGCTGGGTGACTTGGAAAAGTAATTCCACCTCAATTTCCCCCTCTCTTGTGGGGGGTTGAGCCTGACCTTTGGGTCAAAGGATTCTGCAGACTCTCTATATACTGATCTGGAAGAGGCTACAAGATTGGCCAAACTAATAAACCCTGGAGAGAAGTGGAGAATGGGGCGCAAAATTCACAACATGCACCACTGTGGTGCCTTGATGTTTTCAGCAGTCCTGCATGGCTTGCTTGTGGCTCTGCCACAATAAGTCAGACTCCTAAAAACTCATGGCCTTTGATTCCCAGCCCTGCTTGCCATCAAATCCTATCCTGGAAGGGCTGGAAGAGTTTAAATTGGGGTTCTGCTAGGGCACCGAGGCAGAGAAAGTATAGATTGGGCAATCTGCATCCCACTGAGATTGGTAGAGGCCTTTCTGTGCTATGGAGTATGAAAGGATGTGCTCATATTGATGGATCTTTGTGTGACCGAAACGTCCACAGAGAAGCAATATCAGGCACTATGCAAAGCCCCAGGCTTCTGGATTAAAGATAGGGAGGGCTTTGTATCTCTCTCAACTCATCTTCCTCATAGTTCCCACAATGTGGCAGCTATTCAGTCTGAGGCTTGCATGGTTGTGGGACTGATCTGGTTCTCTTGCTTCAAATCCAGGTAGGTGTACTCCAGTGGAGCTGCCTGGATCACCACATGCTCTGTTACTGTGAAGAAATCTGGTCCTGCACAGGCAGCATGTAACTAATGACATGTAGGGAAGATTTTTTGAAGGCTTTAGGTTTTTAAGGCTCTCTTCCTCATCTGTAGCATTGAATAGTGGAGTTAGTAAGCCCATGTGCTGATGGTGACTGGGTGAAATATTTAACTGAAAAATGTGCAGGGGGTGCTCCTCCAACACCTTGTGAGTCTAGTCACACGATGGTGCTGTCCCTTTTAGTTGCATGGTCCTGAGCAGGGATTCAAACTTGGCTCCTCCATCCCTACCCAGAAGTCTGTAGTTACGATGTTAGGAGATACCTCTGTAATTATGTTAACGGTGCCTATGTCTGAATCTAGCCCTGTGCGTCCATCGCCAAAAATTTTTTTTTCTCCTCATTTGACCCGAAGCAAATTCTTTTAACTGCTGCTGAACCAAAACAATCAGTTATTCGCCCAGTCTGCTGTGGCCACAGTAAGATCATTGTATTAACACATGTGAACGTGTTCTGTCCTTTCCCATCTGAACCTCTCTCTTTCAAGAGGAGAAGAAAGACGGGCATCCTGGGGTTTCATAGCAAATTACAGCATGGTTCATTAAGCCTGCTCTTGGCTAGCAAGCGGTAATACTTTGTGAGAAAAAGTTGGTGCCCAAGACTGCTCGTCGTAAGTTCTGGCAGCTTTTTGGGTGAGCTGTTGATTTCCAAAATAGGCTCTTGAACTGGAGGGAGCCCTTGATGACACTTTAGAGAGGCGTATAAAGTTATTTTGTTGACGCGTGCTGGACTGACTGGTGTCTGTATGCCAGTGATCTCTAGCAGGGGTACACAGAGGTCTAGCAGGGGTATGGTATCTCATTTAGGTATATGCCTAGCTGTACAAAAGACTACATTAAAAATCGCTAAGTCAATATGAACTAAAATATCCTACACTGACTAGTTTTATACTGCCTCATATTTTATCATACTTCTCAACCGATGGTACACATACCTCAGGGCTGGGGATGCCTGTGGCAGCCACCTGCTTCCCCCAAGTCCCAGCTGGGAGGCAGCCGAGTGTTCGGGGTACTTCTGAAAACTTCAGTAACCTCAGGAGTGCTTAAAAGGTTGAGATGCTGAAATGCAAGGACAATATTTGTTTATAGCCCAATTGACGTGTAACACTATGATAAAAATGAGAAGATCCGCCATTTTTCGGTAATGGTGTTTGGGGACAACTTCTTTGTATTTTTTCTGACTTTTTTTTTTAAAGCATGTTTCTGAGAGGTGAAACAGACAAATCAGACTCAAGAAAGGGGCATGGTAGTTGGAAGATTGAGGACTGCTGCTGTACGCCATTGACATCTATTTGCTGTGGTCAGAACTGCTCAGCTGTGTTTCCAAAAGCCCTGCATAGCTAATGGATGGTCTGTGCACTCAAGGGGTAGAGAAGGGAAGATTTTGGTGTTTGCTTGTGCCCCCATCATGAAATTGAGCGGCTTTCATCTGGAGTGTAATGAAAGTGTTGAAGTTTTGAAGGAGCTATGGAGTTGTTATAACTTTCTCTTGCTTGCTCTTGGCTTGAGGACAGGCATCCTGAGAACAGCACATTTCACAGGGTCTTAAATCCCTCCAGACCCTCATGTCTACCAGTAAGACAGCATGTAGTTTGTTCTGAAACTTCATTAACTTGTTTCTTTGTTTCTGGATCTTGCCAACTTTGAATCTAACTTCCTTGCCCATTCCCACTCAACATGGGCATTTACACAAAAAAATATTTCAGGTGACCCACCACTAATTGGAACTAAGGATATCAAGCTTGTTTGAAATGTAGCCCTCTGCTCTTTTGGGTGCTCCTTCTTGAGTCACAGTTTCCAGCTAAGCATTGGCAGATGGGCCAAGTGTTTTAATGGTCTTTTAATGCAGTGTTGCTGCTGTGAATGGAGGAGAGCCTGCACAACATGTCCAACACATGATCTGTAAACCACTGAAGGGCCATAGCTTACTTCTGTAGGAATATGAAACTAGATGACAAAATAGAGACCTTTCAGTGCCATCCCAGTTTGGTATGTGGCTACTGTAGGGATGAATCTAAGCCTTATAATGAAGGATTACATGTAACCCACCTTGAAGAGCCTTAGAAATACTTCTTTGCTTAGCCTTTTAGTAACTATCATGGAAGGGCACATGGTAACTATGGTAAGCAAGATGAGCAGGAATTCCTGCGATAGGTATCACATTAACCATGAATGTGGGAATGATCCCACTGTATAGATGACCTCTGATTCACCCCAGCTTCAAAAAAATTACCTGTAAAAATGTCACCAATTCTCCCCAGAATCTCTAAGGACTACAAAGATATTAATTAGTTGAGCGCTGCACCTCAGAATCGTAGAGTCCTAGAAGATTAGGGGTGGAAGGGAACTCAGGAGGTCATCTAGTCCAGCTCCCTGGTCAAAAAGTGACTTTTTGCTAAAATTAATGACTAAACCAGGAAAAGGAATAGTATACCCCCAGATTCCTTTTCCAAGCAGGATATTGCCTCTTGTGCCAAGATTTCATGTAGCCTGTAGAGAGGCTCCTGCTTGATAAGTGGCTGACTTTCTTTTTGGTTGGCTTCTTGTTTGCAGGTCATCAAGGCTGGTGTGGAAACTACTTGCAAGTGCCATGGTGTATCTGGGTCCTGCACTGTCCGAACTTGTTGGAGGCAACTTTCTCCATTCCATGAGATCGGCAAGCAGCTGAAGCAGAAGTATGAAACCTCACTCAAAGTGGGCAGTACCACCAATGAGGCTACAGGGGAAGGAGACATCTCGCCACCTAAGAAATCAACCCTCGGACACAGCGATCAGATCCCAAGGACTACAGATCTCGTCTACATTGACGATTCCCCCAGCTTCTGTCTGATGAGCAGGTATTCGCCTGGGACTTCGGGAAGGAAATGTTACAAAGACAAGAACTGCGAGAGCATCTGCTGTGGCCGAGGCCACAACACGCAGAGCAGGGTGGTCACGCGGCCATGTCAATGCCAGGTTCGCTGGTGCTGCTATGTAGAGTGCAAGCAGTGTACTCAAAGAGAAGAAGTTTATACCTGCAAAGACTGATGCGTGCTCTGCCTAATGGAGAGCCTCAAAGATGGGAGATTATGATCTATGAGAACTACGCGTGGAGACAAACAGGGTTTGACTGAGGTTCTAGGATCTGAAAGCTATGTTGAGACATAAGCACTTTGTAGGGTACAGGTGACCCAGCTATGTTGCTGTGTTTTTTGTTTTTGTGTCTTTTCTGTAGATTGAATTTTAATCATGAGGTCCAACTATGTGGAAATAAGTGCCTGTCACATTAGGGTTAGGTACTGTTAGACCCTCACACCGAAGCCATCTCTGAACCCGTCAACTTGATGGATCATGTCTCATCTTGAGGTTTTGAGTATTTTACCAACTTGCCACAACTCCTGAGCTAACTTTTTTTTTTTTTTCCTCCTTTGGGATAAATAACCATATGACCTACAGTATTTATTCCTGGAAATCTTCCTGACTACCTGGATAGCCAAGCAAATGAATGAGAAACTGACTTAGGATCTTTGCCTTGAAATGTTGTCATGGTGGCAGTGGCTTTTCCTAAAGATAGGAAGAAGGCTGGGTGTGGGTTGAGTGTATTTGTTCCTCTAGTGGAATTTCTGCAGAACTAGCATATAAAGCTCTGACAAAGACCCACTTTTGAGGGTAGCTATCTTGACTCTGGCTCCATATCTGCATGGTTTGATCACTGAACATAGCTTCTGAAATATTTGGGATCCACCCAGGTTGCAGACAAAGATTCACACTCCCGGACCCTTCAGCCTGATCAGAACACTCTCACCTTCATGTGTTCCTCAGATGCTGTTTCATTAGCTCTATCACTGTCTTAATATTTTTTAAAAAAAACCACTAGAAGACCTTTATTTTTCATTTTGTATTGGGTAATTTCTTTTCACCTCTTTAAGTAATCACCCAGTGCAGGGTGCTTCAGAAATCTAAATATGGACCTTTTTTAGCCTTATCTAGGCTAAATTTGAATAGGTGTCTTTCTGATAGTTGGCTTATGACCGTATCTGTTCCATTGCATCTCAGAACCCAAGGCTGACTTGACATGCACGTTGTATAGCAGCCAGTCTGGACTGTACTGGACCTTTTGGAGAAGAGACTATTTTCACTAGTCCGCATTCCATTTACTCTAAAACATGGCAGTGGAACGTGGCAAAAGTTTATATGCAGATCCTATGACCTTAAGCTTTTTTAACCACTAGATTGAGAGTGCTGATTTTTAAATACAACTGTTCAGAGGTGACAAATGATGGGATTCCAAACACCTAGTCAACTTATGGCTACACCCAAAGGCAGAAAGGAAACAAAAGCCGAATTCAATGGCTGATAGCTCCAATGCTGTGAACTAGATGACAACCACCATTATTTTAAAGAGGATATTTACAACATAGTACTTGATGTGGTGATGTTATTTGGTCATATATAACACTGCTGGGATCAGAAGTACTTTAACAAAACTTTCTAAGGAAACACTGGAAAGAGGAGGGCTTTTTGGGTAGTAGTCATTGATTGCCTGGTGGTAGCAATTGTCACTAGCTTGTAACTTGTATCTGGCTTTCAAGGGAGGAAGGCTGGCTGGCTAATTTTTCTTTATTCTAAGGAAAAATAGATGGTTGCCTAACAAGAGCCACAAGACCTTCCAAGAGGGACTATCCTTATCAAAGCTTATTTTTAAATAGTAGCCACTAATATTTAAGCAGTTCATGTGCATCTACTGGGAGGGGAGTTTTCCTAATGACTGCAGTCCAGTCTGGCCAGTTGGTACAACTTCTTCTGGGTGGTTGAGCGTCAGGGTGGGTTGAACCATGCAGGATTGCATAGCTCTTTCCTACAAGGCAAAACCTACTAGCTCTTTTCATACACTTCTGGAGTCCGGGTGCACGGGGGTGGGTCGGTGAAGGAAATAGTTCAGGAGCGCCACCTGTCCATTCTGGAGACGCTGCATAGCAAATACATATTGACGCATTGAATGCGAGGTATAAAGATTCTGTGGCTTCCATTGGAGGCACCTATTTGAAAGTCGCGCACAAATGGTTTACCTGGCTGTTTTTTATAAAATAAATAGACTGAACAGAAGCATATTAGTCAGTGTGGATATATGCATAAATATATATAGAACAAATACTTATTTATTGTAAAGCCTTTCAGAAGGACCTTATGGTTTCAATGTGGTATGCCCAGTCTCTCGTTTGCAAACTCATTGCAGTGATACTTGTCATATTTATAACACACCACCTATTCAAAAGAGGCTTAAACTGGATCTAGACTCATCTCTAATCTTAAAGTGCTGGATTTGTTTTTTAATTTTCTCTAACTATGGGGTCTGACTTTTTCTTTCTCCTCTTCACCCATCTATCCGTAGCCATTGACCTTGCAAGGGGTAACACCACACTTTCATCTGTGCTAGAGGACAATGAGACCCAGAAGGAGAGGGTATGGCATTGACACTAAGTTTGGGGGTGGTGGGTGGGACGCATTGCCTAGGGTGGCTTGCACATGGTGTTTATTTTCAAGTGGTGTGTTTGACAGGGGGAGTGGGTTTGGGAAATAAAGCAAATTGTAAAAGATCACATAGAGGTAAGAGGCAAAGAGTGAATGAACTACTGAGTGAAAGAGCTCTTCTGTGTATTATAAGTCACGCACTGAAGCCTGGATGCTTTCTGTATGTATTTAAAAACAAATTGTATTTATGTTAATGTGGATATATTACTTTCCTGTTGTATATTGTAAATAGCAAGATTTATTCTTCTGTGGTTAAACAAAACTATAATTAAAATAGTAGCGAGGCACATGCATTAAATGTATAGGCAATGTATAAAATTTACTAACACCCTCAAATCGGGAAGTCTTCTGGTGTTGACTTAAGGAGGTATACCAGACACATGCATTTTTCAATGCCAGGGTTTTCTAATGTTTACCTCCAGTTTTGGAAAACGAATGGATGGGGCGGGTGAAATTAGGTCTCATATGGAAAGGTCCTATTGAACTTAAATAGGATGGAACCAGGAGTGTCCTATAGATATTTGACTTCTATTGGAACTTTTTCTTCTTGGTAGGTTTTTGAAATGGTTTATAAAACTTACCAGGGAGTTAAATCCCAGCTGTTCCATAGGGTAGCTTGGAAGAGATCTATATGACATCGGAAGCTTGAATAGATGAGATTTTTTTCAGAGTTGCTTCTAGAAGACTCTACTGACTTCATGTCTCTATCAAGTTTGACTTTTCCATGAGGGCTGGTTCTGCTGTTTAGTTACTCCAGCACAACTTCATTGCCATTACTCACTCTACAAAACTAGTATGAGGGAGCAGATTTAGACCCTGACTATCATGGTGCCATTTTACACAGAAAGAAAAGTAAACTTGTTTCCTAATCTAGTCTCCTAGCAGATATAACTGGTGAGGGAGGGTGGGGGTTTGTGGTGAGCTTTCTGCTTTCCCATTCAGATCCCCCTTCCTTTCCCCAGTCTTTAAGGGCTGGTTCTCTTTATATGATCCAGCAAGACTTGCAAATAGTGGGGGTGGGGTGCAGCCATTATTTATATAACTTTATTTTTATTTTTTAAAATAGAGAAGCTAACTGACAGGTGGGAAATGACTTTTTTATTGAGCAATACATTTAGATAGGTCAAATATAAGAGTATTTTTATAAACAAGGCAAACTGAAAAGGTTGGTTTTATTAGTTTTTATGCAAAGTAATAAAAATCCCATGCAAATAATTGTTGCACCCTCTTGTGTTTTAACCAGCATCTGAGCTCTGTGACTAACTTCCATCTACTGGATATGAAGAAGTGCAAAACAAAGCCTAAATGTTACATTATTCTCACCAACTTCAGAGGCCTTAAATTGAAACCCAGGTAGTAATTTATCTTAAGGTGATGACAATGTGTGTTCTTTCCCTTAAACTGAAACTAGAATCTCTGATAGGAGTTGATGGAAAACAAAAAGCTACAGTAAAGATACCAAGACCCAGTGCCATAGTGGGTGAAATATAATAATCAAGGGCGTAATGCCCCTTGCATTGTAACCAACAGGGCTTTTGCCAGAGATTAAACACCCCCCCACCTCAGGAGCAGGAAAGGTGGTTATTGTAAGCAATGGGAAAGAATAAGCACACATGAAAGGGTTTAAACATACCAGACCAGATTCTGGCCTCTAACATACAGGGCTCGCTGACTTCTGTTGAGTAGCTGCAGCCCACAAATACGAGGCTGGAATTCAATCCATTGAGGTGAGGGATGTTTTTTGTGGTTCTCCTTGGCAGGCAAAGTATGGAGTTGGGGATCTTTTTTTTTTTTTTTTTTTGCAAAGTCATGACTTATTGTAGCTGGCTCCTTTTGGAAAGGGAAATGATGGATGAGGGAGACTTGGCTTCTAATGGCCCACTTTACCCTGTCCTTACAGCAGGCCTTCCTAGAATGGAATAGAGGAGTGGGAGGGCTACAAACTTGCTCATTCATATGTCCTACATTTGCCCTGGCTATTAGCCATTTTCTAACCTTTTGTCAAGTATTAGACGACAAACCAGATGAGGAAGAAGACTTTTAAGGAGCCATTGCCTGGAAGGGAACATTTAGAGAGGACTGGCCATTTGTTAACACTACTTTGTTTGAAGTGTTCCCAGCAGACCTCTGGGAACAGTTGATTCCCTTCTGCAACCCACAGAACAGCTACAGGCCTGGTAATGGCCTTGCTAGCCTCTTTTCTCTGACCCATTCAGTGCAGCTGCTGGAATGAGAAGTCTCTAGTCTCCTTTGTTTCTAGTCTTTGGCTTGTGCATGTGAGGGGCAGCAGCAGTTGAAGAAATGGCTTTGTAGGATGGGTGTCTGAGGTTTTGAGTACCTTCCTCCTATTGATGTCAGCATGAGGTGGAGGACTCTCCACATCTGGCAGGGTCAAGCCTGTAGACATCTGGTCATGAGGATCTAGGCTGAGATAGTAACTTACTTCCCTGTAGGTTACCAGATGGTTACTGAATGGACTTGATGGGGACTGGCTTTAATGTGAGCAGGATTGGAACCAGAAAGGTAGAGGAAAGAGTTCCTTATACAGAACATCTGAACCTCCAATTTCTTCTTTGGAGTTGGGCTGAGAAGCATCTTTTGAGTGGAAATTACACGGTTCCAGAGACTGCAGGGAGGAGTAGAATAGAAATGTGGATAGCATCTTAATGAGGATGTCATTTGGTTAGCTCTTACATTAAAGGGATCACTTTTCCAAAGGCTCATATAAGAGAACCTAAATTAATGCAATACATGGATGTACTGTTCAGTAGGACACACCCCTTTTCTGTTTAATGCAGGTGGCTCAATATTTATGGAGATCTAAGCTTTGCAAATTGCCTTCTGTACCAAGGGACAGCATGTAGAGACTATAGTGGGGTTATGTTGAGCTGGTTGCCTTTCAGTAATGAGCACTTCATTTCTAGGGAGCTGAAAAAATGCACTTAAGTATGAACAGGAGGTTGGGTCCCACATTAGGTCTATGCTGGTCTTGTGAGCATGAACCCAACCCAAACTGGCCACCTCGTATTCTGCACATGATCTCCTCCCCCCACCTCCTTCCCCTTTTAGCTGCAATTCCCTGTTAGGTCTGAATGTGGAGTCTGATTTGTTTTGTGCACTTGAGAATGGCACTTCCTTTTGCAAGGGAGGTGGGGGACTGAACACTAACAGATGAAGGATTAGTATTTTCTTTGGGTTTTTAATGTCTTATGGGAGCCTAAGTTATTTTTCTCTACCTCATATGTACAGCTTGTAGGTATAAATCTGATTCTGAGTGACTGAGAATGTATTTAAGTTATTTAACATCTTTGTATAACAAAAGCCAGAACAAATGAAACAATAAATGTATTTTAAATTATAGCTGGTCTGTTGTCTTTTCTTCACCTGGTCTGGCCGGTGTCTGATACAAACTCCATTATGGCTCTGATGTTGGATCCGTTCAGCCTGAAGGTTGAACACCTTTCAGAAAAGGTCAAATAGCACAAACAATCCTATGGGAGCAGATCTTGTCCTGTTTCCCACTAATTTCATGGTGCCCTTGCATGCCAGTTGGGGAGCTGTTGAAAAGTTGCATGAGGGAAGGGGGCAGTAATGTGGTGCCCTCAGCTCACATCAGCTACTTGTGGGGCTGCAGAGGTGGGGTGGAACTGAGGCGACGATACTCGCCTCCTTCTCCGGAGCAATGGGAGTGAACCAAACGTTTCAGTTTAAAAAGCAGTGTGAGGTTAAGGAGGCAACTTTTTAAATTAACGTAGTCCTCAAGAAAGCAATTTATAACAAGAGCTACCAGGTAGATGTCACTGCTCTAAGATTGAGACTGCATCAGGGGCTGTTAAGTTTAATCTTGCACTACTCCTCGTTTAAGCTGTTTGAGTTAGGGTTGTGCAGGACTGGACCCTTGGGTGAGATTAGGTTTGCACATCTGTTGCTTAGACGTTTGCATTTCCAAGTGGTAAGTTAGTGTAAAAAATTGAAATACATTACTCCTTCAGCCAGCTGCTACGTGCAAGCCTCTCCTCTCATGTTTGCCTTGTCTTGCACTAAATCCCTCTTTGCATACTGAATAACACACAAGTCATCTCATTTTATTTAGAGAAGGGTACATACTTGAAAGAAATGAGCATGACAGTCAACAGATGTAAAACTGAATCTACAAATTCAATGAGTACGTGTGGGCAGGGGGTGGCTACTCTCAAAGTACAGACTACCAAGTACCTAGATTTGATAGTACAGGACAATGGCGAGCTGAAAGACTGACTCGTAAGCAGAACAGGATCATCATGCGCTAAAGGAGAGAAGTGAGAAGGATCTTGGGTGGGAAACCCAGCTGATACGTAAGCTGCAAGACTAAGTAGGCTTGTGCTCATGTAGTGTTGAATGCTGGGCACTGAGAAAGAGATGAGAACGGTTCTTTGCTGTGGAAATGAAAATGTTAAAATCAGTGGTTGCAAACATGATCCAGACTCGTCATGCCAGTGGATGGGGGAAGGGGAGGGAAATGTGAAGGAGGGACCAAATGTGAAAGCTCAGGAAATTCAGGCTTAGATGACTTGGCATGGGAAGAGATCAGAACATAATTTAGGAAACAAGGTGTTTATTCTAAACAAAATGGCTGGAAGACGCCAGACCAGGTGGATGAATGTCCTACAAAAGGATATGATTATCTGAAGAGTTTCCAAGGAACTAATTAGACTGACTGAAATGGAGGACTTGAAAAGCTGATCCCATACAGATAGGACTGGGGCTAGGAGAACGTGGCTTGCTTCATTTGTAGAATATCTGCTGCATGACCATTTCCCCTCCCACCACCCCATCTGTTTCTTTAGAGTTTTATGCTTAGCCAGGCTAGTAAGCCTAGCCTTAGCAATGCCAATTCCTAAATTTTCTACCCCAGTGGCATTTTAAGCCTTTAAGAAATGACTCTTCAGAGCCCCTCCTTTTAATAGCGTTGAGACTCATAGGTGCATGAAGGATGACTATATTCATGGGATTTCCCAGCCACAAGAGCCAACTGGGGAGTGGAACCTTGTGAACAGGTTGCCATGTGGTGTTAAAACAGATAAACTTGACTTTGGCAGTGTAGCATCCCTAATTCTGGGGCTGCTAAATGCCTGTTAGCTTCCTCGTGGTTGCTTCTCCAGACTCTGAACAGGGTTGCATTTACTTTGCAATTAAACACCCATAGCTGGCCCATGTTGGCTGACTTGGACTCACAAAACTTGGGTTGCGGGACTGTCAAATTGCATGTATACTCTGGGGGAATTCCATGCCACTGTTCACGTGCAGAATTCATGTTCCAAGCAGCCTTTTTTATCCCTCTAGGATAATAGATGCTGGTGGGGGAGCAAAGGGAAGCTGGGAGAGGGGTTAGGTGCCCCTTGTCACTGGTTCCATCAGTTTGGGCAATAGGATCAGCCATGTGACTTGTATCATGGCATGACTCTACTTACATTTTGATCAAATATGCAGAATATTAGCACAGAATTTCTGCAGCCATGAGTGCAGATGTTGGATCTGGTTGGAGTGCCAGTCCCTGGTTCTCTTCCCAGGCTCTCACAGCTTGAGTTTGTCTGAGCTCAAACATCTGCACTGCAATTTCACAGCCCTATAGCCTCAGTTGCCATGGCCTGGCCACAGCTGTCTGTGGTGTGCACATTCTGTAAGAATAAAGAAACTCAGAAGGAACAGGGACTTATGCAAGCACATTAAGCTTCACATCATCAAAAGATGACTTGACATAGTATATCAATGGTATTGTGTGACAGGAAAATTAGTCAGATATGCCACCTGGCACCAGCTCAAAAGAGGGGCTGGCCAAATTTAGATTGGTCTAAAGGCAATCACTTGAAAAAGTCTCATTAGCCAAGCCTTGTTTTCCCTGCCTCCTCCCATGTAGTGTCCCACAAAGGCATGACTCCCACCTTGTCCTCTGTTTGTCCCAAGACTTTTAAATAGGAAAAGCCTCTCATTCAGCTGGAAGATAAATGAATGGCTTAAAAATGCAGCTGACTTGTACTGCGTGAGAAGCACTTTTTGAAAGAATTCTGCTCTTGTCTCTCTCAGGATCTCTCGCCAAAGGGCATTTCCTTTCAGAGCAGCATACGAAGGTTGCCCTTTTGCAGTAAGATAGCCCTTTGGTAGCTGTGCAGGTTCCCAATGTCTGCAAGGGCAGGTGGTGGAGTCTACCAAGGAAAATGATGAAAGCATAAGACTTCTTTTTAAAAAGGGGTAGGGGGCAGAAGAGGATCCAGTCAAAGCTTGTACATCAGAGCAGCCACCTGGGGTGAGTTTGGGGCAATTCCCATCCTCCAGTGCCATGCTCAGATTTGGATACAGAAGCTGCTTTAGGAAGATCTAGCACCCTTGCATGGCCTGCTTCTTCCTCACTTTCACTGGGGTAAAGGTTTAGCCAACATAGCTTCTTCTTGTAAATGAGCCATGTGGTTTTTCCATCTTTCTCTGCAGTGTGGGGCCTGAGTCACTTGCAGGCTCAAAATAGCACAAGTGATGGATTCTGCAACTTGAACGCAGCCAGTGGTCAGGGGTCTTTTACAGGAGTGGTGGACGGTGTGGCTAGTTAACAGGGCTGGTCCCTAGTCACCAGGCCTGATTCTACTTTTTCTCCTCCAAGGACTGTGGGCTGCAATACTCATTAGGGACAAAATCAGTGTTTACCCAGGGACTGATGCCCATCAGATTCACATGACCAGAGCTGAGGGGCCTGGTTACCAGCTCTAGCTTTTATCAATAACGGGGTATCCTGGCCTAGCTGAGCTGGGGGTGACAGTCAGGAAGGGTAGCCATGGGGAGGGGGACCTGGAAGGCAAGTCAAGGAGCAGAAGCAAGGCAGGGATGTTGCACAAACCACTTCCTGGCAAGGCTTATGTGCGGGAAATAAGAGATGAGCTGGGGCTGCAAATTCAGGTGTCCTGTGAAATACCTTTTTTTAAAAAACTCCAGGTAAATCAGGTGAGATAGGAGAGTGGTGCCCTATGAAACAAGGTGCAGGGGAGGAGCCTCAGGGTTTTTTTTTTCCCCACTGGCCCTGCTGTCTGGGACTCCTTCCAGGCATAAGTGGGTGTGGGCTGGTCACAGGCAGGGCTTGTCATCTCCGCCATGGGTGCTACAGCCTACGTTGACTGGCTTTCTGTGCTGTGGGGGGCATAGCCCAGGTTGCCTAGTGGTGGTGTGGAAGCACTCCCTGTCCTCAGCTGTAGGTCTGAGCCCCACAGATTGTCAAATCTCTGTGCAGTGCAGTGATCTCCCCCTTCAAAGTGGATGTCTCTGTGGCAGCTGCTGTCCAGATGGAGTCACGGCTCTTGGAGAGTTGCTCCAAACCAGCTGCGTATGTGCATCTCTGCTGTATGAGAACAGAGGTGAGTGGGAAAACTAAATACAGAGCGACTATCCATTATCTAGAAGTGGTCAGACATGGTATTCAAACGCCAGACCTCTCCTCAGTCCTCTGGGGTGCTGGTGCAGGAGCTAATGTGTTGGTGGCTCTTGGCACAGGAGTGAATTTCACCGATAACCCCATTCCAGAAACTTCACTTTCCCCTTGTCTGTACCAGCCCTGGCTGAACTTAGATTTGGCCTAGTAAGGACTGATGCTGAAGAGAGGGGCTCAATGACTTGGGCTGGGTGGGTGCAGTCCACGGGAAGGTGATGGGCTCTGTTGCTTATTTTGCACGTCTTGCTAGAGCCTTCTTGGGGCTTGTGATTAGTTCCCTCCCTCCTCCAGGGGCGAGGCACTGAGGCTAGGAGTTTTTAAAATAGGCCGGGGAGGGACCAGGAGGCTGAGCAGAATAGAGATGGCCAAGGGCCATACTGCACGGGAAAGGGAGCCATGAGAGAGAGCACAGAGAGAAATGAAGGGAACATCGTGTACCGTTGGGCTGATGAGAGGCAACAGCAGGGGAGGGCAGTGTGTGAGCTGTGACGTGGCTCTGGGGAACTAGAGGACAGGTCCTGAGAGGTGGGTGTGCATTTGGCCAGCCGTTCAGGAGGAGGGGCTGGCAGCGGGTAGATGCTGTGATCCAAGCAGGAGTTCCCATGGGTCTAGCTCCAGGCTGCCTCCTACCAGACCTGCCCTGTACCTTAGTGTTCCCTTCTGACCCTACGTTGCACTTCCTGCTGGTGGGGTAACGAGACCCGTTGCAGACTGCACCCTCCCACCAGCCTCCGCCAGGCCCTTAAAGAGCTGCTAATGTGAATCATAAAGCTGCGGTAGCTGAGGATCCAGCAGCGTTTTGACAGCTGTTCCAGTGGAGGAAGTAGGCGAAGCTTGGATGCATATTGCAAAAATCTGGGATTTAAAGGATGATATGGAACAAGAGCTTCCTTCCCAGACAAAATATTTGATTTCATCCCCTTGCATTTGTGTCTGTAGTAGTTTATACCACCCTGCATAATACATCTGCTGCTTAAAAAAAAAAATGCTGCAGCTCTCGTTAAATCTCAAACAGCATGGCAGTGACTTAAACAGAGCCAATGCACTGTTGTAATAAGAGCAAAGGCAGAATGCTGAGGGCAGGTGCTACTCACAATTTTACACACCAGCCGCCCCACAGCAAACGGACAAATGGGGTGCTATGCAAGTGTCACAGAAATCCATCAAGAGGTACAGTGCCCTGTGGCGTTGCATGCACGGAGCCATCTGTGGGCCTGATATGTCTGGAGGGATCAGCTTATTTTGTTCACCATAGATGTGGGAAAAATGTCTTTTCTCCCATAAAGCTTCTCTTGCACCCCTGGAATCCCATGGGGCCTGTCCGTATGTTTGGCAACCTTTGCTATAGGATACTAAGAAGGGGAGGGGTGAATGTGCGGAGGTGTGTGTGTGTGTGTGTGTGTGTGAGAGAGAGAGAGAGAGAGAGAGAGAGAGAGAGAGGTGGACGGCTAAGACTGAAAGTAAGCTGGCCTGTACTTTCTGACTTGAACGAAGGAATTGCTGGGACCCTGCCTGCGAAATGACTGAGCCAAAGTGGGAATCGGACTGTTATTGCTCTGGTTGGCCCAGTTCCCAGCACCTGCTGAGGCATTTGAAAAATCCCACCAGTAGCATCTGGAAAAGGCCTGGGGACTAGTTACTGTGCTTTGTTAAGAGATGGATGTTGTCCTGGAGAGCGGGCAGGGAAATAGGCAGGGTGGAGAAATGGATGCAAAGTGACAAGCCCAAGCTCATACAATTAGCAAGCAGCAGATCTGGGAATTTTAGCCCTGAACTGTGAAGTCCTAGATTGGTGCCCTGTCTGGTGTTTAAGGTGCTGATGCACCAAAGAGGAATGCAAAAAGTCCCTGCCACTTTCTAGTCTTCATCACTGCTCTGTCCTGTGGCTGGCTGTCCTTTCTGAGGCATGGTCCTCTGACCAGGTCACCTTGTCACATCCACCCTTTTTGGGGGTGCATATATAAAGAGCCCCAAAAAAGGGGAGTCTTCAGGTTCCAGTGACTGAATAAGGGCTTCCTGCTGGGTGTGGGTACTTGGGATCTAAACCCTTGTAGCTCAAGGGTTTTCTGTCAACTAGTTTCCTGGATGAGGCATAGGCTTTACTAGTTCTCCCCCTATAGCAGCAGGTAGGGGAGCGTGGGCCCACCCTCTGCAGCTGGCTTTGCTCCAGAGCCCTATGGAAAGTAGCTAAATCCTTGAGGAGCTATTTGGCCACCTCCCTGGATCCCTTCCTATTGGTGTATGCTCTTCTCACAAGGATGCTTCCGACCTACAAAGGTCCGTTTTCTGCAGGCGTGGACAGGCTGTGCTTGCCAAGCCTCAGTCAAGAGAGGCACTGAGGGCCTTCGCCATCGACCTACCACTGTACACCTCTGCTCCCCGTTTTAAGTTACATCTCCAGCTTGTGCAGGCCTGGGTGGTGCAGTGAGTGGTGCTACCTGGGGCCCAGGCAGCCTCCTTAACACCTCTCCAGTGTAAAGTTTGGACAGCCCATCACAGGGCCAGCTGATAAAGCAAATACATAAAATGCGCCACAGCTCTAAACCGTTCATACTCTGCCCTCCTAGACTGTCCTGCATCGAAGAAGCTCTGCATGCTTCGTTTCATTTTCTATGCTCTTGATCATAGCACCACAGGGTGAGAAATGACCTCCAAGGTTAGCTCATCTATCCCCCTGTCAAGATGCAGGACATGTTGTGTCTTAACCAATCAAGACAGGTGGCTACCTTGTCTTCTTTTGGTATAGGTCTTATCATCATCGTACAGGGGCAGGAGGAAGCTGAGCTCCAGGGAGGTTTGTATAGGAAGGTCAATCATAAGCTGGGCACAGATAGTATTCGCTGGCTTTTGCACTTCAATCTCAGTGCAATACTTTCCCTGTTTGGCTCTAATCTAAAGTGCCTGCTTCAGTTTTTATGGAGCAATAATTGCAGAGTTGTCATAGAGTTTAAGGCCAGAGGGGACCACCAGATTATCTAGCCTGAGCTCCTGTCTACCACAGGCCACCAGAACCACGCAGCACCCATATGTAAAACCCAAGAACAAAAGTGAGACCCAAGTATTACAGTCTACAGGGGCACGTCTACACAGCACTTTTATTTCGAAATAACACTCATTATTTCGAAATAAAAGAAATTAGGTCTACATGACGTTTTCTTATTTTGAAAGGACGGACCTCGTCCTTTCGAAATAAGAATCGTCATTTCGAAAAAGTAAAACCTGCCCCCCCCTCGAAACGGCTGTTATTTCGGAAGGGATATTTCGAAATAAAGCTGTTCTTTCGAAACAACACTGTGTAGACCTGTTGTTTCGAAAGAGCTGTTTCGAAAGAACAGGTCCAAACAGCTTTATTTCAAAATATCCCTTCCGAAATAACAGCTATTGGGATTTCAGGCTTTCCCTTAATTCGAATTAACATTTTGTTAATTTGAATTAACTTATTTCGAAATAAGGATTTTATTTCGAAATAACTCATTTCGAAATCTTTATTTTGAAATAACCATGTGTGTGTAGACATAGCCCAGGAGACAACACAGAGACTAAGAGGTTCACTGGTGCCTGAGGTCCCTAGAGTGGCAAGGTAGTGACTAAGTGTCAGATGCTCAGACAATCTTGGTGAGTGACCCACACCTGCCTGCTGTAGAGGAAGGAGAAAAATGTTGACGATCACAATCAGTCTGACCTGGCTTATCAGTATGTAGTCAAAGCACAACCGGAGTTTGACCAAGTTCACAGCCAAAAAAGAGGAGAGGATGGGGCGCTGTCTTCTTATCCAGGCTACCACTGAAGTCAACAGGAAGGGTCCCCTGAGTTTTAGATGGTGAATGAGTGCAACTGAAATTCAGGTCCAGACTGCTGGTTTCAGGAAAGTCTCTAGCCCTCTGTTGTTTTTAATTATTTAATTATCTATGGTGTAGCAGTTAGAGGCTCCAATCATGATCAGTCTCCCACTCTGCAGGGAGCTAGGAGTGCCCAGCCCTGTCCTGATGAGCCAACAATATAAACAGAGAAGACCAAGACATAGATTTGCCAAAGGTCACCTAACAGTGCAGTAGCAGAGAAAGGATCTGAGTTCAGGTCTGCTGATGCATCATCCACCAGACCATGTTCTTCCTGTCATTAATCACCCCTAGCCTTCCAGTCTCTTCTATGGGAAAGTTGCCTAAACAGGAAAATGATGGTTTTTTTCTCTGGCAACATTTTAGGTGGCCTTATCAGTTTCCCTGGTCAGTGTTATCTTATGAGGTATGAATTGCAGGAGTGTGTGTTTGACAACAGTCCCTCACCACTTCCATGAAGGACTAGTTTAATTAAAATAGCCCTTCACTTCCAAGCCATATCACGGCTTGTCGACCTGTGCTGGGAGTTCTGACGGATGAAGCTTAGAAGGAAAATGGAGGGGGAAATTCAACTCTAGAAGCCTTCAAAGTAGATCTGGAAACCATCTGACACCTGGTTCTCTCTTTAGGTTTATTACTATTATTACCCGTATTAATTGCACCATTGAGGTTTCTGGTGTTTTACAGGCAGAGAAGTAAAGTTTGTCCATGCAATCTAAATACCACAGTATGGATGAGTCAGGAAGGAGGTGGCCAAGTGGTCTGATTTTGGGGTGACACTGCTTGGCTTCTCTATAGCAGCTGGACTGGTTTGGAGGACAAGTGTGGATTGAATAGAAGAGGGTGGCAGAAGGTGGTGGAATCTCTATCCTCAGGGGGTTTTAAGGACAGCTTGGCAAAGCCCTGGCTGAGATGATTTAGTTGGGGTTGGCCCTGCTTTGAGCAGGAGCTTGTACTAGATAAGCTCCTGTTGTCCCTTCCAGTCCTCATCTTTTAGGGTTCTATGTGTGGATTTACTGTGCTTTGGCCCAGGAAAGATTGTTAATGTGGCCGTTGGGCTAAATAGAAATGTCGAATGGAGCTAACATGAGAAAGAGATTGGACTGTTTTGCTTGTCACTGATCTTAGAGAGACAAAGTTGGTGAGGCCTTTAAATTATCCATACAAGGAAAACTCTATTTTGCGATCAGCTCTAGGAGCTAGGGTGATCAGACAGCAAGTGTGAAAACAGGCCAAATGCTTTTTAGCTTGTAAGATGTGATAAGACCATAGTTATCATGACAGAGGTTATGTTGCTTTTTTCCAAGCATTTCTGCTGGTTCTGGAGTGAGGGGCAGGGGGACGACAGTAGCGTTCCGCTTTTGTTTGGAAATACTCTTTGCATTATTTTTTTTCCACAGCGCGAGGGGGCAAATGTTGGGTAAAATGCAGTGTTAAGTTTGTGTTTGCATGGTCATCTCTGGATTCCCCAATTGGCCCATCCACGTGGGTGGAGGCCCGTTAAGCAGCAAACTGGCATTACGTTTCTCGTGACTGGAGGTTAGGTTAGGACAACATCTGCCTTTCTGACCTGAGTTTGCCAACAGATTCCAGGCACATATTATCTGGCTTTTTTGTTAATACGTGCTTGGGACGTTTATGGAATAAGTGGAATTCCAATGGGTTGGAACCTCGTGCATGAATTGGCAGGGATGAGGTGTTTTGCTATTTTTTTTTTCTTTCTAGAGCTGCATCAGAATGTTTTTGAACCAGGTCTTAGGCTGGCTGCCATTGAGCCAGCACTTCCATTCACTAGTTTGTAGAGCATCTGCCAAGCATTTCCCTCCTCTGGGCTCAAATCTTCCTGCACAAGTACCCTGTACCCCAGCGTGAATCAGTTTTGAATGCTTGAATCAGGTCTCAGCATTTGCATTTTGTGGGTGAGGCAAGTGCTTTTAATAGAATTGGGAATGCTCTCAGCAGAGAGTCACCAGCAACCTTGAACATTGGTGGTGGTATTTCTAAGAATTATGTAAAAACCCATGGCGTTTAGAATTTAATTTTTGTTCCAGTTTTGATTTCCAGAAAAGGGAGGAAAGAATTTTTGTAAAGCTTATTTAATTTGTTTTTTTTCTTAGGAGATTTTCAAAATTTGACAAAAAGGGTGGGGGGGAATGTCATCGGTTTAGTTTCTGTTACTTTTTAATGGTGCTGTCTGACCTTCTATCTAAACTGTCTTGCTCCAAGGGTAAATCATGCCTGACCAATCTCATTTCCTTCTATGATCAGATGACTGGTTTTCTAGATGCAGGAAGAACCGTTGATGTGATATACCTTGATTTTAGCAAGGCTTTTGATACAGTTTCCCACAGCATTCTCACTGGTAAATTAAGGAAGTATGGGTTGGATAGGTGGACTATAAGGTGGATTGAAAACTGGCTAGATCAATGGTTTCAGTGTGTTGGAATCAATGGTTCCATGTCTAGCTGGCAACCAGTCACTAGTGGTGTGCCCCAGGGGTCGGTCCTGGGGCCGGTTCTGTTCAACATTTTCATCAATGATGATGGAATAGACTGCACTCTCAGTAAGTCTGCAGATGACACCAAGCATTTAATGAAGGCACACTTTGTATCTTGGGGGCTTAACTTACTGAGCATTTCAGTTTGGTCCTTGAATGTGGAAACCAGAATGATGACAGCTTGCTGCTTTTCAGACTGTTCTAAATGGTGAGTGTCTCCTTGAAGGGTGGGGCCAACTTGCATTGCTTGGACCAGAAAAAACATTCCCCACTCTGGGGGTTGTTTATGTCCAGATTTGGGGATTGACCCATTATGGGGATTGGGGTGAGCCACAAAGTTCAGATGCAGAGCCTACCTCCCTCAGTATCTCAGGATGTTGATGTAGGCCACTTGCAATTTGCCACCATTTATCATTATGGAAGAACCAAAAGACCCCAACTGAGATCAGGCCCCACATAATCAAAGAGAGGAAAGAAACAGCCAGGCAAATGTTCTTAGACAAGAATAAGTAATTTACTGATAAATGCTGTTTCAAGTCATCGCAAAACTATTCATGAATTGGACCTGAATCGTTTTGGCCATTCGCAAAATGGTTTGCTGAGAAGGAGGAAGTGGTTGGGGAGGTGGTTATGTCAGTGCCCTTTCTCCTCCTCCTTCTCCCTCTTATAACCTTTAGCTTCTTTAGACTAAACAAAAGAAGGCTGAAGCACAGAAATGAATGCTGTGTCCACAAATACGTCAGTGCAATTAATGCCAAGGAGGGAGAGGAGTTACTTAAGCTAAATGCTAAAGTGGACACAAGAACAAATGGATATAATCGTTCATCAAAAAGTTTAGGCTTGAAATTAAAAAAGTTTTATCACTGTTAGAGGAGTGAAGTTGTAGAATAGCCTTCCAAGGTGAGCAACTGGGCTGCCAAAAGCCAACCTGGCTTCAAGACTGAGCTGACTAAGTTGATGGAGAGAATGGCATGATGAGCCTGCCTCCAATGGCATGTAGCTGATCTGTTACTGATGGAAACACATATCTCCAATGGCTGGTGATGAGACACTAGATGAGGAGGGCTCTGAGTTATTACAGCGAATTCTTTCCCAAGTGTCTGGATGGTAGGTCCTTCCCACATCCTGAGGGTCTAACTGATCACCATATTTGGAGTCAGGAAGGAATTTTTCCCTAGGTCAGATTTGGCAGAGACCCCGGAGCATGTGGCATGAGGCATGGGTCACTTGCAGGTTTCAACCAGTGTGAATGGTGGATTCTCTGTAACTTGACATCTTTACACCCTGATTTGAGGACTTCAGTGAGTCAGTTGAAGATTTGGGAACTATTACAGGAGAGAGTGGATGAGGTTCTGCAGTCAGGAACATGCAGGAGTTCAGATTAGTCGATCAAGATGGGCCCTCCGACCTTCCAGTCTAGGAACTCAGTGGTAATGTTATTCCTGTGGGGCTCCCCAGTTCAAATTCCTACTCTGGAACAGTCCTAAAAGGGGCAGCCTGATAACTCTTCCAGTATGTTAAGGGCCGTTATAAAGAGGGCGAAGATCACTTGTTTTTCATAAAGTTAGGAAAAGAAGTGATGGGTTTAATCTGCATCAAGGGCAATTGAGGTTAGATATCAGGAAAAACTTTCTGCCATAAGCATGATTAAACTCTAGACTAGGCTATCAAGGGAGGTAATGGAGTCCTCATCTTTGGAAGTGTTTACGAAAAAGTTGGACCTGTCAGGTATGGTCTACATTTACTTGGTCCTGCCTCATCCCTGGGACTTGATGACTTCTCAAGGGTCCTTCCACTCGTATGATTCTGAGATGCTATTGCTACCTCATGGAGAAAAATACTAACTGAATACCATAGTCTATTTTGTTTCACCATCTGGTGAGAAACAGATCGGACCCTTGAATAAGCTAAACACTGGATTTGATCCAGTTCCTATGGAAGTCCATTGAAGAACTCCGATTAACTTTACCATTTACTGGGTTCCTTGGTCACCCATATAATAGTATCCTGAATGTCAGTCATGGAATATGTCTTCAGGTTCAAGGACTGCCTAAGAAAAATTTCTCATAATCTTTGGGGGTTGGGAGGATCTCACGCTTGCTAGAAGAAGCATGTAGAAGGATCAGCCAGCTCCAGACCACCCAGTTTTCTCATAGCAGTCTCTGATCCCTCTCCATTGTTAATAGGTGGAAGCTGAGGCGGAAGCTGAGAATGAGTCCTCATTATGCCAGGTGCTGTACAGAAACAGCCAGACATAGTCTGTGCCGCAGGGAGTTTTCAGTCCAAGGAGACATGATAGATGAAAGGAGGATTTTTACCTCCATGTCACGGGTGAGGAGTTGAGGCCCAAATGGGGAGTGGCAGAGCAGGCAACTGAACCCCAATCTTCCCTGAGACCCAACTCAATGCCTAAACCCTAAGCGTATCCTTCCTCTCCACCACTAGATGGGGTTGCAGGAGAAGAACACGGTTCTCTTTTAAAGGGCCAGTGCACCACACCAGAGGGTTATTGTCAAATCCATGTATCCGCTCTGAGCTGGTAATTACACTTATTGTCAAACAACCGCACTGAAGTGACCCAAGACTGTGGAAAACCAGCAGATTAATTTTCTTCTTGCTCTTCAGAAAAATTCTTAGAAAAAAAGGAGAAGGAAGTTGGGTTTGGTCTTGTTTTCAAACAATTGTGTTCAGCTGAGGTGTAAATCTTTCTTTGGAAACCAAATAATCCACTTGTACTTCAAAGGGAGACTGTCAGCTAGAAAGAAAAGCTAAAACCATATTATTGCCGCTGTTTATTTTGTGCATTTGGTAGAAGTTTTCGTGCCAAGTATGGCGGGTAAAGGAAGCTGAGGCTGTCTTGCTGACAAGAAAATAACATGAGTTTGTAATTCAAATAAATGACCAGGGGGGAAAAAATGGCTTTCTGCAGCTAGGGTATTCATTGTCCTTTATTACATAGTTTGTTATTGCAAACAATTGTTGTATGCACACATCATACAACTCTTGGAGTATCAATAAGAGCAACCTAATACATGCAATTTTATCAGAAAGTCAGAGAGCAATGTTTGCATCAGTTGAGAAGGCCTGGGCTTGGAGTAGCTTCAGAAAGTGGCCAGGGTTGAATGTTATTATGTCTCTTTGTGCTCTACTCATTGGTGGATCAGCAGAAGCAGGTAGAGTCCTCTGAATCACAATCCAGCAACAAGTTCAGTCAGCAACATAACCGCATTTGCTTATCCCCAGAAGAGGGTAAAATGTAGCTCCATGTTGCCAGCTGCAATCTCTGAAAGACTGTGGCTATGTTCACGTGTGAACTGTTATTTCGAAATAAGTTATTTAGAAATGAGTTATTTTGAAATAAAGTCCTTATTTCGAAATAAGTTCATTCGAATTAACAAAAATGTTAATTCAAATTAAGGGAAAAACTCAAAGCGAAATAGCATGTCCAAAGACAGGACTTGCTATTTCGCTTTAGGAGAGGGGCACCATGGGAGGTGTGGAACATGGCCCCCTCCCTGGGCCATGCCCCCACCCAATAAAGGCTAAAAGGAAGGCACCCTGGGAAGGAGAAGGGCAAAAGTGTTATTTCGAAATAACACGTCTGAACGTCGTTGTTTCGAAACAACTGTTTCGAAACAATGGCTATTTCAATTAGATACGATGTTTTCCTGTTTCGAAACAGCGGCTGTTATTTCAAAACAATGGATCCCGTTGCTTCAAAATAATGGAATGTCATCTGGACATAAGAAATTTTATTTCGGAACAACAGCTGTTGTTTCGAAATAAAACTCTCGTCTGAACACAGCCTGTGAGTCAGGTCCTCCTGCAAAAATCATGAGATTGGCTTAAACATCATGAGATTTCAAAATAAAAATGTGGGGGTTTCATTTGACCTCTGGCCATTGGAATGCTCTCAAGTGATCTTTTCCAGCTTTTCTCTGCAACTGCAAGAGCTAGATTTTTTTTAAAGCGGAGATTCTTATGCAAAGTCCTGTTTGCAACAGCTACTGCTTTAAGAAAAAAATCACCAAGTATTGTGAGACTTGTGAGGGTTGATGACACTTTGGAGGTGGCTCCTCTGAGGCTGGTGTTGATATAGAAATTAATTTGGCTTTCTCTCCCCATCTCTGCAACATCAAGAAATACAAAAGAAACCCCCATCCTACCCTGAACCTCCTCAAACAAGGGCCTTTTCCTTCTGGGAGAAGCCCACCTCTACCTATGGCCATCTTTGTCAGCACAAAAACTCCTGCAATTAACATTTCTGTAGCAAAGGTATAAGTGAGAGTGCTTCCTTTATGGGACATTCAGTTCTAGTGGTTGGTTTGATCTGGTTCCAGCATGGGGACAAACCTTTTATTTTCCCATCCAAACGGATTCTCCCAGCCCAGGTTATACTCCGCCGCATAGGCTTCATAGAAGCACAGAGGCCATTCACATATAATGAATGCAAACTGATGTGTTGGTATTATTTTAAACTGGATGTGACTCCCTGTGCTCTTGTCTTCATCTCTCATCAGAACAATCCCCTCCCTGTTTTCCTTTGCAGCAGGATTCAGTGGCCTTCCCTTTTGTTTTATTTTTTAGTGCTGCTTAATATTTACATTAGTTCAAAGACTTTCGTTCAATTCCCTTCCAGCTCAGGGATGCGAAGATGGGGAGAAGAGATACCAAAAGGCACCTCTGATGTTGTAACACTCTGAAGGGTGGGTTTATTTTGGAGAGTAACTGTCTGGGCTTCCATGTTTGCTTTGTGTCTCAGTGAATCCAGTGAGGGCATGCAATTTGGTTACATCTTGCGCTGTGGCTATGTCTAGGGGTCGAGATCAGGAGTATATAACCCTATGTGCTACACAAACACAACTGAAAAAGACCTCCTGCTCTGAAGAGCACAGCTGGGTTCTCTTAATTTTTGCAAACATATCAGCTCATCAGACTGGGTTTTCTACATCTCATGCATCATAGAAATGCAGGAAACTCCAAAATGGATCAGCCCAGGAATCCACTTAGTTTAATATTCCATCTCTGGTAGGTTCTTTTTTTCCCTCATGGTTTCTGAGCCATTAGATTATATTAGGGGGCAAGTTTTCAATCTTTCCTCCACAACCAGGCTTGACAGAAAATGATCATCAAAACAGGTTTTGGTCACAAAGTGCCAGGTTTTGTGTAGATTTCCACATTTTCCGCAGAACAGAAATTCCAAATCCCATGAAGGCTAAAAATTGATGTGTGGCAGGGGGCATCAAACCTGAGATTCTCAGGTAACCACTTGTGCCCAGCAGCTGTGGCTTTCAGAAGAACATCAACTACGAGACTTGTGGCAAAAGCGGGAGGGTCAGCAACAGTAAAATTTGGTGTTTACAGGTGAGACTATTTCTGATAAATATCATCAGAATGGTGGAAGGAGGACATTTAGAGCCTTTTTAACACAGTCATGGTGCAGGGGGTGATAAGAAAACATTTCAGATGCATTAAGGCACAGACTCAGAGCGGGCTGGCCTGTGAATGCGTATTTGGTTTTGATGACTAGGGTTACTTAGATGCGCATGCACGTTCTCTCTTTGTGTCTGGATGGCGAATTCCAGACAGCTATTTTTATTAGTTTTATTCCAAGGTGTACCTACAGGCCTGAGCCAAGGTCCAGGCTCTGCTCTGCTGGATATTCCACACACCCATGGAGAAAGAGACCCCCAAAGAGCTTATGTCCTAACTAAACAGTGGAAACCGAGGCACTCAATGGTGAGGTGATTTGCTTAAGGTCAATGATGGAGCTGAAACAGAACCTTCCTCTCCCGATCTCCAGTCCATGTTCCTATCCATTGGATCATATTGTCTCTTCAGAATCTAGCCTTGGCTAGATGTGAACTTTGGTGTGTTGTAGATGAGTTCTTCAGTGCTGCAGTTCATCTGGATAGAATAGGGCGTTAGTGCACAAGTACAGCCTTCAGTAGAGAGGGTGGAAAATGTTCCATCATAACAGTTTTCTGTTGCAAAATGCTGATTAGAAGCAATTGAAACATTTGGTGGAAACATACAGATTTCATGGAAATTTTCTAATTATTTTTTCAACCACACCATTTCATCTTGACATGATCATTTTGATGTTTGTTTCTTAATATAACCCAAAAGTTGAAATATTAATATATGAATACATGAAATGATCAATTCAAGATTTTGACTTTTCATCTTGGTTTGGGACATAAGCCAGTCTCAGAATTTTCCCCAGGATCAACATTCAGTTTTTCTGTCAATGCTTTTGATAGTCAGTTGTCGTGAGGTTGCGATCAGTTGCTTCCAGATTAGAGCCATGGGGGCAGATGTGTGTTAGCTGGAACTCTGATGGTCAACTTACATCTTGGTAACTTTGCTACAGTTTTTATTGCCCTCTTTTTGTTCCAGGGGAGCAGGATTGATTCTTGTGCTGAAGACTTGTATTTTGTGAGCTTAAGAGTGATGGAACTAGGGTATTTTTGGTTGGAGTGGTTTAGCAATATCCATAAAGTGGGAAGAACCTTTGAGTAGGGAAATCCATACCTTTCCCCACTCAGCTCCCTCCAGTCGAGCGCAATATGTAATTAGTAGCCAGTGAGAATTTTTACTGAGGTCATTTTTTTGAATTCCTTGAAATAAGGTGAAATTAAAGCAATGGGAAACATAGGCACAACCTATATAGGCCCTTTAGACTGTATCACAATGCTATGTTCCCACCCCTCCTTGGTCAGGTAGCCGATTTCAGAATTATAGGGCTGTTCATGATTCTTGGAGTTATTGTTTCAAGCTCTTTGCAAACTCAGGCAGGCATCAGTTACACAGGGGTCAATGTCTTCAGATTTTGCTTTGCATCCATGAGCTTTGGGAAAGAGGATAACATTTGCAAAAGCATAAGTGATTTAGGTATCAAAGTAACACTGAAAGTGAGAAAGACTTGAAAGTTTTACCCATTTCTGGTCATTTTTTCAGTTAACACAAAGATCCAGACCTCATTTGACTGTGGGACCTCAGCCTTAGACCTATAGTGTATGCCTTGATTTGAAGTAAGTTTCTAAAAGGCTTTTCCTAAGACTCCCTCCTTCTGCCCTGTTAATGATGGCCCTTCAGTCACAAGGAGGAGAATGAGGGTATGCAAACAGATGGGCATTCATGGGGGGTACCACACTGTGCCAGCAATCATGTACATCTTAATAATGAGGAAAGGACTTTGTAAGTGCCCCACCTCAAAGTCAGTTATACCCAGTGGGAAAATGACACCAAATATAAAAGACAGAACAGTATTTCTTCCACTCCCCTGCTCATCAGTCACTATTATTTACATATAACCAGGTAGCATCTGGTGGTTTTTTCCTTTCCCTCAGCTGTGCCATCCAGCTTCACACTGATTTTTATTTCTTTTCCATACTGCATACATTCTTCCCAAGCCCTCTGGAAAAGGCTCTGGGGGCTCACATGGAGGTAGCATAGGTAATAAAATAAACGTCATCAAATGCTGTGCAAACAAGTTATGTCACACTCTTCAGTAAATCTGTTTTTTTCCCTTGACTGTGGAAAGAACCTGCCCTTTCAGCATGCTGGAAAGACTAACATCTGCTGTGTTTTCTTGTTTGTGTTGCATTTAGCTAGTCATCCGCTCAGTTCCTTGATCCTTTGGTAGGATCCAACCCTATTTATCCTAGGCTTGGAAGGCTGTTAGCTAACTGATTGAGAATCAGTATCTCTGTGAGCAAAGCACAGCCCACTCTGCCTCCTGCCAGCCTTAGCACCCAAAAAAACTGATGAGTGCTAACGTGAACTTTATTTTCATGAGCATCTTCCAGGCTTGGAACTGCCCAGTTTTTCCTTGAAGGCCGGTTATTAATTAATAACTAAACAGCTGGCAGTGCAGGCAACTATTATGTGCATAATATTGATTAATCAGTCCTAGAAAGCTTAGCCTGCAAAGAATGTGAGCCGAAAAGGTAGTGGAGTGAATGTGTTCTCAATGGTAGTATCTGATGCATAGACAGGAGAAAGCCTTCCAAAAGGCAAACTTGCATATGTTTCATTGAGCAGATGGTGAGTACAGGGCACATCTGTCTCTCTGTTTGATATCCACCTATGCTGGGCCTGATCAGACAAGTGAGGTTTTTTGGCCCTGATTAAGAAACGTAGGTTGTGGCTACACTAGGGAGCTTACAGTAAAACAGCTGTCCTAATGCAGCTGTGTCTCTGCAAGATCTCATGTAGCCGCTCTATACCGAAGGGAGGCGCTCTGCCGCAGACATAGTACTGTCCACACCGGTGCTTAGGTTGGTGAAATTTATGTCGCTCGGGGTGTTTTTTCACACCGAATGACATAAGTTATACTGACATAAGTGAAAGGGTAGACATAGCCTTAAGCACATACTAATTTTAGGGATCTGAGTAATTCAAAACAAACAAGAAGTCGTGTGGCACTTTTGAAGACCAACAAATGTATTTATCACATGAGCTTTTGTGGCAGAATATCCCAGTTTTTTAGACACTTGCAGTCTATGTTCCCTCTAAGCTGTGCACATGTGTGTGCACACACAGGTCATGAAACCCATGCACACAACAAAATAAAGCGTGCACAAAAAAAAATCAACAGTGCTAATATCTTCATGCTACTTTAAGAAGGCGGTTTCCAGTAGCATGTTTCAATTAAGGTTTTGTAATTTATGAAATCATTTTCATCACCATATCAAAATAAAATGTAGATATTATTTGCATCATACACACTTGCTTCACTGTACTCACAAGTTTGACTGTACTCATTGTAGTGTGCACAAATTTGGGCACTGGTTGCGAAAATTTGCACAAAAGAAATTTTTTGTGCACACAGCCTATGAAAAATTAGAGGGAACATTGCTTGCAGTGGGATTTTCTTCCATGAAACCTTGTGCAATAAATACATTTGTTAGTCTTTAAAAGTGCCACAGGACTCTTCGCTTGTTTTGCGGAACTTGACTGACACAGCTGCCCCTTTGGAACTTGAGTAATTCAAGCTCTGTATTGACTACTTACATGCTTAAAGTTAAACACAGAGCTAATTGTTTTGTTGGATTGGATAGCGCTCATAGGAAAACCTGTAATCACACTCCAAAAATACATTGATGCAAGTATAAAATATTAAAACAGGCAGTGTAAAACCTGAGGACAAATAGAAGAGTCAGCCCTAGCTAAGGAATGTATCAATTAAAATGGTCAATACCTTTTTATTCAAAAGGCATCCCTCCATGGCACTGCAGGCATTCTTTGCTATGGAAGGCATTTCCTAATATATGACTTGTTGAATAGCTTAAGTCACTGGAGAAACACAAAAGCAAAAAGCTAAATCTTACCTGGATATTACAATTGTACATGCCTTTAATTGATGGCTATGCAGGGTTGTCATAGCTGTGTTGGTCCAGGAAATCAGAGAGATGGGGCAGTAAAAGGTATTACATCACCCACTTGTCTCTTTAATTTATGGTGCATTATAGTTGAGGACATAACGTAGGGTCCTAACACATAAGAAAAGATTTGGGAATAGACTTTCCAGGAAAGGGGCAGAACTTCCCATTGCTGAAAGCATTTCAAAGTCAGCTTGACAAAGCCCTGGAAGCTATATTCTAGAGCTCAATCTGACATTGGCAGGCAAATGGACTAGCTGACCTAAGAAGTGTTTGATATGATTCCATGAAAGGAGGACAAAATGCTTATTTTGGTTTCAGGGTTTAATAAGCTTGGAGATATTTCAAGCTACTGGAGGCTCCAAACCTGGACTGTTCAGCTCAGAGATAGCTCGGTTCTTAGGTGGAGCTAGACTGGACTGGAAGAAAGGAACAGCATCACTGGGCTAAACAAAACCTTTCCCACGTTGCCTTCTGACTTTGGGCCTAGGATCACTTTTTCAGTTGGAGACCACATCCTTTATTTTATTGCTTTTCCTTCTCCCCTCCCCTGCTATTGAATCCTGCCAGCCCACTGAAACCCATTAAGCGCCAGGCCAAAATGATGAAGATAATGCTGAATAAAAGAGAAATGAGGTTCCTAAAAAAACATGAATTGTTTTATTTGTTGCTTTCTTTCAGCAGGATCATGTCTCGTGTACATTCGGGTTTTTCCCTTCTCTTCTTTGTTTGCCTTGGCTGTTAACACTTTCCCAGTGTTCTGCAGGCAGCTCTGTTTTCTTGTGACTCCAAAGACTTTACTTTCTTAATTTTCCAAAGGCATGTCAGGAAGCCTGTGTTCTTGGAAATGTCGACTCAGAGGGGAAACAGGTGATGTGAACTAGCTATGAGTAAGGCTGGAGCAGCGGTGGGAGAAATGTTGGAGTCCAAATGCTCTCTATAAATATGGACCGACTGAAGCATGAAATGACCCTGCTCATCCTTAACGCCTTTCATGGTGTGTGTCCTTTTTATTACCGAGTGGGGTTGTGTTTTGGACAGCACTCTCCTGCGATGGGACACAAAGACACATCCACTGAAGAGCATTAAGAGAGTAGATAAACCTTGGGAAACCTCTGAATCCAGGCATGAATCATCACAAGAGTTGAGTTGAAAGGACAGCTGTACTAACATTGACTAAGAAGCCTATTAAAAATATTGGCAGTTGAGAAAGGATCACTCACTATTTGATCATTCATTCTGGAGATTAACAAAACAATCCATAGAGATTCTGAATAATATTTTCATGTCAAGATAAGGGCTTCTCATTTTGGACTCTTCGTAGTTTGTGTTCTTTCTTTCTTTCTTTCTTTCTTTCTTTCAGGCAACAGGACACATTTTAAATGCTCCTCCTTTGCTCAGACAGACTTTTTTTTTAAACAAACATAGACTGTTTGCCTGTAAAACTTCCTCAAAGCCTCATTATTTTTGCCTTTTCAGTTGTTCTCTTTTCTCTGGTGACAGGGGGTGGTGCACAACCTGGTTCTGGTAGATGAAAGGCTAACTCCAGCCCTCCGTGGGCCCACTTTTATTGCTGCCTTATGGTCTCTGGTTATGTCTAAACTTGAGGGCTCAGTTAAGTCCACTGAACAAGGCTGACTTTAAGTCACCTTAATAAGGTTCACTTTAAGTCAATTTGACTTAAAGTCCAAAGGCTATGTCCATACTGGAGGGCTCTGTTAAGTTGACTTAATTAAGTGGACTTACCAAAACTTACAGTGTAGACTCTATCTACAACATGTTAAATCGATGTAGTAAAGTTGACTTCTAAGTCAGCTTCAAGGGCTGGCGTTATTAAGTCAACTTAAGTAAGTGCTTAAGTTGACTTAAAAGCCCAATGTGGACATGGCTTTTCTTAAGTCGACTTATGGGAGGTTAAGTTGACTTAAGGCTCCAGTGTAGACATACCCTTTGTCTCCATGATGCAGAGGGGCTGTGGGGTAGCAGTTAGGGCCTCTAGAGAACAACCCCAGCAAAGACCATCCCCTATGCGAGGTGTAGAACTGGTGCAGTCACCTATGTTTCAATTCCACCTATGTGCCCCATCTAATCCCTAGTCTATACTTACAGGGCTTTTTGGCAGCACTCGACTGCAGATATACAAGGCACACAAAATACCTTGCGTACCTGCCAATGACTTTCTAAGCTGCTGATACATATTAGGGGGAGCTGACCGTGAATGCCTTGTGGTCAGCTTTCAGCAACTCCAGTTCCAGGGCTGGAGTAGCTGAAGCAACTTTTGGAGTGATTCAGCAGGTTCAGACTCACAGCTGAATAGTGCCCAGAAGATCGTGCTGATCACTGCAGTTTTGCCACCATCAGTATTGATATACCCTAAGGGGTTCTCCTGGAAGGAGCAGGTGTCTGCTGAAAGGCCAGTGTCTGAGCAAGCTAATGAGTGCAGTTGGCCAGTAGCCCACATGGCCTGACTGGTGGGAAGAGTAAGTAGAACAGCTCTGAAGCCCAGCAGCAGTGGTGTAGCTGGTCAAAGTATTTGCCTGTGGCTGTGATGGCTCCTGCTACTGCCCAACCCTGCTTGTGCTTTGGATCCAGGCCTCTTCCTGACCTAGACCCAACCTTGCCTCACTCAGGTAATCCACCTCTGGCCCTTGGCTCTGATTTCTGACTTCAGCTCTGACCCGTGGCTTTGGCATAGGGCTTTCCATTCTGACTATGACCCCAGGATCTTGTTTGTCATGACCAACTCCTGCTCTAAGCACTAGCCCTGGCCATTCAGTCCCAGTCTCCAAAATCAGGGTTGTGTTAGGGCTGGGTTAGGTGGGTTTGGGGCAGAAAGACCTAGTGATCTGGCAATTGTACATTCATCAGGGCTTTTGAAGCAGGGTCCAACATTTGGAGAGTATCAGAGCTCTCCAAGCCCTTCCAGAAAGGCCGGGCTCTCTGTGTTAGCAAGAATGATTCTGGCCTTTTTCCCATCGATGTTGCCTACATTCAGTTGCTTTGATTTCTGGTGATAAACATCATCCCTTGAGGGAAATCGCTTTGCTGAGTCCACTTGTCCATAATTGCTGGTGATTTACCGCACTGGCTTTTCACATCATTCTGAAAATCCCACCTAGATACGGCACCCAGAACCGAAGTGTCCTTACCTGCCAGGTGAGAGGACAATCATCTGGTCCTGCTAGGGTCTCCCCATGCTGTGACTGTGACTGTGCGGCTCCTCTTTGATCACTGTGTTCCTGAGCCACAATTTTTATGCTGAGTGGAGCTAGCTGACCTGTATTTAGTTCTTCAGTAAAAAATGTGGCTTTTTGACTCTTGTTAAATTTGGCCTTAGGTAGACTTTTGCATTCTTTGGCTTTTGGATGAAAAATCTCAAAGATTTAGAAAATCTTCAATTTAATTTCTATGGGGAACTCCCCTGCCCATCCCCTCCTTTATTTGTAATTGCTGCTTCTGCTACTTTTTCCAGTGGAGAGATAAAAACGGAGAGACCATTCTCCCTTTCCTTGTCTTTGCCACTCCTATCAGCACAAAATGCAGTTTTGTACTGAAAAATTCACAGGAAGGTTTAAACAACATAACAAACTTCATATTTTTTTTTTGTGACACAAAATATATAGATACTGACCTTGTTTTCCTGACCATCTATAGCAGAGATCCTAGAACCATCCCATAAACTCAGGTCTCCTATATAACTGTAATTCCAGTATGTTACAGACTACTGTCTTTGGCATCCAGAAGGAATCAGCTCTCGGGAGACTCCACACAGATGGGTCTGGTGGTGGGAGGGGAGAGGACAGTGCCACATGGATTCTGTCTGAGCTGAGGCTGGTTTGGTTCCCAGTATTAATTAGACTGATTCCTGAGAACATATTGCCCATACTACTTCAGACCAGTGGTCCATGTAGCCCAGTATCCTGTCTCTGATGGTGGCCATGCAGGGTGCTTCTGGAAATTAGAGGCTTGGGGACAGCTCATAGTCATTAATGATCCTATTCTCTATGAACTCATGTAATTTGGTTTTTGAACCTGTTTCTATTTTTGGCTTTCACAACATCCCCTGGAAACAAGACCCATAGCTTGACTATGTGTGGTGTGAAAAAGTATTGTCTTACATTTGTTTTAAACCTACTGCTTATTTATGTCATTGGTCTCACGTTGTGTAAAGGGGTAAATAACACTTCCCAATTCACTGGCTCCATCAGAGTTGTGACTGGACAGACCTGCTCTAATAACGTGTGGCAGTCTCCTGGCACTCTCCCACTCATGGGCTGGGCAGAGCTCAGGGGTATGAGCACCCCCCTCCTGTCCCCAGCTCCACCCCAATGTACTGCTCACCTTGGGGCTGTGGAAAATGATAGCCATGGGCCGTAAGTAGATCCTGTGCCAGAGGAGCGCTCTTTTGGGCTGCTGCGATTTTGCTATGTCCACTCTGTGCCACCAGAGTGATACAAACTTTGATTTGGTGTCCTGGTTCTCAAGCTGCATCTGCTAGACTCTTATATTGAAGCTATTTAGTCTTTTCCAGGCTGGGATCTTGAGGTGTGCTTAAGAGTGAATGTAACCTCAGAATTGTCTGGGGTTGCTGGCATTATTCTCCCATTTTATGGATGGGAGAAGTGGAGGCATGGAGAAGCTTGGTTCTGAAATGTGCTGAGCTCTCCTGTTCCAGTTGACTCCAGTGCTATTTGAGGGTACTTTTCCAGTCTCAGAAGGTACTTGGTAACTCTTTGGCTAGATTTGCCCGGGGCTCAGTGGCTCCCATTGAGCAAAATGCTAATCTCTATCTCTTTCTTCCCACTAAGAACAACAGTTGGCTTTGAGAGACTTTCCTAAGGCAAAATGGGAAAACACTGACTGAGCCAGGGAGAGACAAGGCAGCTTTCTTTTCTTCTAAAGCTTTTGCTTGTGCCACAAGAACATCCTGTCTGTCTTTGACCAGAAGACATTTGATCCATTTTACCATTAGATAATGATATATTGTCCCTTAGTACTCATGTTGGCACTTAAGCAGGGAAGGGTCTTTGATAATGAAACATAAAGCTAGCGGCACCCTAGTCTTCCCTGAAGGAACCAAATGCAAGAGTATCACCTAACCAGTCAGAGCCCACCCAGCGAGTTGCAGTCTGGTGCACTGACAGAATCCAGATTTTGAATCTTGGAGACTGACCCTTTTACTGGATTAAACGTCTTTGTATTCCACGGTTGCCTCTTCAGAAACTGGATCATGCAAAGAAGCAAACGTTGCATTGCTGGTATTTTCATCCTTCAGACTGGAGTCATTTCTCTCCCCTCCTTGAATATGTAAAGAAGTAAATTTTGTCTCCATGATATTTCCTTGGCTGAACCGGATGCCACAGTGCTGGCTTTGCCATTGAGGTAATCAGAAAAATCGTGCCCTTTTACTTCATTGCATTGGTCCCAAAGTTGTGTGTTACATATATATATATTTTAAGGTTTGGCTCAGGCATCACTGACGTACTTCAGCCCAGTGAATTATCAGGACTCGTAGTAGGAATAAAACAGTATTGTGAGTGCCTGCTTTTATCTCCTGCCAAACACCTGCAGTTCTCCACAGGCCTCAAGGAAGAATTTGCTGTGCAGAAGTGCCCTATCCAACACAAGTGCTTTCTCGATGCAACATCATTAGAGGAAAGGGATTCATTAAGAAGCATGGCACTGGACTGTGGGGTGGGGGCGGGGGGAATGAAGGGGGAGGAAAGCAAACCAAAGAGGAAGAGGACTGGCTCGCCAGCTGATGTAAACTGATGTAGCTCCATTTACATCCATAAAACTATGCTGGCCTTTTACTCCAGCAGATCTGTTCTGTACTCTGTGATGTTCTCCATGATATATTGAACCTTGAATATATTCAGAGCATAGAATACAACAGGGGTCTCAAACTCAAGGCCCATGGGACACATGTGGCCCCTAAAATTATTTCCTGTGGCCCACAATGACGCTATTGCTATTGTTGTATGAAATGGTTTCAGCGGTGTGGCCCTCGGTCTAACATACTAGTCCTAATATGGCCCTCATGGTGATTTGAGTTTGAGACCCCAGGAGTACTTCATACCCTCAAAGTGGAAATCATCATGGTTTCCTGGCAGAGGCCGTTGGACGTTACAGATTGAAATGTAAAGTAAATGTATGGAAACAGAACCCAAACCAAGCTGTTGGTACAGGCTTAGTACAGATTAAAACTAGCAGCTAAAACACGAGGTTGGGGGGTCCCTGATTTTATCACTGACCGGCTGTATGATCTTCCATAAGTTTCACAGGGCCGTTGTTTTTCAAAAAAGCACTGTTTTCTCAAGCTCCAGTTGTAGGGTGCCCAACATTAAACCTCTTTAGGCCTGGGTTTCACGGGAAAGGAGCACGGATTGTGGGTGGCTCAGAAAGAAAAGAAAAAGAAATTGAGGCACCCATTCTTATAGGTCACTTTAGAAAATCTTTCCCACTACTGTTAAATTGGAATAACAGTGCCCATTGAGAACAACAAGAAAAAAAAAATTTACCCAGCAGAACTGCATGATGATGCCTAAAGTTGTGGTTATTCCCAATTCCAAGCATAGGTTTTGGGAAGCTTGTTTCGGCTCCTGCGATGAAACTGGCTAGAAATAGTGAGGAAACCTCACTGAGAGGTTATGACTCTACAGAAAAAAACATAAAGGCCAAAAGTGGCACCTTCCAACAAACCATTTATTTGCCCAATGCAATCGCCTATTAATTTTTATGATGCATACATACCAGAAAACCAGACAGCCTCACGTTAATTGGTGGCTGGTTTGGATCTTCCCCCTCAACCCGAGCCAAATTGGAGTATTTTAAGAGGTTTGGGGGCGGGAAAGAAATGTATATAGCTTGGTTTTGTTTCCTCTTTTAATTTCCATGTGCCTCTGAATAGACACTTTAATTCACGATGTGATGTGGTGAAACATTCTGAGAAAGGTCTGGGTCCTGACTGCTTAAGAGATGAGGGATCAAGCCCAAGCCTGGCTTAAACTGGTATAATTTCCATTCCAATCAGTGGGGACCTGCTTTTGCCTTTGGAATGATTGTATTTCATCTCACCTTTCCCACATATGCCCTTTTGGCATCTGAGGTTGGTGACAAGAGTCTAGGATCTTTCAGTGAAAGATCTTTGAGGCCTTGATCTGATACCCATGAAAGGCAGTGAAGATGCCCCTGTTGAATCAGGGAGCTTTTAATACAGGACCTTTAAGTGCTTGATCTGATGTCCACAGAAGTTGATAGAGATGCCACCATTGACTTCGGTAAGCATGGGATCAGGTCTTTCCTCTGGAATTCGCCACCTGTATCTTTGGTTTAGCTTACTCAGCATCAGGCAAGGCTGGTTCAAGTAGATCAGGGCCCTTCTGTGGAATTGTCTGACTGTATACTCAGTTACAAATCCTATGATACCACATGCAGCCTTCTTTCATAACCAGTCCAGCCTGCTCTTCCATGCCGGCAAGAAGAGAGGAGGCCACCCAGAGCTGATTCAGTGCCCTCAGGGGTCTCAAGGTGTTCCCAAAGAACTCTGGGTCAGCTCAGATCTACTTGGGTACTGGGATGCATCATCCCATGAACTACATCTCTGGTTTGCTGGGGTTCCCTGGAGCCTGTCATTATGACTTATCCCTTTGCCGAGGCCTTGGGACAGAACACATCTTGGGTCAAGCTCATCTCTGTGTGTAACTCAATAGGAGTCAGTGGAGCTACCCTGAAAATTAACTTGACCCTTAGCGCCCACATGACTGATGGGGGAGGGTGCTTCTGAAGGCCTTTTAAATCCTGGTGGTTGTCAGTAATTAATCTGGGGATTATCTCTTTGCTGTCAGTTGTTGGCAGGTTTTCTTACTCGTCGTGGGGCTGGTTTTTTTTTTTTTTTTTTTTTTTTAAGATGCCTGCTTGATGGGTGCATGCCTTATAACTACAGATAATAAATTAGCCACAGATCTGACATATGAAACTGTGAGACCTGACAGCAGATGGATCCAATGAATTATTGGCAGTTATAAAGGAAGAAGAGGTAGTTCTCTGTGCATTGTAGCTCATAGTAAATCACATTGACGCCTGGCTCCCAGTCTTTTGGGGTGTTATGAACCTTTCTTGGGCATTTTGTTACTTGACTGCGCTTCTGGGCAGGCCAAAGCGTTCCATTCTAGGGCATCTGAGTGTGGGGTACTGAGCTAGGTGACCTACTGAGGACTCTTCCATTCTAGATGTATCTGATTTTGCATGATCTAGTGGTAAATTCAACAATTTTTTCAAAGACACCTAAAGGACGTGGGAGTGAAAAATCAGTGGGAGCTGGGAATTGGACTCATTTAGGCACCCAGTCTAATCCCAGGTGGCATATTTAAGATTAGGTCAGAAGGGGCTGATGTGACAGTCCGGGAGAATGAAGTTCTTTGTAACCTGACACAACAACACAGCGCACAGTGGAATGCATTGTTCCTCCACCTTAACCAGTGAGAAACTGGGAGATACCCCTCTAGAGAGTCTGTACCATGCCCAGCCCTTTTTGCTAAGACTCCCAAGAGAGGAACCAGTGGGACTCAACCCTACAACATGCAGCTGAGAACTTCTAGCACCAATGGTGGTGATAGTTCATGTTTTGCTTCAACATAGACCACTGCTGCCTCTCGTCAACTCCCAGCCTGCCTTGTTGAACAGTAAAAGAGATGGTCAGGAAGAGCTCTGAGAGGTGAAAGTGGCTAGAGTGAGACCAACTGAAGGTAGCACTGTGATAAATGATGTGTAAATAGAAGCATGTCTTCCAGACTAGAGTGTACCTGTAGATCACAAAGGGAAATGCTGGTGTGGTTTGTGCCATTCTTGACTGTGCTGGTACCCATTAAGGGGTAAAAGACATCATGACGGTTATCTCTGCTGATGACATAACCTGCATGTCCTTTAAAAGTTTATATAGCATGAACATTGCACCTTTTCTAGAGAAGGGGAGTGTGTTTAGAACAGAAACTCAATGGCAGGCCAAAGAATTCACCCTAAAGGGTCGGGAACAGAGCCAGTGAGGAATTTTTTATGAGATAATTTTTTGATGGAAGGTGCCAATTTGATGAAACATTTTGGAAATGAGTCAATTTCAACAAAACTTTTGTTTGGTGGTTTCTTAGGACCAGGGTGAAATTTCTGGTTGGTGAGCATGAATCTGCAGAATAGCTGACTGGTTGAGGCACCTGGAACACCCAAATTTAAATTTTTGTTCTGCCCGACCTAGAGTAAGGACTTGAGCTTTGGCCTTCCACATGCTACAGGAGTCTCATATCATAACTTCTCTCCTTGCAAAAAAACATCCAAAGGTCTCAGTGTGGACTGGGACTTCTTTGAAATTTCAAAAAAAAAATCATGGGATAAGAGAAAGTTATTTTCTGATCACTTGTAGTTTGGGATTGTGTGTCTGGCCCCTGTGTATATAGACAGTGTGATTCTTATAGATACACTGGAGGAAGACATCACGCAGGACAAGGGGGAACTGCAGCGTGGGGATTTGGCAGACGATTATGAACGGGAGGTTAGCAAAGGAGACTTTTTTTTCTGTGCATGACAAGGGAGAATGCTGCTTTGTTTTTACATTTGTGTGCTTTTATGTGTCTGTGTATCTCTATCTATATAATGTATATAAAGATATATACACACCTTCTTGAAAGTGTTTATATGCTGCAGTTCAGAATCTACTTGTCTTAACCCCACCAATGCAGCTCCATGGCAATCTCTTTCTCTAAATTTTTTTATGTGGATGACTAGCTTTGTATTATCTAAACACTTTTGGTCCTTCACCTCCAGATGTGTCTGATCAGAAATACATGGGGGTTCAGGGATATTTATTTAAGCCAAAATCTATTCTTTTTATCGTTACCTCCTTCTTTCCCTTCCCTACATCTCTATATCACCCATCTACTGTGCCTTCTCCAGGGCAGTGACTGTCCTTAGTTACTTGTCCACATGGTGCCTAGCATGCACGGGATCCTTCTCTGAGGGTTCTTACATGCTTCAAAATACATAAAAATAATCATATTGATGTGGTTGAGTTTGGCATATGTTGCATCTAATTCTGGGTGCTGATGTAGGGATAGCGGGGCAGTGTTGATGACACGTGATATAGAGAAGGTCACCCTTGACATTCTGTTGGTCCATCCTGGCCTTAAGTTTTGTGATTCGATTGGTCATCCAGTGCTACCAAGGAATACTACGTGGGTAATTTCTCTGAGGGAAGAATGTTTGGGATTAACACCATCTTGGCAGTTCCTCTTTTTTTATGGGATAAATTTTTGATTTTCAATGTTTTAAAAATCTTCAGAAAGGAAGGATATTTGCTTCTGGTATTGTAACTTATTCCAAGGAAGGCATCCCAAACCCATGCCTCACACTTTTCCTTCTAAGCACGCCCACATCTCTTCACCTCCCGAACCCCTTTCCATTTCCCCACAAACCATTTTGGGTTGACTATTTGACTTTCTCCAGGGCCAATTTCAGTTTGCATTCAGGAAAGCTTGTCTGTTCTTCTTGCAAATCATACATTAACAAAGCTACCAGGGACTGACTGGCTAAGCAGTAGTTACACAGAAAAGGACATGGGTGTTAGAGTGGACAAGAAGCTTGATAGGAGTCAATAGTATGTCCTTATTGCCAAGAAGGCTAATGGCATGTTGGGCTGCATTCATAGGACCATGGCCAGCAGAATGAGGAAAGTGATTATTATTCTATATTCAACACTGCTAGGCCAAATCTAGAATACCATGTCCAGTTTTGGGCCTCCTGCTACAGAACGGATGTGAACAAACCTGAGGGAGTGCAGCAGAAGGCCATGGGATGATTAGGAAGCTGGGGTACATGACTTATCAGGAGAAGCTGGGGGAAGCTGGTTTATTTATTCTGTAGAAGAGAAGAGTGAGGGGGGATCTGATAGCAGCTTTTGAGTACCTGAAGGTGGGGTCCAAAGAGGATGGAGCTTGGCTGTTCTCAGTGGTAGTAGATGGCAGAACTAGGAGCAACAATCTCAAGGTGCAGTGGGAGAAGTCTAGTTTAAACAGTAGGAAAAACTTTTTCTTTTGGGGGGTGGTGAAGCAGTGGAATAGGTTACCTAAGGAGGTGGTCTAATCTCCAACCTCAGAGGTTTTTAAGGCCCAGTTTGACAAAGCCCTGGCTGAGACTGTTTAGTTGGGGTTGGTCCTGCTTTGAGCAGGGGAGTGGATAAGATGACCTCTTCAGAGCCCTTCCAGCCCTAATTTTCTATGATTCTATGATCTTGTCCCACATTGTACCCACTTGTTACTATAGTGGTTATTCTGAAAACTGCTTCAAAGAATCATGAACACACGTTCCCACATGGCATCGCTAGTGCAGGAGTCACATAAAGGACCAAGTTCCAAGCTGGCATAAGTCATAAGTTGCTCCAATAGGGCAATGGGGCAAGATAGACAGCTTGTGTCAACCAGCATAGCTCCACCAAAGTCAGTGGAGCGATGGTGATTGGCACCAGCTGAGTCTTTCATACCCAAAATGAGTTCACCAAAGCTGGAAATTTGTGTCCAATCTTCAGTGGGTTCAGTGTTTGGTTTGGAACAGAAGCCAGCCACTGGACTAGAGTGTTTGATTTAGAAAGAAAACCTGGATCTGAATTGTGCTCTGGTTTTGGCTTTACAAAAGCGATCCCCTGGGTCAGAGCATCAGGGACATAGGACGAAGTCAAAGCTTTCTAGACTAGATCTTATTTTCTTCTCATTTAGGTCTACAATACAGTTTAAGCTGGCATGAGTTACCACACTCAGGGTAAGTCTATACTGATGGCAGCAAAATTACCACTGTCAGTGTGATGTTCCCAGTGCGATTCAGTGGTCAGCATAAATGCCTCTGAATCACTCTGGAAATTGCCACAGCAACTCCAGCCCCAGAGCCGACTACAAGGCATTTGGGGTCTGCTTACTCTAGTGTGTAGGAGCCAATTAGTGAGTCATCAGGAGATATGCAAGTTATTTTATATACCTTGTGTATCCCCCATCAACTGCTGCCGAAAAAGACGGCAAGTATTGACTAGGGTCCAGGGGGGTGAATTAACCACCCTTCTGAGTGACATGAGTTATGCCAACGTAAGTATTGGTGCAGACACGGCTAAGAGAAGCTCTCCTGCTGACATTGCTATGGCCGCTTGCGGAGGTGGCTTTATTATGGGAGAGTGTTTGTCTGTTGGCACATGGTATTTTCCTCAGACAAGCTGTGCTGTATATGTAGATAAGCCTTCCAGTGACATAAATTACAACTAACTGCAGTTGCTGTCCACTGAATGCAGTTAAAGGAAAGAGACACAGAAATGTGAATACAGAAGTATTTTATAGCAATGGGGAAATCTCACAATGTACAGTGTCTTGTTTAGATCAGTGCAGGCAGTAGGCATTCACATGCTACTGTAATGGGGACTATGTATTTATGGTAAGCAGGCACATCGATAGAGAGGAATGTGGAGTTGTGTGTAAGCTGGAATTTCTGGTTTTGGGGGAGCTCTGAGATTTTAACATTTGTTTTGATCTGACTCAGAAAGAAAATAAGGAATTTCAAAATTTCCCACGTTACAAACATTTCTAGGAAAAAAATTGTCAATTGAAATTTTTTTTTGGATAAAAAATCTAAATGCTGTGTTTCATTGTTGACATTTTAAAAAAGGTACAATAGAAAAGAAAACTGATTTCAACACAAAACGTTTCTTCATAATGAAAAAATCAAAACATTTCAGTGTTTTGGCCTTATCAACCCTCCCTGCCCCCTTTTATTTGTTTTGTCTCTGAAGTGAAATGTCATCAAAATTGACTTGTTTCCACAGGAAGCTTTGAGAAATGGCATTTTCTGCCACAAAAAATGTTCCATCTGAAAATTTTCAATCTGTGATTCTGCACCACTTTGCACTGTGGATGGCTTGAAAGCAACATTATCTGGACGTTGATTGTACTGAGCTGTGATTTAGCAGTATCGATATTCAGAGAAGGTTGCTTTCAAACCCAGATTCTCTTTTCTTCTCTTCTTTGTTACAAAAGTCTTATTTGCTGCTCAGACTTTCCCACTCTTGCTCCTCGCTTGCCAAAGCCCCCTTCTTTCCCAGCTCCCCCTCTCCATTGTGTGCTGGATACATAGCAATATCTTTAAGTAAGCTTATATCATTCCGATGACCTTATCGTTTAGCTACGTGTATCACACATTTTATGAAACCGGAGACTCTGATGTCCTCACCAGTACTCAGAGAAAGAAATATTCAAGTGGTGAGATTACAGGGCAGAGCCAATCTGTCCTACAGCTGCAAGAGATCCTGATACCGTTTGAGATGGCCCTGGGGGCTCGCCGGCTAGGTAACATGCACAGACGGACGGTTCTGCTTATCTTGAGGCATTCTCTGCCATCTTCATTGATGCCAGCAGCCGGAGTAGCTCTGTGACACAGAGGTTTGCTCACAGCCCACACAAAGTGCATGTGCCTGATGGCACAGTGGTTCGAGGAGGAGATCGTTGCTGGTGTGTGTGTGCATGTTTGGGAATTATCATTTTAACATACCCCTCGGGAGCCAACGCTCTGCTCTTTAGAAATTTCCCAAGCTTAGACAGCCTGACAGAGAAATCAACCCAGATCAGTTTTTTCCTCACCCTCCTGCCCTTCAAATGATCTCTGTTTCCTTTGGAGAGTGTAAATTCTGCACAATGGGCAATCTTTACTCTTCTTGCTATCCTTCTGTAGTTTTAACGTGCCGTGGAATGTGGGATTATGCCTTGTAATGCGGCATTAGGATCCTTAGAGGTTAAGATCTTGGTTCCCAAAGTCACTTTTAGCCCCATTGCTTTGCTAATGAAACAAGTCAAGAAGGATTTAGGAACAGGATCCGAGGGCTCACAAGGGGGGGAAAATGAAAATTAAAAAAACATCCCTCCCAGGACATAAGACCTAGGGACCCTTTGGCATTTGAGGGAGTCAGCAATTTAGTGACTAATCCATTTGGCAAATGCAGGATGGTGCACACGGCCATTCTTCCCAGCCTGGGGTATTTGTGCGGGAATGTTTGCTGACAGAATTAAGGGAAGGGAGAGGAAAATGCCCCACTTGTTTCCATGAAGGCAACCGAATAGTCTCACAAAGCCATGAGCTCCCCAGGCCGCAGGCCCGGGAGGCGGAGGTTGCTAGGCCTCGGTTCCTGAGAGTCTGGGAAGGATAAGAAGAGAAGCTGCTGCCGTCTTGTGAGAATTTTGTTTGCTCGTTGGCCCCGCCGAGTCAGGGAGAAGATAATCCTCTGACATTTCACCCATCAAACACAGCGTTGGCTGTGGTTCAAGCCAGGCTTAAGCGGGGGAAAGGGAAATCGGGTCGTGGAGGAGGGGGAGAGGAGGGTGGGAAAGTGCGAGACATCAAGCTGTTGAAGCCACCTTGGATGGCAGGGAGGCCCGTCAGAGGGCTTTCAATCAGCATGACTGGTGTTTAGGAGGCAGAAGTGTGTCAGGGTTTACGTTTCCACTATTGGCGCACCATCCTATATGGTGGGAAAATGGCTTTATAGCCTGCTGGGCTGGAAGAAAACATAAGAGAGGAAACTTGCCCTTGGAGAGTTTACGGCCCTTGACCAGCCTTTGGGTGCCATGGCTTCTGTGCCTCGCTTAGTCATAGATACCCCGTATGATACTGGGCATGTCCCTTAGTTTCTTTGTGCTTCAATTTCCCCATCTGTAAGGTGGGAAGAATAACGTTGCTTTTGTCTCTTACACCTATGAAGATCATGAGCCCCCAGGCACAAGGCTGCATTTCACTATACGGCCATACAACGTTTTCCACAGTAGGGCCATGATCTTGGGTGGTTCTGTTAGCTGCAGAGGCATAGACATCAGCTAGAGCTGGCTGGGAAACTGAATTTCTACCCTGCACAAAATGGAGAGTTTTCAACAAATAAACTCCAAACCCCCATCCTGAATTGGAACAAAATATCAAAAATCTCAGCATATGTCATGGAAGAGAAATTCTGAAATATATTGTTTGGGACCCACAAAAATGGCTGTGCCAGCCAAGCAGGCATCTGTATAGATGGAGAACTTGGTAGCTCACCAGGTAGGTGACATGGGAGGCTGAGAACTTGGGAAGCTAGGTGGGTTGGCAGCGAGCCACCCTGCCTGTGTACCTGCTTTCTGTGCCATCAAATAAGCATTTTTTGGCCACAAAGCTTTCCCTCAGAAAATATCAGATGAGCCATGATAAACAATAATAACAATAAACACAATCCAGCCTGGTTGGCTGCATTCATAAGGAACGTTTTTATGGATGCACTGAAATTATCCAGGTTTGTCGCTTAGCAGAGAGAGGCCCTTGGATGCCATGGCCACTTTGTCCAGTGGCTGCATTTCCCATCTCCTGAAAAGGAGGCCCTATTTGATAAACCGGTATTTCTTTCAGAGCATACGTAAGAACGCTGAGGGCTGGGTGAGCTGCGTGCTGGGGTGTTGTGAGGAGAATACAACTTTATTTCAGCCTCCCTGTCTGATTCTGTTCCCCAAAACTAGCGTTACACTGGGGTAATGTCAGGGACATCAGTGAAGCAATCCTCAGTTTATGCCAATAGGTAAGTGTGAGCAGAACTTCTGTGCAGCATCCTAGATGTCAGCTTTGTGTCGCAAGAGCAGGGCACCAAGACTGCATCACAAGATCTCTAGCACTGGGTTTTTGTCAGCACAGCTGGGGTATTTATTCACACTGAACGCCATAAGTCCTGTCTCAGCAGTCCCTGGGGTCAGCGTAAAACTTGGCCTGGATGCTTTATGGCATCCTTGTCTCTGTTTTTCCACAGTCCTGGTCAGGTAGTGTCCTCAGGGCATTACAACCAAAAATACCCAGCCTGTGGAGCTGAATGAGTTAAACTGAACTGTTAGGTTATCCAAGTCGCATCTTCTTGTTGCTTTTCCCCAACAATGTCCAGTACCATTAAAAAAGAGGGAGGCGTTATTTCAAATTCTTTCCCCTGATTGACAGTGCTTTTGAGGGCAATATCCCTAGAACTTCTCCACTCTTTGTAGGTCCAGCAAACCCTAGGTCAGTGGTTTTCAAACTTTTTTCCTCAGGACTCAGCTGAAAAAAAATCATTTTTGTCTGTGATCCAACAATTGCATCTTTTAGCAATGCATTCCAGTTTTTCAGTGGTGGCGGCCGGGTGTGCCACGACCCAGTACCTAAGGCTCTGCGACCCTTTACTGGGTCCCGAGCCATGGTTTGAAACCACTACCCTAGGTCATGTCCTCTGAGGAAAGGTGTTTCTTCTTCACACTGGCTCTAGCTCATCTGCAGCCTGAGCTCCAAGAGGGCCCTGGGCTGGACCACAAACTGGCAAAATGATCATGCATAAGCCTGAGTCAATGGCGCTCAAGGACGTCGAGTGATGGCCACACTTAGGGTTTCATTCTTAATTTCTGTCTGTAAACCAGTTCAGTGCATGGTTGACACTAGCCAGCTTTGTGACCTTTTCTACAGTGCCACACTGAGGCTTTCAATCCTTGGATATGGCATAAAGAGCACCAAGGAGATGATCCTCTGAGCCATGCCCGGATAGGAGGGGAGCAGCCATGAGAGATGAGGGAACAGTATACTCTCCTTGGTTCTTTGGGCCAAGGGCTTGTTTGTCTGGGATCCAGATAAGGGGGCGCGTAGAGCCTACTGAGGTATGTCTATACTACATTATATACCCAAGTCTTTTTTGGGATGTGCAAATGTGGATTTGTGGTTCCCAAGCCCACACTTGAGCATCCACACATCCTTAAAAAAGTCGGTTTACAATTGCTGGACTCAGGTCTCATAGCCATGCTACATAACGCAGACCTTCTGACTCTGTGTGGCCCTTGAACTGGGTCCTCACTGCAAAAGGACAGGGCGTGGATCTTAGGGAAACCAAGTGGGTGAGGTAATATCTTTTACTGGACCAAATTCTATTGATGGAGATCTGACTTGGGCTCTGACCAAGCCCCTAGCACCAGAGTCAACCTGATGTGTGTGTGTATAGAAGTGAGGCTTGGGCTCAAACCCGAGTCTTATCCCAGGCTTAGTATGCAGTGTAGATGTACGCTGTGATGTGGATACCTATCCCCTGGGACTAGGGCTAAGATACCCTAGCTCATTCTATGAAGGCCACAAAGAGGCCATCATGTGTTTGAAGATTTTTGACAGTGATGCACCTACGCTGAACAGAGTCCACTGATGTAGTGGTAAAAGACTTTGTAGGCAATTAGTGATCTTTGACCCATTGAACTACCAATATGGCACTATGGGAAAGCCTTGCTGGTGCCTACTACTGCATCTGGAGTGGAGATGAAATAATTCAGACCAAAACACCAGGGTGAAAGATGGCGGAAATGGGGTAGAAATCTCTTCACCAGGTTGCGTACAAAACTGACTGACCATTTCCAGTGTGACTCTTAGTCATCCTTCCTGAACACTTATGAATCTGGAATTGTTTCCCGCAAAACCCACAAAGGTGGGCCAAGAGAGAACAGGAAACAAGAGGGCATGTTTTGGGTGTCAGGAAGTTGTGAGAAGTGGAAGCACTGAGGCAGGATGGGTTTGCATAGCACGTCCTGGAAGGAGAAATAGAAACATTGGAGAAAGCAAATGGGATGGGCTCAGTGCACATCGCCTTTGCTTTGATGTTCTTCAGATCAGCTCCAAGCCCCACATATCTTTCCCATTACTGCAATTCCCAAATGCAGTTCAGCACAGCAGTGCACAAAGCACAAGCTGAAGAAATGCAAGTCAGTAATTCACTGTGTTCTCCGATCACTTAATGTGGAATATCGTATGGGCCTAGTGGCTTCGTTGTATCTAATGGAAAGAGTGAAGCAAAATCTCTGCTTTCATTCCACTTGGTCCCACATGCCCTGTAAAAATGGGATTTAAGACCAACCCTCAAGAACTGGCTCCGACTAATCTGACCTTTATTTCTTATTTGGCCTCCTGCCCCTTCCCTACAATTCAACAATTTATGCATATGTGACTATAGCCAGAAAGACATAATCACTTCTTTTTTTTCCTGAACACAGATTGATGGGTCAGTTAGGACTCTTGGATATATACAATTTATCAGGGCCAGGAAAGCAATGTAGATAGCTCAGAGGATAGCATTATAAAGCCTCAGGTTGGGATGGTTTAGTTGGGGTTGGTCCTGCTTTGAGCAGGGGAGTTGGATTAGATACGTGATTTTCAAACATTTTTCCTCAGGTTCCAGTTGAAAAAAAATCCTTTATAGCCATGACCCAACAATTAAATCTTTCAGCAATGCATTTCAGTCTTTTGGTGCCAGCAGCAGGGGACACCGAGACCCAGTGACTGAGGGTCTGCAACCCAATACTAGGTCCCTACCCTAATTTTGAAACCACCAGACTAGATGACCTCTAGAGGTCCCTTCCAAGCCTCATTTTTTTGATTTTATGATTCTTTCGCCTCTAAGATGCTAGGTTGCATCTGCCCCAGGGGGCTGTGTGCAGAAGCCTTTGTTTTCTGATGATGACCTATGTGCGGTGAAGTGGGGGTCTCTGTGTGGTTCTTAGTGGACAGTTGGTTATGCCATCAAAATCCATGGACACTAACTAACCCTGCTTGACAGCAGTGAGGTAGAATGACGAGTACTGAATGAATGGCTCTCTCTCTGTAGGAAAATAGCTAGTAGTCTCTTCAGGCCAAAATGCAAACATACTGGTTAGGAGAGGTGGGAAAGATTCTGTCACCTTATTGGACTTGTTCTGTGGAGGAAGCAAACTCCCGCTCTGTCAAGGGAGCATCTACAAAATTCAGTAAAATGAAAAGGCCTTTAAAGAAGGGCATCCCACATATGCAGAGATAAATCAAAAGTTTCTGAGAAGAGATCAAAACAACGAAAAGATGTCCGACAGCGTAATTGCAACTTTTTTGCTGTAGCAAACGTCCTTCTGTGCCACCAGGTACAGAGACACGGGGTTAAGTCCTGATGAATGTGTGTTGTACGTCTGGGTTGTCCACTAAAGGCCACGGGAGCTCCATACCTTGGGCCTGATTTGAAGCTCATTAAAATCAATGGGCAAGTTTGGCTCACGCCCTGTGAAAGCTTGGAAGTGACACAAGCCTTTCTTGTACCCCATGGTCCCCACTAAGAATATTTACTTTGGCATTTGCCATACAGGGGTCCTGCTAGCTGTAATGCTGAGGGCCTTGGGACTGATCATAGGAAAGGGGGTTTTCTTTGTCTTTTTTTCCTCTCTTTTACATGTACAGCTAGATCATGCATGCTGAGCCATCTAGTTTTTCCTCCCCCCTCCCTCTCTATTCTGAGGACCAGTGAAGGCATCTGGGCACTTTCCCATAATTTTGATCATGAACTTGGTTACACACAGGGCATGTGTGTACCTCAGTGGGAGGTGTGATGGCACCCTGGGTACATACTCAAACAGCTCATCTCTGATGCCACTGAATCTTCACTGCTGTTGTTACTCAGTGTAGCTTTGGCGAAGGTAACCTCAGGTCTAGCTGTGGACAGCAGTGTAGACTTGCCCCAAAGTGACTCTAGCCCCGAATGGATCAGAGACCAGCACCTACTATTGATCCTGTGCAGTGACCTCTGCAGCAAGTCAAGGGTCTGAACATGGATCTTGGGCGAGTTGCGTCTTAGTGGAAGTGAGGTGGGAGTGGTCTCTGTGACTCTGATGATGAAATGTGGACCCAAGTGTTTGGGTCCCATGCTCACCAATTTCTTTTTCAATGTGTGATTTAGGTGAGGGGCAGTTTGTATTACACTGGTGATATATAACGTGTGAGCTAATAAAACCAGAATTTAAATGGGAGGAGGCGGAAAGCAGGGGGACCCCATGCTGCCATCAGAAAGCATCAAATCAAAGACCAAACATTAGTGGGGAAGCTGAGTGGCATCATGATCAAACTCCGAGCCCGCTGTTTCACTGATTTGTTTGCTTCACACCCCTTCTCTGGCTTCTTTTTGAACTCTTTGGAGCAGCATCTAGTCTCAGGCCTGACTTCTAGACCCCATTATACTAAAAATAACCTATTAAAAAGTAATTTTCAAACACACACCCATGGCCAAATATTCTTACAAAATACAGTATTACAATTTTAAGCTGTAAAGATCAGAGCAAAGGGTATGTCCTAGGTCAGCAAGTCATGACAAGCCAGGCAGGGCTGCAGGGTCAATGTGCAGATAGAAGAGTATCACTCAGTAAACATTTAAAATGAAATGAGGGGAGGAAGAAGCTTGACATACAGGTCAAATTCGGATCTCAGTCTCACTGGCGTAATTCTGTTGTCATCAGAGAAGTCACACTGGATTTACATTCAGCGTCGCTGAGATTAGATTCTGGACGCTGGCTCTTTTGGTGGGTGATGCAGTGAGAGCCGATGTACAGTAGTTGGTATGCAGAGAGTGTTCCTAGGGGATTCATCTCTTCACGGCTAGACAACCGCATGGCTTGAATCATCCCTCTGCGTTCCGCTCATCTTAGAATTTCCCATATGCCTCAGTCAGAGGCTATTTGACCACAAGAATTGGGAACATCTTTTTCCCACCTCAAGCATCTCTGGATTCTGCTGCGTTGGTGCATTTAAAGGTGGAGAGTATTGATGATGTTCCCTTCTGCACCAGCTAGCTCGCCTCTTGCTTATAAAGAGGATTGAAGGATTCTGTGCTTTGGTAGCTAGGGCAAGTCATGTTGTATTAGAGGATCTGGATTGTCAAATCCAACTCTGCAGTTGTGTGAACTTGGATAAGTCACCCTGCAGTTCTGTGACTCAGTTTCCCTAGAAAAAAATCAGGTGCTAACATTCAACTCCTTTTTGTAGCAAGCCCGTGACAGAAAAGGATATCTCTTAGCAAGATGCGACCAATGAGGTAGCACCTCGTTCAGCCCACTGAATTTCATGGCAAGAACAGGTCTAGCAAATCAGGAGGGGGCACTAAAAATGCCCACAGTTTAACTGCCTCCTGTCCCAGCACTTCAGGTTTCAGAAATTATTGGTCTGCTCATTAGCAGATTTATTATAAGCCTGCTGCTTTGCATGCCAGAGGCTGCTAGCCAGTGATTACCACTGGAAGGAAAAGCGACAGCGTGACAGGAAGTTCAATATCAAAACCGGGATCTCGTCCAATGTGTTATCATATCTATTTTGGGGAATTTGTTTATAGTTTTAATTAGGGAACTCCTTGGATCTTTGATCAACCCCATGGCTTAGCGGCAAGCACAGGAGGCATTTGATTTAGAGGTCACAGACTCTGCTTCTGTCTTGTGTGACGTTAGTGAAATTAGTGTTCGTTAAGAGATGAGCCAGACACACTCAGAGAAGATTGGATATTGGGGATCAGATCTGGCCACTACAGCTAGACTGGGAAGTAATGTGTTTTGGCAGTGTCATTGGTACCTTTTCGTACTGTGCAGTGACGTGTGTAGAGACGGGACGACTGATGTGGGAACAGCATAACTGACAGTTTTAGAGTGTGGGTGCGTTTACACTTAGAAGTTATTTCAAATTAAGGAGGATTAATTAGAAATAACTTAATCCCTGGCCAAGGATGCATTTTATTATATCAAATTAAGCGGTTCCTTAAGTAGAATTAAGGAACAGCATATTCGATATAATAAAACCTATTTTTATTTCAAAGTAACGCTTACTTTGAAGTTATTTGTTTGAATTAAGCCACTTTAAGTGGCAGAATAGGCTTAATTAGAACTAATTTCCCTACTCTTTCCTCTGCTGTCCCCTATTTTGAATTAGAGAGTTTAGTGAAGACTCTCTACTTCGAATTAAGAAAGCCGATTTTATTTTGAATTAGGAATCCTGTGAAACTCACAAAGTCGAAATAATAACTTCAATTTAAATTCAAAGTAGTTAATTCAAAATAACTATTTCAAATGAACGTCATCAGTGTAGACATAGCCACTGAGTGTTATTGGGGCGTGATCCTTTGTGATGATAAACATTTTCTGGGCTTCACCCCAAAGTAAACTGCACTCCTGATACATCGTTTGCATTAGCGTGTTCATTTGTAAAGTTCTCCCCTCATGGATCCTGTGACCATGTAGAGCAAATTGCTGCTGCATTTAGAAATGGGCTTTCTCATGCATTCCCAGCCCCGCAGATCCTCGTGGTGTGCAGGGGGAGGAGGGAGCAGGGGGAACTGGGAGGTGTGATTGCCAGCTGGAGACTGCTTTACTGACAGGTGCACACCAGCAGTGTGTGAACCAAATGGGGAAGTGATGTGAGAGCAGCAATGCCCGAGAGATGTGGAAATAGTGCGCCTGTGGTACGGTCGCCGTGCCAACCTTAGCCGCCTAGGACGCTCGGGGCAGCCAGCTGTTCTTCCTGGAATTCTCCCTTATGTCCCACCAGATGTTCCTGATCAATGACGCTGACATATCTGCTCCTTAGTCTCAAGATTGATTAATTCCCCTGGATTCCAATACCCTTTCCCAGGGTCCCCCTTATGAAGGTGACAGTGGAGAAACAGCCAGATGGGTTTGTATTTTTTTTATAGGGTCAGGGCTCAAATAGCTAGGCTTTTTTTCCCCTCTTCCTGCTTTCCAGGGAATAACTCCTCAGTGCTGGCAGTTTTGGCACCCTCATCGCTGGCACCATGCGTCACATCATAAAAATCTCATTCCTGCAGGAAAGGGCTAATACACAAAGGAGCTTTCCACCAGGCTGATGTAACCCACATGCTTGATTCTGCGGCAGTCGATTCTCTTTTTCTTTTTTCTTCCAAAGAATGGGAAAGAGGCAGTGGGGAGGATGCATCGGTTTTAATTGGCTACTCTGTCTGTGCATGGGTGCAGAGGGTAGGGCAGGATAATTCATCCACATCTAGAACTAGGGTGCAGTAGTAACTAGACGTCCTCAATAGTGGATGCTGAATCGGAAGGTTTAAGAATTCCCAACACTTGTCCTGCCTTTGATGCATCCCCTGAGGAACAGTCTGCTGTTAACTCAGGGGCTGGAGGGCTGCCAGCTGTGGAGACTCCTTCCAAACGGGACATTCCTTGGATTGAGATTGTCCTATGGTCTATTAGTCATAAAGGCCTAAGGAATGGAAATGGAATGCGCGTCTCAATATAGACGTACAAATGCAAGATTCAGTGGAATGTTACACAGGAAGTTTTCTATTAGTTCGCATTAGTAAGGGCATCATTTTCATGTGCCTGGAAAGGGGAAGACAAGGGGTGTGAAGCTTATGCTGTCTTTGAGTTCTTTCTATTGTTTGTCATAGCATGGGAGTGAGAGCAAGCTTGGGTTCTGAGGTGTTTGAATGGATGCTGAAATGCTACCAGTCGTCTCAACATCCAGCTGATGCCTGATACATATTACGGCCAGAAAGACTGATAATCTTCTCTGAGAGAAGGCCAGATGTGACCATGTTCATATGTATGGAGCAGAAAGTGTTATGCTGGACCCGTATCTTTACATAATTGTTACATAAATGTGGTAAAGTCTGTGCGAGGAACACCAGTGGATTTACTGTCAAACATCTTTCTTCCAAAGTCTGTGTGAAATGTTTTCTATTATTTCCAATGTTTCTGGAATGCATTAAATGTTCATTTACTAAGGCCTGGGCCACACTTCGGCGTTAGCTCAACCTAAGCTGCCTTCTGTTGACTTTACTATGGGAATGTCTGCGTCAAAGTTTCACTCCTGCAAACCAAATTGCTCTGCTAAACAAACTTAATAACTCCACAGTGTAGAGTTGAGGTCAAGGTTGTGGGGTCAAAGCAGTGTCAGCGGAGACTCTGTGTTGACTGTTACTGGCTTTCAGGAGCCACCCCATGATGCCCCACATGGACAGTACAATTGACACAAGCAGTCCTGGTTCACCGTCAACACAAAGAGCAAAGTATGGGAAAGAGGCAGTGGGGAGGATGCATGGGTTTTAGATGGATACTCTTTGCGCATGTGCAGAGGGCAGGGCAGGACCATTCACTCACAAGGTCCCACAGAAATCTAGAACTAGGGTGCAATAGAAAAGAGTTTGACTAGGGGTTCTTTTTTTTTCTGGGACCCTCTTTGAAAATATTTCAGGCTGTAATGGCCTTCCACCAAATAACTGATGACCCCCCTCATGCCTTGCCACCCTTACCAGCATGTATGGTGGATAACGACTCCTGATCCCCCAAAATAACCTTGTGACCCTCTGAGGAGTTACAGCCCCCCAGCTTGAGAGCCCCTGAGTAGTAGTGAAGTGTGATAGAGCTGTACATGTTATTGCCTCAGACACCTCTACCTACTTCCATGGGTCAGCTCACAGGCTCTGTCTACACTAGAGGGCTCAGTTAAGTTGACTTAACAAGGTCGACTTAGAGAGTCCCCATCTTTCTAAGTCAACTTTATTAAGGTGACTTAAGCCAGGGGACCCACTTAAAGTTGACTGAATAAAGTTGACTTAAACCTTAAGGTCAGCTTCAAGGGAGAGAGTTATTAGGTCGACTTACGGAAGCCCTTAAGTTGACTTAATAAATGCCAAATGTGGCTGTGGAGTTGTTTAAGTCAACTTAGCCCTGCTTACATCAACCTAAGCCTCCAGTGTAGACATAGCCACACAGTGTAAGTGTGCATCATGTTCTCCACTGGCTTCCTCCACCACCAAAAAATCAAAACAAGAACAAAAGCAAATTCCTTGTCTTTGGATAGCAACTAGAAGCTTAGAAAACAGTTGAAACATCTGCCCAAAATGACATCCCCCCCATAAGGGGGGGGGGCTAAAAGCATTTGTTTTTCCTTTAAAAATGTGTCCTTCTGCTTACATGACAGTGAAATCACTTTATAGATTTTAAGACCAGAAGGGACCATTATGGCCCTTTAGCCTAATGTCTAGCATAGTGCAGGCCACATGACATCACCTAATGAGTCCTGCATTAACTCTGAATCTCCTGAAAACGAGATGGTTGGTGGAACTGGATTGTTATTATGAACTCCTCTAAATGCTATCTGACTTAGGAACCCCATTGTGCTAGGCACAGCTCCTGCCCCAATGAGCTCCCAATCTAAATAGCTAAGATAGACAAAAGAAGCCTTATCTTTCATATCAAGCACAGACAATGGGGATGGGGAAAGGGAAGGTGACTTGTTCAGAGTTTCATGAAGAGTCTGTAGCGAAGGTGGACCTTGAATACCTGAATCTTAATCTAATACGTTAACACAAGAACTGCTGGTCTCTCTAGCAGGGTCTCAGGTTTGTTAATGGGCCTTTTATCTGCACATAATCTGTTCCTTCTTTCTGGAGTTAGCTCAGACCCAAAGCCGTTGCCATCAGATGAATGCTGGGTGCCTACAGTAAGTCAAGAGGTTTGAGGCTTGTAGTTGCTGCATGTGATGTCTTGGACCTGATGTCAGTGAGAAATGGAGGACTTGGATCTCCAGGGCCATTCATTTGCCAGCCTTTAAGATTCTCTGTGTTTCCCTACTTCATGGGTGTCTTCACTGTAGGACTCTTTGGGACAGACACTGAGCATGATCCCTTCAGATGAGAAGTCAAAGAACTGTATGGAGCTGGTAAAGTCTGCAGAAATCTCTGACCCCCTTGCTCATGACACTGTCACTATATCTGTCCAGTTTTAGTGAACATCGGCTTTAACTCAGGTAATTTCCGAAGGGGCAGCCATGTTAGTCTAGTAAAGCAAAAAAAGCAAGGAGTCTTTTGGCACTTCAAGACTAACAGATATATTTATGTGATAAATATATCTGTCAGTCTTTAAGTGCCACAAGACTCTTTTTTTTTTTTTTTTAACTCAGGTAATGAAGCTCACTGGGGACTAAATAAGTGGAGTTCATTAGTGGAGGCCAGGAAGTGAATTCACACTAACCACCACTCCCCCGGCAGACGTCTTCATTTTTATTGACCTTCAATGATAGGTTAAATTTGCATCAATAGCTGGGCAGTGCAGCCCATGTTTTTTTCTTTACGCCCCTGACTGGCTCTTTAGGAAGTGTTGCTAGGCAGTGGGTTTGTGTGTTAGGACACATGCTATATCTGATTGCTCTGTGAACCTTGGTTCTAGATGCATGGCTCTTGCCACCCTTAGGTGGTGCTGTTACAGCAATGTTGATTTGATTGTGTGAAAAGGTTGCCTTTGGTGGTGTCTTAAACTCATGACTACATTTGTTAACCTAAAATGACTTTAGGATTTTTGTTCCCTTTCTTAGCCATACATTGAAGATGGCTATGTCACTGAAGTACATAATAAGTCCATGATATGCCTATGCCTTGAATTCTGCATGTTGTTCTGGTCACCCCATCTCTAAAAAGATATCTGAGAAATGGAAAAGGTAAAGAGAAGAACAGCACCAATGATTAAGAGTATGGAACTCCTTCCACATGAGGAAGATTAGAGATGAGATTAAAAAGACAACTTGGAAAAGAGATGACTAAGGGGAGATAGGATGAGGTCTATAAAATCATGACTGGTGTGGAGAAAGTGAATAATAAAATGTTATTTCCTTCTTCATATAACACAAGAATCAAGGGTCACCCAATTGACTCAATAGATAGTAGGTTAAAATAAACAAAAGGAAGTACGTCTTCATGCAATGCACAGCCAAGCTGTACAATTTGTTTTCAGGGGATGCTGCGAAGGCCAAAAGTGTAACTGGGATCAAAAAAAGAATTAGAGGAGTTCATGGAACATAGGTCCACCAATGGCTATTAGCCGAGATAACATTGGACAGACTCCATGCTGTGGGTGTTCCTAAAGCTTTCGAGTGCCAGATTTGGGACTGGATGACAGTTGCCCTCTTCTGTTCATCCCCTTTGAAGCATCTGACATTTGATCATTGTTGGATTCTGGGCTAGATGGACTATTGGTATGACCGAGTACAGCTGTTCTTCTTTTCTCACCTTCTTAACAATAACTGAACCAGCACATATTCTTGGGATGCTTTGAGAATGAGAAAAAACAAAACAGCACCATTGTGAAAAAGGACTTGAAAGCTGACTTGAGGGGACAGTTCAACAGGCAGTGAAAATCACAAGTTCCCTTTAAAGGCCTCCAGAGATAAGAACAAGTGGTGCTGAGCGTGAGGAAGAATGTGCAAAATGGGAAGGTCTAGAACTAGGCAAAAGTTGACAGGGTATGAGAGTTGTTGAACAGATGTCTTAACCAGCTAGAGACCAGAAAAGCAAGCCTGGTACTCCACCCTGAGCTGGCATCAGTGGATTTACAGCCAGTTTACCCTATAACTGAGAGACTGGAATTGCTAGAAGAGTGGGTGTCTTTGCTAATAAAGGGTATGTCTACACTGGAGCCTAAGGTTCACTTAAGGTGACCTACAGACTGCTGTGGCCATGCTGGGCTTTTATTAAGTTGACTCAAGCACTTCCTTAAGTTGACTTAATACTACCACCTCTTCAGGTTGACTTAACGCTTAAATTGACCTTATTAAATCCACTTATGCCAACGTAGATTGGGAATAGCCCTTAAATCAACCTAATTGGCCTCCAGCTACTCACAATGCACTGCCCCTCCAGCGACTTATCACCTGCCAGTGTGGATGCAGGAAATCGATAGGAGTTTTCAGTGTGGACTCTCTAAGTTGACTTAACAAGGTTGACTGTAAGTCAGCTTAAAGTCAAACTTCTTAGGCTGACTTAACAGAGCCTCCAGTGTAGACATACCCAAAAAGAACAAGGTATAAAACTTCTGTTACAGCAACAGCTGTAATAATCCCTGGGGGAAGGCACCATCTCTTTTGTTCTATGTATGTACAGCTCCTGGAAATAATAATGTAATAAGTAATGGAAACAATGAGATAAGTTTGGGAAAGGGAGGTGCCACCTGAAAAATGGGAGAGAGCAGTAGCCACCAAAAATTTCCCCATTTTTCATTTTGAATATATAAATTTTTGATTTTGAAATGCCTTGAAAATTTGAAATAAATCTGAGTCATTTTGCTGTGTGCATTCTCCCACACCCATCTCCTCCTGTGAATGTATTTCTGGTCTGTGGAACTGCATGCTGCAAGAAGCCAAATACTGGGGGGGGGGATTTTTAAAAAGACTAGACAACTTTAGGCGCCATATTTCGATAAAGAGTGATCAGACTTTATGGTTAGGATACACACACACACACAAAATCAGGTAGGAAATTACACAGTCACCTAGCTACATTATGCTCCATTTCTTCTTTCCATAAATAGTGGCTACTTCCATAAGTAGGCTAGTAGATTAGCATGTCAGTGCACTTTACTTTCTCCTGTAAAACCTTTGCAAAAGAATATGCTCTGAGAATGAATGCAACTTTTGGCACTACCTTCCTTTCTAACTGGTGGGGATGAGGGTGCTGCAAGATCCCTTACTGAATGCATGGTGTTGTAAAACTTTCCATTCACTTAAATTGTGTACAGTTCACACAAGAGCACCATCTTAGTAAAGGGCTTGCAGTGCAGAGAAGTGGACATCACCTCCCACCCTCAGCAACAAATGCAAAAGAAAATAGTAGCTGCTCTTCACGATTTAAACTTGTTGGCTGCAAGGCAGCACATAAAAGAAAGAACTGCTAAATTCCATGTGAATGCAGTATACTTTTCAACCCCTTTGAGGGCTCACTTGTGAGTTGCACTACCGTGTACTGCCTGAGGCAATAAAATATATCATAATCTTTGCTCACTGACTGGAAGCTGACCAAGTGCATCCTTGTGATCTGGAGACCCCCTGACAGCAACTGGCAGAAGGTCATGGAATACGCAGGGTTTTACAGGGATCCCCTTGGTCAGATATGTAAATAATATTCGACCAAAAGATAGCATGTGAGATCGCTATCCTGAGCCAGTTGGCCAATGGTTGTCATAATCACAGCAAAGTGTAGCTACTGATAATATTTAAGTAGTAATGCATCTATATGGATGGCTATGTTCTTTAGGCCTGGAGGTTCTGGCAGGAGACACATCAGGAGGTGACAGACTGTGGCCTTGCTTAGATGAGGTGGGAGATAGCAGATCCTTAGCTCTGTGTTCGGCTGTGAATGTACTATGAGCTCACAATGGATACCGAGCCGGTTACTAGCTGAAAGATCATGAAATCGACAAAAGAGAAATAGATGAGAAAAAGGAATCGCCAGCGAGTGGCTGGCTCATGAATGAAGAGAATAACTAGAGAAGGAAAAAGGCATACAGGGTCCTGCACCTGGGAAAGAAGCTGACATCGTGTTTGGTTCATGAAAAGAGGGTTGTAGCCAGCCTGGCTGTCAAGTTTTGGGTGAGCAATATCCTATAAGCCACACGAGTGTTTTGTTAATTAAGTCTAGACTCCAGAACACTTATGATTATTTTATCTGTAACCATTTGTTTCCACTACATCTACTCGCTATCACTTGAATCTCTGTGCTTTGTTAATTAGACTTGTAATTGATTTCATTATAAACAAGTGCTGGGTGTTAAGTGGAACAACCATCAAATGTGGAGCTAGTAAAGTGTGGTGGGCTGTTTCTTTCAAAGGAGTGAATTTCTGAGCAGTGGGACAGGGGTTGGACATTTGAGGGAGAAGTTGAGGCTTACTCATGCTGAGAGCGAGGTGCTTCACAGTTCTGGGTAACCTTGGACACTGTCACAACTGCTAGGGGTGAATTTTTCCTGCCTGCTGTTGAAGAGCATCAGCTTTCTCGTGATTGAGCCTCTTTTTCCTTAACCCTAAAAGCTCTTCATTAGCTCAGGTTATAAAGGCCTGTCCTTTTGGTCCCAAAGTTGTGAGGTCTATTCCCAGGACAACCTGCACTGCATCAGTAGGTAGATTTTCATGGCTTGTTACAAATTCAGATGAGGCTCTCTCTCTCTTTTTTGGGGGGAGGAGGTGAGAATATAAGATCGTCATCCTGGAGTAAGACCACCATGCTATCCAAGCTACTATCTTTGTCTCTCCCCATGGCTAGAACTGACTGCTTTGGTGGAAGGGTAGAACCCTTATAATTGACAATTATGGAAAGTCTCTTCCTGACCTTTGTGAGTTTGAGGCCAGCTTATACCCTGAAGCATGAAGATTTATATCACTTCCAAAACACTTATTAAACTCTTTATTATATTTTAAAGTAGTGTAACCAGATGTCCCAATGTTATAGGGACAGCCCGCATATTTGGGACTCTGTTTTATATAGCTGCCTATTATTCCCTACCCCATAGCCTACTTTTTTACACTTACTATCTGGTCACCATATTTTAAAGGCTGATTATTGGGCAAAATAAGTGTTGGTTACCTAGATGAAGAATACAATGGCAATTACAAAATCATCATGGATATACTTTTTCCCCATGAGTTAATGGCAGATCTCCCTCCCTTACAGAACTTGTTAAGCAATCACTTAGATCAGAGGCCATCCTGGACTTAGTCCTAGAAAGCAAGCCAAGTATGATAAATAAAGTAAAACATCTGGAGGTCTAGCCATCAGAATACCATCAGATATGAACTGATTCTAAGGCGATGCTATGCACAGAAGGTAACAACCTGGAGAATTTGGCTTTTTTTTTTTTTTTAAAGAGCCTTTAGAAAGAATGTGGATTGGGATAAAAAAGAACTGATCAGAGTTGATTGTCTAGAAAATTTACTACGGAAAATTGTGAGGTCTGTATAAATAGTTGGAGAGCTTTAATGAGTGTCTGGGCCAATAAACTTTAAATATATATTTAAAAAAAATAAAGATAACAGAAGCCAATCTCACAAAGCAGAGCTGTAAGGAACAATGTGAAGGATAAACAGTGTTTTAGAAAAAAAGGACAAATAAGGATCTAATTAGTGGGAGGGAGATTATACAAAGAAGATAAAAGCAAGGAAACATAATTGGAAACACAGCAATGTCGTATCAAACAATCCAAAGCATTTTATCTAGCACAAATGGTTTTTGAGCTCTTTTCATGGGCAAGGGGTGAATTAAAAGGTTGATGCTCTTGAGGCTTAGAGACAGGAAGCAGACAGAGAGAAAATTGTCAGCACAAAATTATGAGTCTTGACTGAGCTGTCCAGTCAGCAGTTGAGTAATAGTGAAGTACGAAGCCTTTCACCTATCCTGCAAAGACTTAGCCATGTGTTTAATTCTAACCATGTGAGTCGTGAAGTTAACGGGGCTACTCATACGTGTCTTTATTGGATCAGGGACATGATTTGGTTCTTACTACCACCTAACTGTTTGAAGGCCAAGGTGAAAGGAGTTTGGTGCATTTATTCCTAGGGTAGCTTCAAAAAGGTAGTTAGGCCCAATTCCTGTTGAAATCAATTCCTGCCTCGTTTGTTTGAAAGTGTTTGCTTATTAGTCACGTGCAATCCAAACTGAGGCTATTTGGACTGAACATACTGGCCACGGGGTATTATTTCTATTCCCTGACTTGACATGCACAACTCTCGCAGTCTATTTTCTAAGGTGATTTTGAAATTGGAGATTGGCTTTCTGCAAATATTCCACAGTATTGGTTCAGTATTTCTGGGTGAATCCACCCTTGAGGAGAAAGCCAATGCAAGGCCGGTGGGAGTGCCATGAAAAAACATGTGGATTTGGGCTGGTCTTTCTGCCAAGGGAAATTTTCATCCTGTATGCACTTTCCAAGCAGCAAATCCTTTTTCAAGAACATTCACAGATCATGGACACAGTCAAATGAGCAATCCCAACCGTGGAAATCTCAGAGAGGCCTACTCAGCAACAGAGACCTCACGTGGGGGAAGGAGACCCGGGAAAGGGGAGCAATGGGAGGGAGTTCCCTCTTCCTGTAAAGCATCTGGTGGAGGCAGGCTGAAGACAGCTGACAAGGATTCTATCTTTGCGTGCATTTTCTAAAACTGAATTATGGATTTGTCATCTGGGTTGGACTATATGTGGTTCTATATACCCCTCTGTTTATTACTATTAATTGTTGATTATTAATTGTGTTACCACAGCACCAGAGAGCCATTGGCAGGAAGCATGGTGCTAGGTGTCGTACAAACACAGAACACAAATGACAGTCTCTGCCCCAAAGACCTTGCCATCTAAGTGGAAGATAAGAGATAACAAAGATACAGACAAGAAAACAAGGAGACAAGACTGACCAGCATGTAAGGCAGTGGGCTCGATACACCCGCAGACTAGATATGTGGCTTAGCTTTTCAGGAGTGGCTACAGATTTGGGGCGCCACCATTTTTTGCTCTCCAGTTTGGCAAAGAGGATCCATTTTCTCAAAGCATTGAGCACCCAGCCTCTGAAACTCAGTCCACTTTAAGGTATCTCAAATTTAGTTCCTGAGAATGGGAGGAACTCTAATTGCTGATCACTTTTGAAAATGGAGGCCATGGCAGAGCCCAGCTCAAAGTTTCAATTCGCTTGCAGGACTTGGACACCTTCAGGGCTGTAAAGAAGAGGAACATACAAAATACAAATAAAGCAGCACAGCAAGGGGGGTGGATGGGATGTAGTAAGGCATCTGTTTTTTTATTTTTTATTTTTTTGAACCTGGAACACTACTTAAATAGCTGAAAAAGAAGGGCTGAAACATAGCTTGGCCGGCATAGGATGGCAAGGATGCTTTAGAAAATGAACGCCATCGCAGTAGCGAGTTGGGAACTTGGAAGTTATAACCACTAGCCAAAGAAGACAGAGGGGCTCCCCTATATTTGCCTGATTAATCTTCACCATTAACTGGAAAACATTCCACACTTGAGGTTTATTTTATAGCAAAGGTGCAGTGTGATGGAGTAAGAGAAGAATTTGACACACCCGCTAAAGAGCAAGAATCATGGAACAGACTCAGATGGAAAGTTTTGAGGCTGGACAAAGGTTATGACAGTTGGAGAGATGATCAGTTTGTCCCGGCATCCAGATTGAAATGATATAATGAGAATGATGACTATTTACAGTTGTTTCTAATCTGAATGGAAATTCTTCATTTCTCCCAGAGATTTTCACTAACCAAGCAGAAATCTGCTGGATTGCTAAAGAGATTGATTTTAGCATGTTGGACTGTCTGCCAAATCGTTACATGTCTGAGACAGTTGATCTCCTATTACACTAGTGCTGTGTTGCTCTCCCCTACCCCGCAAAAAAGTTTTACCATAAACAAAACTGGATAATCTACTGTAAGTGAGAATTATAGTCTGGATGGCTCACATAAGGCTATTATCAGAAGAGATCAGGAAACCTATAGTTACTAAGGCACTCAGAGGTGTATGAAAAGATTGGTCTGTGTTTGCAAATGTGGTTTCAAAACGAAATTGTTTCCCTTCGAGTTGACGTTGAAATGTCAGTTTGAAATAGGACAGTTTGGCTGACGCTCACTCTTCAAAATGCAATGTTTCATTGCCTCTGGCTGCTTTGGTAAAATGAAAATATTAGTTGAAACTGACATTATTCTTGTCAAAAATTTTGATCTTGGCAAAAATTACATTTCCCAATTAAAAAAAAAACTTGCAATCTGAAAATTGTTGATTAATTTAATTTACAGGCTTGTCACCAGGTGCAGTTCAGCCTTTTCAGCTGTTTAATGGACTAGATGTCTTTTTTCTGTTTGTACAGCACCTAGCACAACAGTGTCTTTGTCCATGACTAGTGACTAGAGGTGTTATTGCTATACAAATTAATAACAATAACAACAACAACAATAATAATAATAATAATAATAATAATTAATAATATCCAGCTGGGTGTTGGCTGTTCCCCCCAAAAAAAGATGCTCCTGACCTGTGACATAGGACTGCATAATACCTTGTCTGACAATTGAATTCAAACTTTTGACACTGCCTTGCCAGGTCCATGGGTTTGCTGTGACTTTAGGAAGGACTCCCCAGTAGGATACCCTTGGGCTAGGCTGTGCTCTGGCTTTTTCTTATTTTCGTAAAGAAAAGCCAATCAAAAGCAATTTCTGGGATGTGATGGGTGTGGCCTTGGAAACATTTTGTTTGCCCACCAACAAATAAAAGTAGCTGGAAGCTAGAACTTCTGTCTGATGCACTCAAAGAGCCTTAACCTGCTTGCTCCCTATATTTTATTCAATGGAACCAAGCTTCTCCAAAGAAAAAAAAATATCCCTGCTTTCCAGCAGACAGATGAAATGTGAAGATTCTAGGACAATACATGCTCTTTTTGCACCATTGAGGATTTTATCTCCAGCCACCTTGTCCTCACAGGTTTTTCCAGTCCAAGAACTCTTACCATCCAATGGCTGCAACTGAGTCACGAACACCGTGGGTTAAATAAAGACCAGCAAAATCTGTAGCAAAGCAGGGTCAATTCCGGTTTCATTCAAAGCCAGGCACTTAAATACACTTTGCAAGAGAGGATTAAGTTACAATAATAAACTCAGCTGTGCTGGGATTTGGTTGCTTAAGGGGAGAAAGAATCGTGCTCATCTAATTCCGTATGGCTTGGCAGGAGTTTGGAAAAGCAAAAGAAAAGCAAGATAGAGTGACAAAACTTGCTGCCTTTGAAAGCTCATCTGGTGTGTTTTGCCTTTTCTTTTTCTTTTTTTCTCTCTTTTTTTTTTTTGACTGAGTTCACACTTCACACAATACCACACAGGTCAAAAGGGATTTAGGTCAGTGTTTGCCATAGTGCAGGGCAATGGCATCTGGTCAAGATGGAGAACTTCTGCCAAATTTTATAGTTATTATTTTTATTTGATATTTCTATGGCGGTAGTTCCCAAAGGCCCCTGAATCAGGGCCCCTCTGCACGAGGACAGGGCTACACTAGAAGCGCTACATCGCTGCTTTATTTCATCTGGCGAAAATGCTCTATGCTGACCCGATAATTACGCCACCTCTATATGAGACCAGTGTGCAGCGCTTTGGCTATTCAGGGGTAGTGTAGACCAGTAGTTCCCAACCTTTCCAGTAACATGGCACACTTCAATGAGACAAACATTTCCACAGCACACCCACTTTCTTCAGCTGAATTGACTGTTCAACATCATGTTTACTTATATTTACTACAGCTGCAATCTTAATAGAGAGGTTTGCAACATAGTGCATACAACAAGCTACAGAGGGATCAAATGTCTTAATGTTTCAAATCCGCTGGAAAAAAATACACATCAGCTCAGTTTTGCTCTTTGGCCACCCACGTTTAGAATATGCACATTTTAGAATCAAAAGAACGATACCTCATTTTTAATTTGATGATTAATTTTCACGAGTTTTATGATTTGCAATTTTGGTCGGGTAGAATATTGATTAAGGTGAAAAAATGTTTGCTTTACATTAGTTTTCATTGCCTTTGTACAAAATTTAATGGCACATATGGACAGTTCTCATGGGGTACAAGTGTGCCATAGCACACTGTTTGAAAACCACTGGAGAAGACCAGGATAAAAGATGTTGCCTTCCCCAAAGTATTTCTTTTCATTCATAGGCTCGATTGCAAAGGAATCAGACTTCCTTTTACATATATGTCTCAGGATTTGGGCACCCATCACAAAACAGGGCTAAGCCCTCTAGCTAAGAAAGGAATAGATTTTTTTTCATTTCATTGGGAATTTTGAAAGTAAAGGTAATTGTTTTGGGTCATACCAAATATAAAGAGCTTTAAAGAATTCTGTTTTGGGTCAAACACAACTTTGTGCATTGACAAAATTGAAATGTTGCCTCCTGACTTTGTCCATTTCAAAAACACTTTTGAAAGTTTTGAAAATGTAAATGAAAAACACTTTGAAACAAAAAGTCATTTCGAACTGAATGACCAAAGCGTTCCTTTCCACTCCCCAAAAAGGTTGAAATGAAACATTTTTATTTTTTTGGAACTGTTGTAGTTTTTACCCCTGCCCCCCTTTTTTCTTTATGAACCAGCTGGCAAAAATCAATACAGATTTGCAAAAGGGTTCACTGTCTCCAAATCTATGTTTCACTGGAAAAATGTATTCTGAACAAAAAATTTTCTTCTAGCACTCCCATGCACCCACTTATTGTCAGTCACTGGGTGTGGACGGTCCTTCCTAATGATTCGAGTGGAGTTGGTAGTGTGGTCTCAGAGTCCAGTGTCAGAAGTCAGGTTCTGGAGCCGCAGGTGAGAGCCAGAGTTAAGACCTGGAGCCAAGGGTGTGACACAGGATCACCCAGAATGAGACAAGGTCCTGGAATAGGGAATGAAAAAAGATTTAGTTCTGCAGGCCAGCAGCACATTGCTACTCTCAGAGCAAGAAGGAAGCAGGGACGGTGTATGAAGCAGTCTTTGTCAATGGGTGGAGTCTTCAAGTATGTGGCCTGCATCTTCAAACCAGTCCAATGGTAAAAGAGTTACAAACACCCCCTTTATAGCTGTTAGCAGCATATCTGATCATCAAAATCTGAAGTGATTGAGCTTTACCCCAAAGCTGGCATGGAAGCTCAGAAGCAGAAGGTGGGCTGCTGAATTGGTCCTGAGATAGACATTGGCTATGTATGATGTTTGTTCTTGCCCCCGTAGGATGCTTCCTGGAGATAGGTGGGCTACTGGTGTTATTATGCATGGTCATCATAGCACCTAGGAACCCACAATCTTGAAGCAGGACCCCACTGTGCTAGGGGCTGTACAAACATAGAACAAAAAGATGGTCTTGCCCCCGTCAGCTGAAAATCTTAGTATAAGACAAGTGACAACTGGTGGATGCAGACAGATTGTTGGGGGGTACAGGCAATGTTGATCAGCATGCTGGCAGCGTGAGCTCTGAGCATTTCTTATCCAACGTAGCAATTCCTGTGTCCCTAGACTGAATGAAGTTTCACTGCCTTTATTTTGCAGGGTTAGCACCCAGCCAACTTCAGCAACATGAACTTAGGCTGGGCTGTACCAGGGCTACAGATGGCAGCTGAGTCCCACCCCGATGCACATGGCTAGAAGTGCCTCACCTACACCAGAGACCTACACCTCAGTGCAGATATACTAATGTTGAGGCACCTCACCTGATGGTGCTCCAGTTACATGGAGCCTGCGTTGTGTGTGTGATTCAACCCTGAATACTACTGTTAATACTCTCTCACAAAGTAGTCTCACAATGAAGTCTTTGTATTAACATAGTTTGATATAATAATGTTTTTAATGAGGCAGGAGGATGAAATGTGCCCTGAGCCCAGGCCCCAACAGATCTTCACTCACCTCTGATGATAAGTGGGGAGGCGCACAGCCTCAGCTGTGGTTGGTCCCTTTCAGGTGTTGGTGCATAGCCACCCCAAAAGCAGCCATAGAATCACAGAATCCTAGGGTTGGAAGGGACCTCATAGGTCATCTAGTCCAACCCCCTGCCAGAGGCAGGACCACTCCCACTAAACCATCCCAGTCATGGTTTTGTCCAGCCAGGCCTTAAACACCTCCAAAGATGGAGATTTCACCACCTCCCTCGGAAGCTCATTCCAAGGCTTCACCACTCGCCTAGTAAAAAAGTTTTTTCTAATATCCAGCCTCGACCTCCCTAACCACAACTTGAGACCATTGCTCCTCGTTCTGTCCTCCGTTACTACCGAGAACAGTCAAGCTCCATCTTCCTTAGAGCATCCCTTCAAGTAGTTGAAGGTTGCTATCAAATCCCCCCTCAATCTTCTCTTCTGCAGACTAAATAAGCCTAATGCTTCCAGTCTTTCCTCATAGGGCTTGTGCTCTAGCCCTTTAATCATTTTGGTTGCCCTCCTCTGAACTCTCTCTAGCATGTCCCTGTCCTTTTTGTAGTGGGGAGCCCAAAACTGGACACAGTATTCTAGATGTGGCCTCACCAGTGCAGAATAGAGGGGAATGATCACATCCCTCAATCTGCTGGTAATACTTCTTTTGATGCAGCCCAGTATGCCATTGGCCTTTTTGGCAGCAAGAGCACACTGCTGACTCATATCCAGCTTCCCATCCACCATGACCCCCAGGTCCTTTTCTACACTGCTGCTATTTAGCTGAATGTTTCCCAGCCTGTAGTGGTGCATGGGGTTTTTCCCGTCCCACGTGCAGGATTTTACACTTGTCCTTATTGAACCTCATAAGATTTCTATTGGCCCACTGTTCCAATTTATCTAGGTCTCCCTGAATCCTGTCCTTGCCCTCCAACGTGTCTACTGTTCCCCTAGCTTGGTGTCATCTGCAAACTTACTGAGAGTACAGTCTATTCCATCATCCAGATCATTGATGAAAATGTTGAACAGAACCGGCCCCAGGACCGACCCCTGGGGCACACCACTTGTGACTGGCTGCCAGCTAGACATGGAACCATTGATTCCTACATGCTGAAACCGTTGATCTAGCCAGTTCTCTATCCACCTTATAGTCCACCTATCCAGCCCATACTTCTTTAATTTGCCAATGAGAATGCTGTGGGAAACTGTATCACAAGCCTTGCTAAAATCAAGGTATAGCACATCTATGGTGCTTCCTGCATCCAGAAAACCAGTCATCTGATCATAGAAGGAAATGAGACTGGTCAGGCATGATTTACCCTTGGTAAAGCCATGCTGACTGTTCATGATCACTTTATTTTCCTCTAAGTGTTTGAGGATGGATTCTTTGAGAATCTGCTCCATAATTTTTCCAGGGATTGAGGTGAAGCTGACTGGTCTGTAATTCCCTGGATCCTCCTTTTTCCCTTTCTTGAAAATAGGCACTACATTTGCTTTTTTCCAATCCTCTGGCACCTCCCCTGTTCTCCATGAGTTTTGAAAGATAACGGCCAGCGGTGCGGCTATTTCGTCAGCCAATTCCCTTAGTACCCTTGGATGCAGTTCGTCCGGCCCCATGGACTTGTGCACATCCAGCTTCTTTAAGCAGTCCCTAACCTGACCTTCCGTCACCAAAGACCTGTCTCCTTCTCTCCCATCTGCCAGACCCATGGTAGTGGGCTGGGAGCTGACCCTGCCTGTGAAAACTGAAGAAAAAAAATGCATTGAGCACTTCAGCTTTTTCCTCATCCTCTGTCACAAGGATGCCTGCCCTATTCAGCAAGGGACCTACACCATCCCTGATCCTCTTTTTGTTACTAATATACTTGTAGAACCCCTTCCTGTTATCCTTCACATCCCTTGCTAGTCGCAACTCCATTTGTCCTTTGGCCTTTCTGATTTTATCCCTGCAGTCCCTAGCAATATCTTTATATGCCTCCTTGGTCAGCTGACCAAGCTTCCACTTCCTGTAAGCTTCCTTTTTATGTTTAAGCTCAGAGCAGAGTTCTCAGCTAAGCCATTCTGGCTGCCTCACATGTTTGTTCTTTCTACTAATTGGAATGGCAACTTCCTGTGCCCTTAGCAGAGTTTTTTAAAAATATAGCCAACTCTCTTGGACTCCTTTCGCCTTCAAATTAGCTTCCCAAGGGAAGCCATGAAGAGAAACAGCACTAACTGGCCAACTCAAATTTGGCCCCATTGGTTTTTTGTCACGAGAGGGAGGCACAGCAGGGCCAAAATTGAGTGACTGGCATTGAGACCTGGTTTATAGAGATGTCAAAGCTACTCACTCAATTTTGGCCCTGCTGCCTTCCCTCTCCCTATCGTGGCACAGGGTTGGTGGGGTCTAATTTTAGTTGATAACCTAGCACAGCTTCTCCAGTACCTCACCCTGATAGGAAGCTGTGGTGAGGGCCCACATGGGGGAGCTGGCTGGCAGAGGGGTGCCAGGTTTGCCTAGGGTCCTGTGGTGGGTTAATTCATCTCTGGGCTCTGCCACAGGTTGAAGCACAATCCTTCATTGCCGTGCACACATAAAGCCATTGAATACTACCTGTATACCTTCAGAGTGCATGCTTGCTGGCTCACCTGGAAAGGTAAGTACAAGCTCATGTCACACTGTAGCACATCTCTGCTGGTCCACCTTGCAGTGAAGGGGTAGCTAAACAGTGTGTGACTGGGGTCAAGTCTGGATAGTCCATCAATGCTATCCCACAGTTACCAGGGCTTGTAAGTCTGGCCCCTTCTACCTCCCGGCTTCCCACTTGACTCCTATGTACTGAGAGCAAATATCTGATTGCAATAGCGCCACTTGGCATTTAGCCTTTCATTGCATGTAGTCTGCTTAACTTTCAACATAGCCTAGCTCACTGCAAGGGAGAAAATGCCCCCACTGGCCAGTGTGCTGCTACCTGGCTAGAGGACCACACCAGGGGTTTGATCAGCCTGTGATGTGAAGATTACAAGGACCACAAGTTTGGAAAAAAGAGTCGGTTTGTATTTATATGATGAAATCTCCAAGAGCTGGACCCTGGAATCAACTGCAAAGCTTTCCAATGCAGGGACTGGATGAAGTCCATAAAGTCTGTCTACCATGGGATAAAGGACAGGCATAGTGAGCCTGGCAATTCCCCAGTTACCAGCCCCTTCTCCTTGCCTATTTTGGTTCAGTCCTCTCAAAAAAGTAACATGTTCATATGACAAGAGACGTTATCATAGTCAATAAAGGGGAAGGGCTGCAGATCAGGATAAATAAAGAAAATAACAGAGATTGTCTCATCAGTCTGAATGAACTCAAATCAGTGGGCCTGAGGCTATTCCACTGAGAGTAGTGAAGGAGTTAGCTGATGAAATCAAACTCTAAGAGTCACGATCTATAACACTTACAAAATCATGGATGATGAGAGAGGTCCCAGACGACTGGAGAAGGGCTAACATAGTGTTCATTTTGAAAAGGGGGGAAAGGAGGAGCTCGAGATTTATAAATGAGTCAGCCTGGCTTTGACACATGGGAAGCTACAAGATTAACATTCAATTTGCAAATACCTGGAGGACAAAGGGGTGACCACTAGCAGCCAGTATAGATTTACTAAGAAAAAATTGTGGCAAACCAGCTTGATTTCCTTCTTTGACAGCCTAACTGGTCTGGTAGATGGGGGAGTGTGGTGAACATAATACACCAGAACTTCAGCAAGGCTTTTGACACAGCCCCATATAACATTCTAATAAGTAAGGTGGAAAGATGTGGGCTTGGTGAAACTATCATTAAGTGGATATAGAGTTGGATGAACAATTTCAAACAAGGAATAGGTGCTAATGGAATGGTGTTGGATTAGAGAGAGGCGTAAGGTAAGGCTCCATGGGAGTCTGTTTTGGATTTGATGTTAATGTCTTTATTAATGACCTGGATATTGGTATAGAGATTGTACTGATCATATTTGTGGATGACATAAAGTGGAAGGAGGAAGAAGCTAAGACTTTGGAGGACAGAGCTCAAATTCAGAGGATCTTTGATAAAATGGAAAACTGGGCTATATACAACCAAAGGAAATTTAGTGGAAACAAATGTAAGATGCTACACTGAAGAAGAAAAACCTAATGCACAAATACAGAATGGGGGAAAACAGGCTTGGCAGCAACACTACTGAGTAGGATCTGGGAGTGTTAGTGGATCACAACTCCAGCATGAGTCAGCAATGAGATGCTGTTGCAAAAGAAGCAAATGCCATTTCAGGTTGAATTAAAAGAATTATAGAATGCACAGTGCTGGTTAGGCATCAGTTGGGGTACTGTGTCCAATTTGGGCCACAAATGTATAGAAAGAGTGTGAAGAAACTGGAAAGGCTCTAGAGGTGAGGGACAAAAATGATCAAATAGGAAGTAGGATCAGATAGGAAGTATGGTAAAAGACCACCCTGGTTTAACCAAGAGATTTTCAATAATCAAAGAATAAAATAGACTCCTAGAAAAAGTAGAAACTAGGTCAAATAACAAAGAAAAAAAAACAAGGCGTCATGTGGCACTTAAAGACTAACAGATTTATTTTTCGCATGAGCTTTCGTCAGATGCTTCGAAGATGGGTGAACTTACAGAATGGAATGAAAATAAATGCAAGGGGGTGTAAAACATAGGATCAGGTCATACAGTAACAGCAAATCAGAGCAGTTGTTAGGTTCAAACCTTGGGAACCCTGAAGTCAAATTATCTTTTGTAATGGGAAAAAAACCCATAGTCTCGATTCAATCCTGCTTTCTCAGAATTTAATTTGTATATTAATTCGAGTTCAGCTGTTTCTCTTTGAAGTCTTGATGTCCCAGTCACATCTCTGACAACGGTTGTTAACAAATCATTTATTGAGTGATTAGAAAGATGGAAGTGCTCAGCAACTGGTTTCTTTGTTTTGTGATTTCTGATGTCAGTTCTATGTTCATTTATTCTTTTGCACAGGCATCGTCCTGTTTGTCCAATGTATAAGGTGTTGGGGCATTTCTGGCACATGATGGCATGGATCACATTAGTAGGTGAGCAGGTAAATGAGCCTTTGATGGAGTAGCAGGCTTGATTAGGACCTATGGTGATATCTATGATGCAGATATGTGGGCAGACTTGGCAGCGTGGTTTGTTGCAGGGGTGTGTGCCTGCTTCAGTGTTTCTGTTGTTAGAGCTGTAGTTGCTGGTGAGTATCTGTTTAAGATTGGGTGGCTGTCTGTAGGCAAGGAAAGGTCTGTCTCCCAAGGCTTGAGAGAGTGAGGGATCATCTTTTAGACTAGAAGGCCTGAGTTTGTTTAATCTGAAAAAGAGGAGACTAAGAGGGGACATGATAACAGTTTCCAAGTACTTACAAGGTTGTTACAAGAAAGAGGGAGAAAAATTATTCTCTTTACCTGCTGATGGTAAGATAAGAAACAATGAGCTTAGTTACAGCAAGGGAGGTTTAAGTTGGACATTGGGAAAAAATGTTAACTGTCAGAGTGATTAGCCACTGGAATAAGTTTCCTAGGAAGGTTATGGAATCAACATCATTGGAAATTTTTTAAGAGCAGGTTAGACAAGCACCTGTCAGGAAGGGTTTAAGATGGTACTTGGTCCTGCCACGAGTGCAGAGGACTGGGCTCGATGGCCTCTTATGGTCCCTTCTAGTTTTATGAGTCTTCGATTCTATGAAATACAGTTGATCTGTATTGTACAGTGGAATCTCCAACCCTAAAAGCTTTTTTAAGGTGAGGCTTGACAACGTCCTGGGTGGGAAGGTTAAATTGAGGTGGGTCATGTTTTGAGAAGGAGTTGGACTCAATGACCTCCTGAGTTCCCTTGCAATCCTCATCTTCTATGATTGTATGATGGGAATGGATGGAATGTAAGCCATATGAGCAGAGGCTGAAGGAGCTAAGTCTGTTTAGTGTGGAAAAGAGAAGATTGGAGGGTGGGACATGATAGCATGCTTCAAATACTTGAAAGACGACCATAAAAAAAGCTGGAGAAAAGTTGTTCTTTTTTGCCACGGAGGGCAGGAGAAAAGACAGTGGGTTTAAAATACATCATAGCAAATTTAGATAAAAATAGTCTAACTGTAAGAAGAGTAGGTCGGTGAGCAGACTGCCAAAGGAGGTTGTGGAAGCTCTTTCATTGGAGGTTTTCAGAAGTAGGCTGGATAGCCATCTGTCTTCAATACACCGTGACAGAAGGTTAGGGTAAATGAACTTTGTAGTTCTTTCTAACCCTATGGGTCTATGAGTATTCAGCGAGGTGTTACTAAGCCCATTGTTCTGCAAGGCCATCTCTGAGTCAGGATGGTGTGCTTATCAGACCAGAGGTTATGAGGACACCAGTTGAGGAGACAATTTCCAGAGGAGTAGCAGTGTTAGTCTGCGTGCAGCTAAAACAATGAGAGTCCTGTGGTACCTTAAAGACTAACAAATTTCTTGGGGCATCAGCTTTCATGGGCTTGAACCCACTTTGTCAGCTGCATGGGGTGGAGCCCACAAAAGCTGATGCCCAAAGAAATTTGTTAGTCTTTAAGGCGCCACAGGAATCTCTTTGCTTTTTTCAGTGGAGGAAGGTTTAGTGGCAGAGAGGCTTGAGTGACAGGATCAGACCCTGGACCAGGGTGGACTGATCCGCCTGGGGAACATCATGACCCAATATTTGGAAGATCTGGCTGGGGGTGGACTGGAGACGAAACAGCAACAGAGCAGGACCTGAAGTCTGGTAAATGGTGGCTGCCATTGTCAAAATTATTATTCTGGAAATTGGTGCGTAAATGGGAAGGTTTTTCATGCCATGATCAATGCAATTATTGTTATGGAGGAAATAGCAGGTAGGGGTTTGTGGTTAGCTTCTGATGAGGACAGAAGCCATATGATTTCCTTGTTCCATATTTACCCAGCTCCCACCAAGTGGGATGCAAGATGGATTCCAAATGAGATAAAAATCAGACAGCTGAGATTACCTTTTACTGTGTACTTTTGGTTAGAGACAGTTGGCATTATAGCCTTAGGAAGCAGAAGTGCACATTTCAGTCTTCCAATAGCATCCTAACCATTGGACCATTCTTCTATTATTCATTTAGCCCATTATCTCTCTGTTTAAAACAGCTTTACAGAGAATTTTAGCCAGTTCCTCACTTCTCACTTGTGGAGCTATATAAGCTGGAGGTGACAAAAACCTTTTTGATCATCCGATTTCCCCCCATCACCTCAGAAGCAATGCAAGTCTGTTCCCTAAGGAGCATAAGCAAACTTGCAAAGGCAAAGGAGCTCTCATCCAACCTAATGGGATACAAGCCTCTTTCCACTGACACTAGTTTTATATTGGTGCAAGTTGTCTGATTATAACGGTGCTACTCCTGATTTATAGTAGTCTAAGTGAGAGAAGCAGCAGGCTGGAAACAAAATTGATTTCGAGCCCATGGAAGGCAATAGAAAGAGATTTCTGTTGATGCCAAATAGCTCTGAATCATTCCAACTGTTACTATGTCCATACCTCCATCTTACAAACACCCGAAGCTTGAGTAATTTAAAGCTGGACCAAACAGCGCATAAGGAGGAACCATTCTTCAGCAGCAGAAAAGAAGACCTAACAGGTTTTTTCATCTCTGCTGTGATTGTGCACAATGCTTGTGAAGTGATTCTCTTCTGCAAGCATCCAAACTGAACAGCAGCTTCCTCTGTGTCTTACTCTGAGCAGCAGCTGAGCAGCAACTTACTCTGAGCCCAAAGATTGTAAAATGTGAGCTCCAGAGCTGCCTTGGGCTATGTCTACACTACAAAACCTAAGTGGACTGTAAGTTGACTTAATAAAATTGACTTAAAGCTGACTTTGTTAAGTTAACTTAAGCAGGCACATGCTATTACACTGGGATTCTTAAGTTGACTTGGATGGCCACATTCATTAAGTTGACTTAATAAAGTCAACTTAATGCCTAAGTTGACTTAAAGAGTGAGAATCGTTAAATTGGGTTAAGAAAACCCTTAAGTTGACTTAATAAACTCCAATATGTCCAGGGCTTTGTTTAAGTTGACTTAAGCCTCCTTAAGTTGACTTAAGTCCATAGTGTAAGCATACCCCAGAGACCTTTCCCATGACATCACAGTGTCACTTATTTGTCTCCGTGTGCCATACCCTGTATTCCTGCCTCCATCTGACAAACAGAAGAAGAAAGGACTCACAGATCTGTCATCTGAAGAGGTTCCTACTATGTGAAATTATAGGCAATGGTTTGAGATGCAGTGTAGGCCTACTTATTGTTACCTCCCTGTCATTCCTTGTTTAGCTGTAGGCCGCTTTATTAAAACATGGATGAACTTTGACAAATGCTGCCAATTTTCCCTCCTCTGTTCTCTCCCTCCCTCCTGCCCGACCAGGAAAAGTCCTGTAGGCTGCTGACAAATCTCATTAGCCAAAGCCGTGTCCAGAGCACAGGCAGGGAAGAAAGAGAGAAACACAGTGTGAAAAGTAACAGCCCTTTAGTGTCTGAGATTTGTGCTGTGGTGCAAAAGAGAGGCACTTGGATGGAATTCCAGTGGGGAATGCAATTGGGGCCGGTGCTGAAGTAATTAAAATTTGGATCTCTTTTTCTCTTCCTGGGCTGATTAACCATACAAGGATCTTCCCTATAGTGGATAGAGCATTGCTGATGAAATATACTGGCTTGAAAAATGGGCCAATCCCCAGTGAGTGGGATGTCAACAGAGCTACATAGGTTCCCACCAACTGACAGTCTGGCTTGTGCCTCTTGAGGTGTTTCTGTGGCCCCCATCACTGCGGTTTCTCAGAGCTGGCCAACATTTGGATGTAGCATCACCACCGTCCTCTGTAATGCAGTGTTCTTTGGACACACTCCTCCAGTGTGGGACTCTTTTATGGAGGTACCTTAATCGCTTTATATTTAAGGGAGGTGTTGGGGGAAGGGGCTGGTACTTCTGCCAGTGGCCCAAACTGACTCATCATTTGCAAACCAACCAGCAAACCTGAGCTTCATGCAGAGTTCACAACAAGCTCCCTACACACGGCCCATTCTAGCCCCTCAGCTCTGGAGGTGCAGCTCTGATGTGCACAGGGAGGGTTAGACTATGTTGGTGGGGAGACTGTGTGATAGCCTGTATCTCAGGCAATGCCAGGGAATGAACCAGCCCTTCCTAGCTTGGTTCTCTATGGCTTGAGCTAAAGAGCAGGCAGTGCAGTTGAGGGTGTGTAACAGACCCATATGTCCGCTGGACCAGGCGCTCAAGGGGCACATGCACACCGAGCAGCAGGTTAAACAAGCAGGGAGGGAGGTTGCCCTCGTAGTTCAAATCTCCAGTTTAAGGGATGTGGGACACAGGTGAGTGTGACCAAATGATCCAATATCGCAATGAACCCAAATCCTTCTGCATGGCGAAGGGAGCATTTAATATTATTTTTCCTCCCTCATGCACCTCCCCAGTGCCTGCCTGATAGGTGCATGAAGCTGGCTTTCTTTATTCTCTTTTGCTTTCCCATGGATGGGAAAGTGTAGCTTTTCTCATATGTATACGCTGTCCAGGCTTTGACTCAGGTTTGAATCCAAGCCCCCTTCCCTCCACACACAGATCAGATCAGCAAACCCGCTCATTCCAGGACCCTGCTCAGAGGGTGGGTCAGAGGCCAACTCCTCCTGTGACTTGGATCCAAGCCTTGCTGTTTTGCAGCCTGGATGGAGGTCAAGCCGTAGTTCTGAGTAGGAAGGCTTGTGTAGTGTCGTGTGGAGGCATGAGCATTGCTGCGAGACTCTGGTCCAGCTGCAACTGTAAACTCATTCACAATGAAGTGTGAACACTACCAAGTTCACAAGTGTGGGTCCCATGGACCTAAGTTTAGTGTTCAGTGTGTTCACGCTCTCTCAGACTCTGCTGCAGTAATATGGTCTAGGTCAAAGGATGGATGAGATTACTCCCTGGACACTTCACTCAGGGCTGATTGCTGCTCTCCAACCCGGCTGCTGTTGGTTGATGGCCTTAGAGCAGCGGTTCCCAACCTTTATGTCTTGTGGGCCACAGATATCATTGTTACAACCCTGAAGGTCCACCAGCCCCCACCACACTCCAGCCAGATGTAAGGAGGTCACCAAGGTGGATGCCTTCCTCCTCCCTGATCGCTATTCCCCCTGGCTGCAGCAGGATCATGTACTCTACTTTGGTCGCTAGGCAAAGACTCCCTTTTGCAGCCAGGGAGATGGGAGATTAGTTGTCTCCTCTCTCTGGCCATGGCAGGGACCCCATTGCATAGGGAACCAGGCACAGTGTTTTGCACTCTGTTACACTGTTGGGATGAGAGTGTTGATCTCCTGTCCCTTTTGATGAACCACCTGACATGAAAAATCATTAAAAAATAGTTTTGAAATTGTCAAAATGTTTCAGATTCATGTCTTTTAAAAAGAAATGTCCCAGTTTTCAGTTTGAAATGACATTTGTGTAGACACATTGAGTAGTTAAACTCAAGGGGTGTGTTCACACAGCAGTCTTATTTCGAAACAACAGAGGTTGTTTTGAAATAAGAAATGCCATGTTCACACGACGTACCGTTGTTTCAAAACAACGGGTTCCATTGTTTTGAAACAACAGTGTTGTTTCGAAACAACTGAAACCCCATTTGGTGATGAAACAACGTTGTTTCTAAATGATTGTTTCGAAACAATCCCGTCTGAACATGTTATTTCGAAACAACGGTGACTCATTTCGAGATAACTGTTGTCTGAACATGCTATTTCACTTTGAGCTTTTTTCCTTATTTCGAATTAACTTATTTCGAAATAACGCCTTATTTTGATACAAGTTGTTTCGAAACAACTTGTATCAAAATAACACCCTGTGTGTGAACATAGCTCGGGAAAGGTAAGAAAACAAGGTCAAAACAGAAACAAAACAAAATGTGAATTTTATTGAAAAGAAATTTGGATTGGCTTAAGCCAATTTGTTTTGGGTTTTTTTTCAGGTCATGACAATTTTCAAGATTTTGACCTTCCATCCCACTTGAGGATGGGAAAAATTTGTGAACTCTTGAAAATATTCAGGGGCAGGAAAGCCATTTCCTGCTCAGTTCTACTTGCTTATGGCAGCCTTCAGATACAGCAAATAGACATCCAGCATAACTTCCGTGCTGCACTTCGTAGTCATTTCAGCTGGCGTGTAATCATCATGCATCAATCTGCTCTATCTTCCCATGTAACTCTGTGTGTATGTGTACATGTGCACATGGTCAGAACAAGAATGTGGTTGCTCCAGTTGTGGAAGGCAAGGTAGCCTGGGACCAGGAGGGTTATACATAAACACAAGGGTATATATTTGCCTGGATGATGGAGTCCTCAGTTGTAGCTTGTCGAATGCCACTTCCAGATAGACAGGCTTGGACTGAGAGTAAGTGGGTGTCTTAGGGAGTTAGTAACGGGAACTGGAGTTTTCATATGTTGGGATTGGTTTCATGAACCGCTTGCTGGGGATTAACATGAAAGGACTCCATTTTTGTAAAACTAAACTGACTCTTTATCAAGAGACTTATTTGAAAATATATTCTGTTATCTACAGCTGGCATTCCAGCCATGTGTTCACAGACTGACTTCCTGGTGCCTCCTCCGAACTCTCCCTTCCCATAACTTGTTTTACTCCCTCCTAATTCCCTGCAGATTGCTGGGGGATCAGCAGGTTGAACCCACACCATCCTGAGAGGTACGCAGTATCACCACAAGATGTTAGATCTCGGTTGTCCTTTGTGAAATGATTATGGCAGCTCTCTACCTCTTTACTAGTGGAAAAGGATGTGTAGCCAAAACCACAAGGTTTAATTGACTCTAAGTGACACCTTCATTTCCTATCTCAACAGAGATGCTAGGGATGAGATAGGCTCTGGAGTTTGAACACCTCTTCACCTTATCCGTAAGGTTTTTCCTTCAGTTCATGGTTGAGGGGCACAATGACAGGCATTGTGGATGCTTCAGTTTGCCCTGTTCTGGTGACTGGAGATAGATAGATAGATAGATAGATAGATAGATAGATAGATAGATAGA
>ML681964.1:74146456-74331128 GCA_007922195.1 Podocnemis expansa
AGATAGATAGATAGATAGATAGATAGATAGATAGATAGATAGATAGATAGATAATCAGTTCCCCAAAGCTGTCAGGCTGGCAATGCAATCTGAGTGACTTAACAATAAAACTTGTTCCGGCTGCCTGACGGCTGTCATCCCAAAAGAAGTTAGAATCTGTTGTTTTATCTGAGAGGATCAGAAGATGAGCTAGCTGTCTGTTGTGCTGCATCAGAATGTGGGAAACATGGCTTTCTCTGGAAAGAAAACCCAACCAGAAGCCCTGGATATTTTTCTGGCTTTGTGTGTGATTCACACTAATGCAGATCACTGAGCATGGCATGGCAAGAAACCACAAAATGAAAACCCCAAGGGGCTCGGCATGGCGGAGTAGCTGAAGTTGTAGTGGCTGCAGCCGCAGGAAGGCAACGCTAAGCAGCTAGGAAGCACTTTGGCTGGTTTGAGCACTGGCCAGTGGAAGGTGATGATGAGAGGTCATGGCTGTTTCTCGACTGAGCACTCTTTTGGATATTAACCATTAATTAGGAACAGGTGCTGGTTGTCTAGACAACCATGTGAGATAGAAGCAAATGGATGTTCAGGTGATTATAGGCAAAGGGCTGGGAGTTAATCACTTCATTATCTCCACTTTCTTTTTCTCCTTGGGATATCACTTTACTCCTCCAAGTCTGCCCAGCCAGGAAGGAATGTACAAGTCGCTGGGTTTACAGCAAGGCCTATTTCGTGCCATTAGAAGATGCAGACCAAAAACTATTTCACGCTATTTAAGCGTCTAAGGAGAAACTGCATTTCTGCAGTGATCTCATCTCTTCTCTAATGAGCTCTGCTGGGAAGTGAACAGCTGATGAATATAGACTTAGAGTGAATCAAATGAACCCACTCGTTCTCTCTATCATCCACTCATGGCACCTTGGATCACACAGGGAAAGCAGCAGGGGTTTTTTAATAGCCCGTAGTCACAGTACCAGCTAATTCCACACTGCGGCACTGCCTTGGTGAGAAGAGGGCTACCTATTGAATCACCTCTGGGCACCTGTGTGGCAGCCCCATGGCTAAGTTGTATTTCCATGTTCCTCTAAAGTGGCTGATACTGACCACTGTTAAGAGACTGGACAAGATGGTGTGAGGGCCTATGTTTTATGTGATCTGATCCATCTGGCTCTATTATGCCTGAAGATGCATCACCTTGGGCTGTGATCCACCTACAGGCTATAAGGTGAGCAAGGCTGATGGGTAGAAGCGTGGGTGAGGCTGGTGAGCAACATGGAAACACCGTTAAGTAATGCAGAATAATACTGTTGGGAGTCATTCTTCACTCTGCTGCTATGCTGAAGCAATCTCTCAAGACTGTGCTGAGTGTGGCCTACTGACGCTATAAACTCCATCACACTCTTTGCATCACTGATCTGCCCATTGTCCTGGACAATCGCCACTGTGAGTTCTCTTTTCCTCTGTTTCCCCTGTAGTTTTATCTGGCTGTTGTTCTTCACATCCTTCAACCACTGCCTCCAGCACTATCGAATCCCTTGACAGAACAGACGGTACTTAAATAGAGTATAAGGAACCTACAATGTTGACTCTGATATTTTGCTACCTTCACAGCCCACAGAGATAGGTAGGTTCCCATGTGCTTCTTCAGGTACCTAAGTCCAGCCTTGAGGTGCGACAAATGTGCTCTGAACTGCTGCTCGTCTGCTACCTAGCCCTGTAGAGAGGCAAGGTGGGTGAGGTAGGCTATGTCTACACTGGCAAATTAGTGTGGATTAAGGAAGCTTAATCTGGACTAATTTAGCCCATGGACACATCAGGCTTTCCTTAGTTCAAACTAAGAAATTTCTTAGTTCGATCTAAGAATCGTTTAGTTCGAACTAGTTAGTACTGGCGCTCAGTTCAAATAAAGCACAATGTGGACTCGAATTAACAGCTACTTCAAACTCAATAAATTTGAACTAAGGCGGTTAGTTCGAACTAAAAATGTGTTCTAGTTCAAACTAAGCATTAGTTGCAACTAGAACACATTGTTAATTTGAACTTAGAAGCACGAGGTTAGTTTGAACTAACCCGAGGATAGTTCGAACTAACCTTGGACTTTTTAGTTTGAACAAGTTCAAACTAGCTTTGGATAGAGGAGACATAGCCATAATGGCCTTTATTGGACCTATGTCTGTGGTGAGGGAAACCAGCTCATCCGGGTCTCCATATTCTGGGACTGACATGGCTACAGCTGCTTAGTCTTACTATGAGGGGGCCTAAATTTCTCCTGGCAGACATTCATAAAACTGATTAAATCCTGATGCTGTTCCACAGCTACTGAGCTTCTGAGAGTGTTAGCTTATGTCCTTAAACCACCATGATTCTCAAAGAAACCATCTCCTGCCTAACCTGTAAATGGGTCCAAATCAATAGGCTTTCTCAGAGCATGCCCATAGGTTGGGGGCCTGAAAGGTTTGGACCATTTTAGCCTGTCAAGTGGTGATACAAAAAGGTGATGGTCCTCTTCGGATAATGCTGCCCTAGGTAAGCAGGGACTCGGCTGTCTTCTGAACCTGGCCCGTGTCTACCACATGTTCAATGTACTAATGCCCCTGGGTGACCATTCTGCCTTTCTGGGGTGAGCCCGCTGAAGAGACGTAAAGCTCTGAGATGCTTCCTAGGCTGGTTCGTGGAAGGGGACCCAGGATTTTGCCAGCACCACAGCTGCAAACTCCCCCTGGCAACACCAGCAAGTTAGTGAAAGTATCTGTCGACACTGCAAGCCCCTGGGTCCACTCTGTGTATTTTTATGCTGATTAAGGCCCCAATCCTGCCTCATGGCTTCTATCAACTCCTACCCCTGCAATTCACAGCCCCTAAAATCCTGTTGGATTTTTTGATTACTTGTTGATCAAACCATTTTCCACAGGGATTTATAGACCAGCACCACCTCCTTCTTCCCTGCTCACATGTCCTCCGGGGTGAGGGAGTGGATGGCGGGGGGCGGAGAAGGGAGATAATCCTTTACATTTACCAGTCCATTAACTATTGTGCCTGTAAAAACATTGACTGTGTCGCAGTTGCTCCTGGCTCTGTTCCCTCCTGCCTATCAACTTGATGGAAGATAATGTGTAATGGGATATCCTGGCAGCCGGTGTGCTGTTGACACTGCAAAGAAAGAATCCATGGCTGGAGTGCCACTCAGGTTACTGATGAGTTGGAAAATCTACCCACTCATGAGGGTGGTGACAGCTTTGTATACAAACTCTTGCTGCCCATGATATAGAGATAGCAGCCGGCTGAGGGTCTATAAGTGTTTGATAGGCAGGGACTTGACAAGAGCCAACAGGGTGAGGGGCTGGATGGGGTGGCTGGAGGTCAGCAGGGATCACATCTTTTTTAAACACTGATGCCGTAGTGTAAATGGCTTAAGATAAATCATATAGGATATCTATTTTCTGCACAACTCATCTGTTCTCTGGGAGCGCAAGAGGCATATACAGAAGCTGATTGTATACATCACAAGGTGCATGCTACTTCTTCTCACAGGTCCCGCATGGTACATCAAAACTTAGATCAATGCTTTCTAGTAAGGCAAGTACAAGGCAGTCTGGCCTAATTGCTGAGATACTGAGCTCAGTGACCTGGGTTCTGTTCCCAGATCTACTCTTGACTCTTTGTATGACCTTAGCTAAATCATTTTGCCTCTCTTTGTACTTCTCTGCTCAGTTTATAAATGACTCAGGGCAGGGCTGTCTCTCATCAAGTGTTAGAACTGGTTGGGTGTTTTCTTTTGAAACTATTTGCCAGTGGAAAATACAGTCTCCACAACATTGAAATTTCTAATCTGGAAATTCTGATTTTGCCCCCAAAATTTAGTTTTCCATTGGGAAAGTTGAAATGACACTTCATTTCAGATCAGCTCAAGCCAAACTGGAAAGTTTTGTTTTGTAATGACATGACAGGTTTTGTTCCAAGTAAAAGAAGCAAGGAGTCCTGTGGCACTTAAGACTAACAGATTTATTTCCTGTAACTTCCCCCATCTTCAAAGCATCTGACAAAGTGGGAATTTCACCCACAAAAAACTCATGTGAGAAATAAATCTGTTAGTCTTTAATTGCCACAGGACTCCCTGCTTCTTTTGCTGAACTAGACTAACACAGCTGCCCCTTTGGAATTTGTCCCAAGTAGGCGCAACATTAAATGACTAGGTCACTGAGGACTACATTTCCCATAAGGCATTACATTGGTTCTCCTGTGATGCAACGTTATGATGCATCAGAGGAGTCTGATGACTCTGGGTGCATTATGGGAGATGTATACTAGCCCAGGAGCTTGATTCATAGGGGAAAATGGAGATATCAGTCTCCTAAACCATAGCTTCCATGAGACAGTGTGCCATTATGGAAAAATACAATTTAATATTGCACTGACTTGAAACAAAGCATTTTGTGTCAGTTCAACAAGCAGAAGTATAACATTTTGATTTTAGAAATGTTGAAATATTTTATTTTGATCTCAGATTTTGAAGCAAGCACTTTAACACTGCTTCAGTGAAATTTCTTTCAATTTCTGTTCCATGGAAAATTTCTACTTTTTTGTCCCAATTTGGAATTAAAACAAATGTTGAAATTTTTTGCAGGATAGAAAACTGCCAAAATGTTGGTCGACTTTCATGTTTGCCCCAAGAGCACTTGGGACTTCTACATGCTACAATAACAGAAATATGAACTTACATCTGAAAGGATTATGGCTCAGCCCAAATGGCTTGAAAAGGGATAGCAGTCCCAGAATTGCATGGATCTTGCAGAAATTAAATTATCTAGGGTAGGAGCTAAACAAACAAGGTGTTTGTTGGCACTTTTAAAGAGTAACAAATTTATTTGCCACATGACCTTTCGTGGGAGAGAATCCCACTCCATAAGATGCTTGAAGATGTTCTTCAAGTGTCTGACAAAGTAGAATTCTTTCCCACAAAAACTCGTGCCATAAATAAATTGCTTACTCTTTAAAAGTGCCACCAAACTCCTGTTTGCTTTGCTGGATGAGACTAACATGGCCACCTCCTGGGGTAGGACCTTGTAAAGGAGAAACATGAGCGTGCCCAGGAGAGGCAACATGGCTGTCCCCGGGAGAGAAAACATGGCCGCCAGACATCTGTCCGGCAAAGCAGAGCTCAAGGGGTGGGACAGGAAGTATAAAAGCAAGGCCAGGGAGTTCAGTTCAGCCATGGCCGCTGAAGAGGAAGAATGGCTGTCTCCCAGCTGTTCAGTGCCAGCCATTCCTCAGGCTGAGGGATCACCCGCCTACCCGTTGGTCTCCACCCCAGTACCAGGCCAGCTGGCTTGGGCCTCCCGTGACAGATGCCCCTGAGGAGAGGCCAACTTTCCTCGGGGATGGCAGGCTAGGAGGACTGCCGGAGTCAGGGATCCCTGAGTTTTCCCCTAAAGGCCCAGTCTTCTGGGACCCAGCCTCAAGACCACCTTCCTGTGATTTAGAGGAACTGCCACTTGCCGCGAAGGAAGACAACCTCCCGGCGGGCCAGGACCTGGAGGAGCTGCCCCTCGCAGAGGACCGAGTGGAGCTCCCTGAGTTATCGCCCACCAGAGGAGATGGAGGTCCCAGTGGAGCTGCCTGACTTACCCCCGCCAGATGAAATGCTGCTCCTTGCCCCTACGTGACTAACCGGAAGACTCTGCCGAACAGGAACTACTGGGAGAGGGAGAGGCCATGCCCCAGGGGAGTTGTGCCCCGGAAACCCGGGCCCGAGCCCGAGCCCCATGCTGGGGTCAGCGTGCTGCAGCTGGAGCCCCGCTGACCCCGTGGTCGAATCCTCCACCACTGTCAGGGCCCTGGGCTGGGACACAGTGGAGTTGGGTGTGTTTGGGTCCCCCTCCACCTCTTCCCTTCCCCTTGATGGCGTTACCTGCAGGGTCGTATACCCTGAACCTGAAAACCCATCTGATACCTAGCGTTGTTTATCCCCTAACCTAAGGACTTGTGGTTTGTTTACCCTATGTAAAAGGGCCCCGGACTATTATTGGAGTGCCCTACCTAAGGACTGTAGACTACTTGTTTGCATGTACTGTTTTTCCCCCTTTCTGTCTCTGGAAGGGACCAAAGACTAGAGACTTGTTTGAACCACCTGCTCTAAGTGGTTAGTCTGTACCTGGAGGGGACCGGGCAGACTCTCACAGTTCAGAGCACATTACTGATGTGTAATAATGATTGGACTCATAGAAAGTGGGGCTAACAGTTGACCGCATCAGTGCAGATGCTGCGAAGCCAGCATGCTACTTGACCTTATTTTAACCATGAAGTCAAGGTCTCTTCTGCTCATCTCTGGTGTCCCTCCAGGAGGAAGTTAACAATGGTTCAGCACATTTCCAAAAGAGGAGAGCATCATTTACATGTCCCTGGCTACGTGTACTCACTCAACAAAAGCAGTTCAAATGTCCAAGGCTGCATCTGAATCAAATTCCTTTCTTCTCTATTCGGTGTCTAAATAAGCTGAATGCCCAGTGGTTTTGGACTTCAGATGAGGTGTTTTCTGCATGGTTGTCTCTGTCTGTAGCAGCTGGCCTGTGCTGGATGAAAATCCTCAGGTATATTCTGCAAAGTAACATCAGCAACCACCAAAATCCACAATGAAAGAATAACCAAGAGTCCCGTGGAAACAGGCTACCTTGTGGATGACAGTTGTACATGTCTGAAATTTAAAATCTCTAGCACCAAGCAACAGCAGTGTGACAGGACCTACAAGTGCCTAGAGAATGACAGTATGCTCCAACCCATAAATTTAATATTAGATACAGGCCTGAGCAACAGAGATTTGGGTTGGACTTGGCCCACTCTAGGTGTAGGGGACAGGGATAAAGTTAATATTCAGGGTCCCAAAACATTCAGAACTGGTTTGCTCTGAGGTCTCAGTTCAGGCCTCCATGTATTAATTGTTATTTTAAAAATCCAGTTGTGCCCTTAAAAAGGAATCGTAGCACATCTGTGACCACCTAGAACTTCATGTTTGTCTCTGTGCTGTACACTGTAGCGCCTCAAAACATGATGTCAATAGCAAGGACTCTGATCTACTTGAGTTACAGGAGAATTGTTGTCAGCCACTAAGGGTATGGTTTTATGAAACACTGTCAAGCAGCGGAGGAAAGTGGCACACATGTGCCCTGGCTGGTTAAATGCAGCATGTGTTAGGACTCAACCCCATACAGGGAGATGCTGGAACTTAGCTCTTGGAGAATAAGAAATCTGCTGAAGTGGCACTCAGCAAGCAAAGCCAAGCAGGGAGTTCTGCAGGAAGAGTTATCTCTGTTTGCAAAGGAGTCCTGGCTACTTGGGGAACTACAAGATGATGTTTTTGGCAATGGGGTAAAAAGGAGAGAATAGCAATAAAAGAGCTGGATAAAGAGAAGAAGGGGAAAAAAAATCATTTGTTCACAAAGAATGTGATGTCCAGAATGTCTCTTCATTGTAAGTGAAAGCAAACAATGGTAGCAGTGTTGAACCCTTTAATCTAGGGGTGTGAAACATACAGCTCGTGGGACAGATACAGCCCACAAACCTCTTCCATCTAGTCCATGACTGCTCTGTATGAGAACACAACCCAGGGCCAGAACTAGCTATCTTGGTGCCCGGGGCAAGAAGCTTGAAATGGGCCCTTCTCCTGACACGGCTCGGGACTTGATCCAGTCCCAGCTGCCTACTGGCAGTGGCTGGGGCCACAAGATTGCGCCCTGAGCCGGACTAGGGGGAGGGTGCGTTTCAGGCTGCACTTTGGGTGAAAGCCAGTAGCTGTGCAGAGGGAGTGCGATGCTCCCCGTGGCCCAGTCTCACAGTGAAGCTGGGAGCTGGGGGGGCGGGATGTGACCCCCCCACTGCCTGGCCCTGGCGCAGAGCCAGGAGGGGGGCATGTGGCCACCCTCCTCCCCCAGTCTAGCCCTTGTACTGAGCCAGGAACTGGGTAAGGGGAGTGCAGCCCCCACTGCGTAGTCCCAGTGCAGAGGCAGGTAGGGGGAGTGTGACCACTGCCACCAGCTCCCATCACAGATCTGGGTGGGGAATACGATTAGAGCCCTGCATGGATACAAATACATGGATCCATATCCGACCTGCATCCACAAGAAATGGCTCGTGGATATCCGTGTTGTATCTGCGGATGTGGATATAATGGGGATAGCTGTGGATATTTGTGGATTTGCAGGGCTCTAAATATGAGCCCCTGACAACCTGGCTCCTTCCTCGCTGACCCCACAACCTGACTGCCAGGCACCATCTCCCTGCTTGCCCCCTTCCTATCGCACCAGGCCATTTCCCCAGCCCCTCACCAATTCCTTCCCTAACCCACTCACTGCCTCCTGACATCCCGCTGGACCCAAGACCTTCCTCTCCAACAGCTCCCTGTGCCTTTCCCCTGTCCCTGACCTGCCTGGGTGTCCCTCCCCCCTTACTTGGCTGCTGTCCTGGGAACTTCTGCCTGTGGCCACAGGCTGCTCCTGCCCTGAGCATGCATCTGAGCATGCTCAGGTGGGAGGTTTAAAAAATCCCAGCTGATACAGCTCCCTGCTCACCAGAAGACTGTGTGTTCTGAGCTGGGTAGGGGCTGCGGCTGCTGGCCATGTGCTGGCGTGGTGCCCTCTACAATATGGTGTCTGGGACTTTGCCCCAGTTGGCCTGCCTAGTTACAGCCCTGCCGCATCCTCTCCTTAACAGAGAGCGAGAGAATGGTATCGTGGAGAACAGTCTCGCATACACAGCACTCCACAATGACACGAGAGTGCTTCAATTTCTGGTGTGAATGGCCCACTTGAGGTACATTTAAGTCAAATCTAGCCCACCATAGCAAATAAGTTTGACACCCCTGCTTTAATCATTACAGGTGCAATTTCATAAGCATCACCTATATACAGTGGTGGCACAGATTTCACCTAAATCTACTAAAAATGATTTAATTATATCAGTGCAAACTCAGGCATGGATGCTGGTTAAAACTGGCTTTACCGATTTGGCATGCTTCAGTGAATTTACCAATGCAAGCTAAATTGCTCTGAGCCAGGTTCATGCACAAAGTTGCACTGACATAAAATCATATCTTTAGTTAAAATGGTGCGACTTTGTGTGACTGGTGTACTGTGAATTGAACAGGGGATGTCCCGAGTTAAGAGCGAGCTGCTGTAACTTGTGGTAAAGCTCCGTTGTTTGGAGTGTAATGTGCTATGGATTGGGCAGAGCAGAGGCCTTGTATCACACCCTTACCAATAAGCTACATATAGACCAAATCTACAGGGCTTAAATGCAGAAAGGGAGATTCTCAATGGCTGTTTTGTTTCCATTCAGCTTAGGTATAACATTTTCAAAAACATAACTGTAACTTAGGAGTTTTTGAGAATGTCACTCTGGGTGTCAAATTGCCATGTGTGCTTTTGAAGATCTCCCCCATAAGTGCCTTTGACTTTTAACAGGATTTGTGTGCCTAGATCACACAGGCATCTTGGAAGACCCCAACCCACACTTGTGTTTCAAGTGAAATTCCCACTGTTCTGGTAGTCATGAAAGATCAGCGGATCCTTTCCATAAAGGTTGGGGGTGGTAGTGGGGCATTCAATGTCCTGCTCAGACTCTAATTCAGGTAGTTGCATGAGATATATTAAATTCCAAAACTTCCAGACACAGTGGTCTTCACTAGCTGAGCATGTTAAACAGCTGCCTTGTATGTACCCCGGAGGTGACTGCATTTCAGTGGTGGGTAACATTTCTGGACAATACAGTGCACATCAGTCTATAAATGTTAGCAATCTTTTATGTGCTGTTATTATTTCGGTAGCTACATGGCACCGAGGAACCCCAGCTGGGGATCAGGCCCCCGTTATGCTAGAAATGGTAGAGACAAATAACTGGGAAGGCACATCTTGCCTCAGAGAGGTCAACCTTACCCCTGATATAGTGGTTAAAGTATAATTTGATGGTCCCTGGAACCCTCCTAATCTCTGGGCCCCTTTCCCATGTTGTCCAGGCCCCCTTCATAAATGTGCAGCCCTCAGCCCAAGTAAGCATTTGCAACCACTACTCAATATCATATACATTGGTTAATGCTCCATAAAAACATGGTTATTGCTCCACCAAAACATTGGCCCCAATGCTGGCCTCACCTGTTGCTGCCTCTGCACCTTCACACTCTGCCTCCACAGCACCCCCTGGCCTGACACACTGCCCCCTCACCCTGATTCTAGGCTCACATACTGCCCCCTGCACACGTTCACTCCCATCCCAGCCTCACACGCTGCCCCCTCTGCCCTCCTACTCCTGATCTCAGCTTCCCATGCTGCCACCTGAGCCCCCTTAGATGGTGCTTGGTCCTGGCATGAGTGCAGACGACTGGACTCAGTGGCCTCTCATGGTCCATGGACAGGCTGCTCCAGGCCTGAGCATGCTCAAGGCAGGAGATCTGAAAACTTCCCCATCCTGGCTGCGGCTTCGGGGCCAGGGCAGGGCAGAACATGCATTCCACCCGATTGTGCGATTTTTCAGAGCCCTGGAACTCCGGCACCTCAAATTTGTGGGTGGGGTGTTCTGGCTTACTTTCACCCCTACTCTAGTACATGGGGTAGGAGAGGTGGGTTAAACAGACAAACCAGTGAGGGTGAGTAGGGAAGGGGAGGTCAGAAAAAAAAAACAGAGTTTAGATTAAAGTAGACATCACAGCACTGCTCCTTTCCTATACTGCCTGGTGACCCTCTGATAATAGGGCCTATAGAAACACAGTGATTTCTGCTTTCAAATAGTTTGTATTCTATTTAGCAGAAGTAACATTTGTTCATATTACTTTAATAAGAACACTTGGGAGGGCAGCTTGTCGGCTTGCAAGGAGCATTCTCATAGACTATGTCTACATCATCAACTTTAGTTTGAAATTGCCAGTTTGAACTAAAGAAGTCCGAGGTTAGTCTGAACTAACCTTGGGCTAATTTGAACTAACCATGTATTTTTAGTTCAAACTAGCCACACATTCTAGTTTGAACTAAAGTTTAATTTGAACTAGAACACGTGGCTAGTTTGAACTAATGGCTTAGTTCAAACTTTTTATATTGCAGGCCTTTAGTTCGAACTAAGCAAGGAAGTCTGGACTAACCACCTGGTATTACTAGTTCTGACTAAGATTTGCCTAGTCTGAACTAAGAAATTTCTTAGTTCAGACTAGGCGAAGCCTAGTGTGGCCAAGGGCTAAATTTGTCTGGACTAAGTTTCCTTAGTCTGGACTAATTTGGCAGCATAGACATAGCCATAGACTCTAAGGTCAGAAGGGACTGTTATGATCATCTAGTCTGATCTGCACAATGCAGGCCACAAAACCTCACCCATCCCTTACTGCAATAAACCTTTATCCTATGACTGAGTTCTTTAAGTCCTCAAACGCTGATTTAAGAACTTTAATATACCGAGAATTCACTCTGACTTTGGCTGGATTTCTCTATATTCCACTTGCTCGCACTTTCTAATGCAAACAAATGGGTTTAATCCACTGGACTGGAATTAGAGAAACCCTTGTGTGGCTCATTCATTCACTGGAGTGAATATGCTGATATGCTGTAGTGGTTGAGCAATCCTTGGCCAATTGCTTGATTCTGTAAACTATTCTGTCCGTGTGCTCCCTGCATTCTTTTGCTCACAGGGCATAGTAAATAATCTAACCACACAATTTATTTAAAGAAATGCCCTGGCATGGCCAACCATGACTTTGTCATTAAATTTCAATGCTCATCCTCCAAACTCCCATTCTTGCTTTGAGTCTATAGTTGTAAACCAGGAAAAAACCTGATGCAAAGATCATTATCTGGGCTTGTTTGCATGTGCCTATTGCCAAAACTAGCTTTCACAAACAACAGCATGTTGCATGGGGCAGCTGGCCTTGGCTGCTTCTTCCAGGAGGTGAGATAGACTGGGGGAAAGACCAAAACAGGAGTTGGCTCACCAAGAAAGGGAATTTTGAGGTTGCAGTAACCGCTAGCTCCAAAGGAGCACAGAATAGGATGAGGAAAGGAATTTCTACCACTGGATATGTTGGTTTTGAGATCTGATATAGTGAACATTTAAAAAAAATAGAAATGGAAATGATTACACTATGCAACAGCTTGCAAAGCAGGGGGTGGGCAATGGTTAGGGGAGCTGTAGGCAGTCCCACTAATGTGAGCGAAAATACGGAGGTTCAACAATATACCTACCACTATGCTGAAGCTGGTAATTGTCTGGTACTAGTCAGTAACGCAAATGACTGAGATCCAGTCTCAGTTACTAAACTTACAGAAGGCTAATACAAACAAACAGATATTTGTCTCTAAGGCCAGAATAAAAGAAGCTTTGGAAGAGCACAGAAAATCTTTGGTCACCCCCCCCCGCCCATTTCTCTCACAGCAGCTCCAGTTCCTAGGGTTGTTTGCAGCCATCCATAATTTTAATACATGGACAGTCTCAAGGTGCATGGCTTCAGAGAGGAATTAGCTCTCTCCTATCGTATCGTAACATGTGGAGCTGCTTGAAAATGCTCCAATGATCCATTTTTCTGTTGGCAAATGCTGCTTAGTTGAAACTGAAACTCGACGAGGCAATGTGCTGATACAGGCAAAATTTCATTTTTGGAAAAAGAAATCCAAAATGAGGCATTCCAATAGAGTTCAACCTTATCGAACCAAAACCATCTGGATTTCTTATTTGTAATGTCTCTTCCTTTTGAAATTTATTTTATATTCTAGCATAAATGATAATATGTTTTAAATTAAAGGTCAAAATTAGAATGTTTTGGTTCACCTGAAATGAAAAAAAAATATTTAAAAAATTTTGTTGTGCAAAAAATTTCAAAATCCCTTTGATTTTGTTCTGAGAGAAGCACAAATTTTGAATTCACAGAATTTGCAGCAAAATGGAAGTCGTTCCTTCACGGGGCTAATAGTGTAACAAATCCATGGCTCGCTACTGTTGGAGAAAATGTTTATTACTCTTCTGCAAGTTGTGGCTACTTGCATATTCAGAGCTACAAATGTGACTAAAATTTGCATGCTCTTGATCCAAAAGGACAGGCACCTGCCACTTGAGTTAAAGGAGAACCTCAATAGTAGCAGGGAGCCCATGAGATGATGTTTGTCCATTCTGATTCTAACCCGCTTAGGGCAGTGGAACATATGTGCAGCAGACCAATCATTCATCAGATAAAACACACTATTTTGAAAAGTATATCAATGTGAACTAAATATCTTTTAGTTCATGCCAGCAGGGTATTTAGGAGGCAGTTAGAGGACTACAATTCGTGTACTCTACAATTCACACCTCTCTAGTCTCTGCTGGGCCATGTATGTGTAACCTTTGGGTGAGCTAGAATCCATTTAATTGCCCTTCTCTGCTGCCTCAAAAATATTAAAATTAATCCTCAACTCCTATAGAGAAACAGCTGGAGACCCAGGAGTCAGTCTGTAAGGCTATGTCTACACTAGTAAATTAGTTCAAATTAAGGAGCCTTAATCTGAACTAATTTTAGCCCTGTCTACACTTGGCTTTGCCTAGTTTGAACTAGTTAGTTTGAATGGTTATTTCAAACTAACTGCTTAGGCTGAACTAATTTGTATATTTAGTTTGAACTAGCACAATGGAGACATGCTTTTCTGAACTAAATAAATTTGAACTAGTGGTTAGTTCGAACTGAGCACTTTTTTAGTTCAAACTAAAGGAACGAGTTAGTTTGAACTAACTTTCGAACTACTTAGTTCGGACTAACCAAGCCCAAACTAAGATTTTAGGTGTAAACATAGCCTAAGGGACTCACAGAGAAGACTGTTCAGTTACCCTCCCTACAATAAAATACTATTTAAGAGCAAACATAATGAATTTTATTAACTACTACTTTGTATCCCCAAGTGAGTGTATGTGCACCTTTTTCCCAGGAGGGTGGTGAAGCATTGGAATGGGTCACCTCATGAGATGGTAGAATCTCCATCCTTAAAAGTTTTCTAGGCCAGGCTTGAAAAAGCCCTGCCTGGGATGGTTCATTTGGTGTTGGCTCTGCTTCGAGCAGGGGATTGGACTAGAGAAACCTCTTCAGGTCCCTTCGAACCCCAATTTTCTATGATTCTATGTTGGACTCTTTTCTATGATTCTATGACTCTATGGCTATGTCTACATGAGGCTTTTATTTTGAAGCAACAACTGTTGTTTCAAAATAAAAGTTGAGATGTCTGAATGACGTTTTCAGAACAATAAACATCCATCATTTTGGAACAATAAAACCTTGCTTGAAATCAAAATAGCCATTGTTTCGAAACGGTTGTTTCGAAACAACGTCATTTGGATGTGTTGTTTCAAAATAACACTTTTGCCTTTCTCCTTCCCAGTGTGCCTTCCTTTTTGTATATATTGGGTGGAGGCATGGCCCAGTGAGGGGGCCATGTTGCCACACCTCCCATGCTGTCCCTCTCCCGAACTGAAATAGCAAGTCCTGTGTCTGGACATGCTATTTCATTTTGAGGTTTTCCCTTATTTTGATTTAATATTTGCTTATTTCGATTTAAGTTATTTTGAAATAAGGATTTTATTTTGAAATAACTCATTTCAAAATAACTTATTTAGAAATAAGAGTTTACATGTGAACATAGCCTATGTCTTTTGGAAGCAAACAATGATGTCATGATACTTTCACATGTGGGTCTTTGACTTGTCTGCATCTCTAAACAATTTAAAAACTATCTGTATATGAGGGTTCTCCCTGAGTTCGGTATCAGACTGTTAAAAAGGCATCCTCTGGGGCCTTGATCATGAACCATCCCCTAACAGCCATTGTCCTCAGTGCAGGATCTCAACAGTGCAACCTTCCTGTTTTTGTCCACATCTGAAAGATGTCCCCTTACTTGGTCCTGGTTATGGAAGGTTTCCTGGGGCTGCTTATCTGAGCAGATGGAATAATTTGGGCTTTCATCAACAGCAGGAGACACAGTTCTCTGTGTGTCCCCTTCCCTGTCCCAGGCACTGAAGTGGAATGGCCTCTTTCTTCCACCAGTGATGTCCAGTGACACATGGTCCTTCAGTGAGTTGTCCAGTAAACAACAGCAAAATGAGCTTATGACTTTAAGCCTCAGGATGAAATGAGAAGCTAATTTGCCCCACTGCGGTGCTTGCCATCTGTAAGAATTAGTCCCAGGGGGAAATGAATAGAGCCATTATTCCTGCTGTGCTCTTGACTGTGTAATTCCTATGATGGTGAAACAGTAGACAGCAAGAGGAAAAACATAATACTTGTGTGACCAGCCTGCCATTGGCTAACTGGGGTTGTATGTATCTTATTCATGAAATGAAGAGTTGGGCAGACAGCTTAAGGGGTGACAGACTTCAATGTCCAAAATGTTTTTTAGGCACCAAGTAATTAAAGCGCTGTGTGGGATGGATACCAGAGCTACAAGGCAAGTTAAAGCTTCCTTTATTATGTCTGAGGCCTGTGAATGATCATACTACAACGTGACTGCAATGCGATTTATGCCCCCCAGAAAATCTCTCCCTCCCTTCTGTGTCTCTTGTAGTTTTCTTTCTTCTGTAAATGATGTGAAAAGGGAAACATGATGGCCAGTTAACCCTCCTTTACCTATATGAGAGGAATCATTCTTGCCAGGAGAGGTGGCTGGGTCTTGTTCTTAGGACAGATCCTCATCAAGTAGGTATTTGCCTAAATCCCAGCTTACACCAGATGAGAATCTGATTCCTAGTTTTTATCAGAGATGGGCCAAAGCCATGAAGGCAGATCTGTAAAGTAAGAATTTCAGTCTTAAGTGACTTCAGAGTAAAGGAACCAACAAGAAAGAACAAAAGCAAAGAGAGAAAGAGAAAGAGGATAGTGTGTAGGATTCCCTTGTAACGTTTCAGTTTTATACAATTTAAGGCTAGAAGAAATCATTAGATCAGTGTTTCCCAGCCAGTGTGCCACAGCACACAGGTGGCCCCTCAGGCCTGAGCAAGTCTGCTATGGAATTTTTTGAAAAAGCTACTTGAAGAGTTCTGGATTGTCTCATGAATATACATGAGTTCATTTGGAGACTATATGGTGGTGTGCCTCAAAAAAATTAAAGGTAGGAAGGTGTGCCACAGCAGAGAAGAGGCTGGGAACCACTGCATTAGATCACCTAGTCTGATTTCTTGCATAACGCAACCTACTACCTTTTACCCAGAACCCACTATATGGAGCACAGTAACTTGGGTTATGCAGAAGCATTGCAGTTCCTACAGGTCCATCTATACTGAAGCCTTAGGTAGACTGAAGGAAGCTTAAGTCATCCTACAGACCCCTGCAACCACAATGGGCTTTTATTAAGCTACTTAAGTGTTTCCTTAAGTCGACTTAGTCACACCACCTCTTAAGGTCAACTTAATGCTTAAGTCGACCTAAGTAATTTGATTTAAGCCAGTGCAGATGGGGAATACCCTTAAGTCTACTTAACTGGCCACCAGACCCCTTCCCAGAGGTCCTTGCCACCAGGAAGAGTCGACCTAGCACCTGCCAGTATGGACGCAGGCACAGGACAGGAGTTTCCAATGTTGTCTGTCTAAGTTGACTTAAGTAGGTTGACTTTAAGTTGACTTAAAATCAACCTTATTAAGTTGACTTAACAGAGTCTCCAGTGTAGACATACCCAAAAGAGTCAACTATCTGTGTGCCACCAAGAGAGAACAAGAGAGGCCTAGATTGCCCCAATGCCTGAGGCCCCTACAGAGAGTTGATTAGGTGAGATAGTCCAAGATATGCTGCAGTAACTCTGAGAACAAAATGGCACCCAACTTGGCACATAGACACTGTTCTTAGAAATGCAAATAGGTTATCAAGAGAACAGAAAGGCAAAGCAATTTTGACTTGTGTGTGGCAAAGTACTAATGTCAACTTGTTATTTATTGTGTCACAACAATGACTGTGAGGCCTCATCAGCGATCAGAGTCTTTTTGTACCAGGTACTGTACAAACACCTAGTGAGAGACAGTCCCTTCCCCAAAGAACCTACGTTCCACATGGACAAGTCAGAGAACGGAAGTGTAATTTTCCAGGTAGAAAAGTGAGGGAGAGGGTAGATGACTTAGTCAAAGTCAAATGATCCCCCTGTGCCAGAGCCAATGATCAGACATGGCTCTCCTGAATCTCACACCAATGTTTTAGCCACAAGACTATTCAGTCTCCATGGCTCAGTTGCTCTTTGGGCCTACCAACACCTGTAATAGCAGTAGTTTTAAATGTGGATATTTAACTGAATTCAGGACACCATCTCTTTCCAAAGGAACCCATGAGAAAGCCCCCCTGTGGTAATGCCAACTTGTGGATGGATTTCAACTGGTGGTGGCTTATTGCCACTTGTCCAGTGAGCCATCTGGTGTAATTCTACCTTTGAAAGAGAGGCTCTCTGGTCCTGGAAAACGTAAACTGTGTATGAGCATAAAAATGTGGCATTTGCAGTTATATACAATGTTCACAAACAAAATGAGACTGATGGTTTCAAGGGTTCTCGATGAGTCCAGGGGTTGTGAATTGGACATAGGCCATTTTACACTTCCAGCACGATGGGTCTAAGTCGGGCCTTGTCAAAATGTGTTCCCATCTGGCCTTTTGAATGATGATCTTTGACTTTCTGTTGGGACCCTCTCCAAATCACCCACACCAGCTTGGGAGGCCTGGACTGCAGAGTGAGAAACTGAAAGACACCCACATACAAACAAGGGAAGGTGCTTGCTAGTCATCTTCATCCTAGATGAGACCATTCCTCAGTAATGAGGTTGACTGTGGCCATTGCTGTCTGTCCCAGACTGCGCAGTCCCCTCTAAGGAAGCTAATTCTCATCTGGTGACACCATTGCACCTGTTTGAAAGTGAGCAACCAGATGTTAGATGGAGCATCACCGAGTGCAGGGGCTCTGGAGAGCTGTTCATGGGCATTGCTTCCTTAGCCAGAGCACTGTGGGACAATTGGAGGAGAAGTGTGCAGGGGGCTAAATTTCTTGCTGAATTGTGATTCCTCTCTCAAGGATAGTTAGCTGCTCCCAGCAGTCCTAGTGCCTCAACTGTGAAGTAACCTGGACATCTAATGTTCAGGGACATTTCAGTCCAGGGTTCTCCGCTGGATGCTCCATCCTCTCTCTCTTGCTGATACATCTATGTGTTGACCACTTCCAAGTAATTTCTGGCATTGACTAGTACAGTCTCTGACCTCCTCAGCTCGCCTATCTCCAGTTTGTCTGAAATACCCCAGCTACCTCAGTCTTCCTTTCCCTCCAAACCTCTCCAGCCCTCTGATGATTGCTTGCTTTGTCCACTCTGGATTTCAGTTTCTCCTCATCCTTCAGCGAAACACTGGGATCAACAGCTGCTCACTTACATTTCAGGGCAACGTGAGTCTGTCCTTTGCAGGAATCACTGGGGGAGGGTCTGTGGCTTGCATTGAGAAGAAGACTATGTGGGATGGTCAGAGGGATCCAACTGGGTCTCAAAATCCATGGCCATCACCTGCGAGTCCCTGTACAACTGCATCTCTGCCTCAAGAGCTAGCCTTTTCTACTGCTATCTGTCTTGGTCCCATGGCTCCTTTTGCCTTCCTGTTCCCATTAGAAGTTTACCTTCTTTCTGGCTATTGTGATGGGGTTTAAACCCTTTCACTTATAAGGCTAACAAATGCAACCAATTAGTGAAGCATTGCACCTGGGGAGGTGACTAACCAATTGGGTTTTGGCAAGGAGGCAGAGCAAAGCCATAAGCAGTCTGAAAGGATTCGCCTGTGGAAGAAGTGAGTCTCTCTGGCAGACAGAAGCCCAGGTAGCAGGTAGCTAATGGATGCAATGCAGGGTCCTTCAAGGGAAACCCTGAGAGGTGGTGCATGTAAGTACAAAAAGAGGACTTCTGTAGCTCAGAAGAAGTTCCCAGATTCATTTGGCCTTGCTCGTGATCCCCCAGAAGGGGTTTGAACTTGCTGGCTAGGCTGGAGGGCTGAGTCCCAGATATTCTGGAGTCAGAGGCAGGCAGCAAGCGGGAGGCATTGAGGACACTGACCCAATGGGATGTTCCAGGGGTGAGTGAGCCCCATCCTACAGCATAAGGTGAGTGAGCCTCACCACAGCATCCTTGGAAATGCATCTACTCTGCGTTCCTTTCCTCCCGCCAATGTTTCTTTAAAACCTGCTGTTTTTATTAAACCATTTAGCACCACTCCCCTGGCTGGTGACACCTCCTGGCCATCCTCTAACCTGAAATCTCATGCCACATAGCATATTCTTTCCTCTGAATTAGACAATAAGAACCTCTTGCTCCTCTGTCTTCTAAGTGCTGTGTATATCCACAGTTCTCCATGAGTCCTAAATCACCTCAGTTGCTTTGACAGTGCTGTCTGATCTCTCATGGTGCCCACCTGGCTCATGTAGGGTGCTCTGCAGCAGCTTCATAGAAGACCCGGAGAGGGCATACTCTTTCATCTGCTGTTGCCCCATCCTCCAAACTTACTGCTAGCATAAGATTGCTCCATGAACCCCATTCATGAGAGTTTCAGTACTCTGCTTTTGAATGACCCAATTGATGAAGATGCCTTTTCCTAGGAAACGTCTCCTTTTTATAATAAACCCCCTCACAGCTAGAATCTTCTGTACTATCCAATCCAACCATTCTTGTATTTAATTGCCTCCCATTGCTCATAGAGCTATCCTGTTTTGTTCTTGTCACCAATCCATGTTAGCACAGAACGGAAAATCCTGGCCTTTCATTACCTCTGGTCTACATCCTGCCCCTCCACCCAAACAAAAATATTCGCAAAGGGCTCCAAGATTATGAGACACACATCTATGAAGAGGTCTAGCAGTTCTGGTAATTCTCCAAGGAAGGAAAGGGAGAAAAACATGGTGTTAAGCAGTCAGGCAGAACTGTTAGTGAACTGTTTGGGGGTGATGTAATGTGCTGTGATATAATATTCCCACAAGGAGCATCTGACTTTGGGTCACAAGTTTGGGAGAAGCCATGTTGTTACTGCGGTTGTTATGAAATGTACAAGCAAGTCTGAGCCACGCTCATGTGGGTCTTGTTTTCCAAGGCATGTATGTGCCTGTACCCATGTGCTTCCAACTGCAACGGTCTGATCAATGTGTCTGGTGTTTCCCATTAAAACATTGATGCTCTGCTTAGGCTCTTACCAGTGAACTATTGGCTCACCCTTCAGAAATCTGGTAAGTTTCTTACATACAGCTAATAGCTGGAGAAGTGTGCAAGGTGTGGATAGGAGGGACCACAGGGATTTTTTTTTTAATTGTTATTTGCAAATCCCACAGCAAGCTTCTTTCTACTCCCACTTCTGGCCCAGAGACTACGGTAACAAGCTCAAACTGCAAACTGGCTGCAGTGCACTTTTCCTCAGTCAGTAATGCAATCCCCTCTTCAGTCGTCCCATGTATGCTTGCACCCACCCACCTCCGGCTCCTAGTGAGAAGTGGAGCTCAGAGGATTCATGCTGCTGTTAGAGCTCGTCTACTTTGAGTGAACTAGTTAGCTGTGGTCCTGCCTGCCCACCACTAGAGATGGGCTGGAAGGAAGAGGGGCTGGCCCCTGCACCTGGCCTTGTGCCAGAGCAAATTTTAAGATCCCAGGCCCCGGATTTAGGAGCTGCCACCTTCCCTTCCCTGCACATGACACTCCCCACTCCTCGGTCATGCACTGTTTGCTGCACAAAGCAGTTTGGGATATCACAAGCGGGAAAGGCTTTGGTCAGGAAATCACATTCTGTCCCACTCTCCAACTGTCTCTCCCAGCATAGAAAAAGCTGCAGGTACGTTCTCTCAAATCACCTGCTTCAGCAGAAACAGCTAAATTATACCCTCTGGGCTAATCCAAAGAGCACAGAGCCCAGGATAACCCCCACCTGCCTACCTTCGCCCTTGCCAGGAGTGAGTGTGGTGTCACATCTCATGAAGGACACCATTTTGAAAGCATGATGCCCTGCCCTGCCCCACCCAGTATGTGCAAGGTCACAGCAGCACAGGTGGAGAGACATGCTCTGCAAAATGTCCTCCTCCATGCAGGAGACTTTCTAAAACCACGTCTGGTTTTATAGCAGTACAAGACAAGGGGACAAGCCAGACAAAATTAAGACACACTGTTTTAAAAACAGCCTGTCTAATCCCATCAGAGCTCCCATGTCGCATTCCCAGTATGAAAGAGTTCCTCTTCAGCTCTGCAGTCAAGACACAATGGACCTGACTGGGATTTATAATGCTCCAAAGCTGTGGTTTTCAAACTTTTTCTTGGGACCCAGGTCAAAAAAAAATAATTTATGCCCCAACAATCACATATATGAGCAATGTATTCCAGTTGTTTGGCAGTGGCAGCAGGAGGTGCCGTCACCCAGTCCCAGAGGCTCTGCAACCCAGTCCTGGAGGCTCTGCGACCCAGTCCCGGGTCCTGATCCTAAGTCTGTAAACCACTGCTCCAAAGGTTCATGACCTCTCTCATTCCTGGCCCCTCTGATTTCTCCATCCATGTTCTGTGACCCCCTTCCTCCTTGTGGGGGTATTGGCTCTTTCCCACATACTGCCCCACATGTTAGGGACTCTCACCCTCTATTATTATATATAGGACTACATCACTCAGAGTACCAGATTGAGAACGGACTTATGGTCAAAGACCTGAAAAGCTTTCGGTCCAAGAAATAATCTAGGCAGGTAAAATGAGGCACAGGGAAAAGAAATGATTAAAATGAGGCACAGGGAGGAGAAAATCAGTGACAGATTTGGAGCTAGAGTGCCAGTGGCCCACGTCCCCATCATCTATTACTGTTTCTCTGGCTCACACCTCCTAGGAGCTAGCACATTGTTTCTTCTCCAGAGGCTCTGAGTCTAGCAAGCCACTTAAGTGTATGTTTAAATCCCATGGACTTCAATGGGATTTGAAACATGCTTAAGTGTTTTGTGGAATCAGTCACCCCTTCTCTTGATGGTCACCAAAGAGTCACGTACTAGGGAGTATTAAGATGCTATATAAAAACCTATGGATTAGACCTTCTATTGACTTCTGTAGCACCATACCTCTCTGCACAGACTAAGGATTCACAAAATTCAGGGGATTCACCATGTCAGGATCAACATCAAAAGCTACTCTCTCTCAGGGTGTATTGGGAATGGTCTTTAGATATCATTATGTCACAAATTTCTGACGTAATGACTGGGAGTTAACATTGACCATGGTTTCACTGCACAGGCCCATCTTAAAAGATCATCTCGGGGGACAAGAGGATATATTTCTCTCCCCTTGCCCCTTTAGTTCTTGTGTGCTTTGCTGGGACCAAATGAGTGCTTATTGCAATGGTGAATGCTAAGTGGTTGAGGACCTCTACCAAGAGGCACATCTTTTCACCCCTGTTAGAAGCAGGGACATAAAGAAAAGGTACCATGTCACATAACCTATCCAAGCCTCTTACAGGCTATTTTAAATAGAGCTGGGTGAAATTTTTCAGATGAAGAGTCTGTTCAATGAAAAATGCAGTTTTGGCAGACCCAAAAGTATTTGCCTGCTTGACATGAACAGTTTTGCTTGGTTACAAAATGGATAGAAGATAAAGAGGAGGCTGTGCTGCTGCTGTTACTTCTCCATTTCTAATCCCACAAAAATAATTGTCTTCCTTGAAACCTTTAGCCTACGAGCTAGGGCCCTCATCAGGGAACAAGATGACCCACGGTCAAACCCATGCTGTGGGGCAGTTCTAAGCCAACCCTTTTGATTCACCAGGAACTCTGAAACCTTTCAGATTTGTTTCAGGCTGAGATCTTATTTTTGTTGTTGATTATTTTTGGACCATCTGCTGAACCAAAAAATAAACTATTCACCCAGTTCTAATTTGAAAGCGCCTGTGGGTGCTCTTTGCAGTTGTGAAAAATTCTTCTGCCATTGAAGATGTGCAATTTGGAACTTCCCGAGTTCCAAAGGGATGGCTGGCTTAGTCTAGTTCAGCAAAACAAGCAAAGAATCCTATGGCACTTTTAAAGACTAACATTTATTTATCACATGGGCTTTCATGGGAGAAAATCCCACTTTATCAGACTCTGAAGATGGTTCTGAATCTGTGAGAGTTTTTTTCATGAAGTTGATGGATTTCCACTTCAAACAGTTGTATTCAGTGCCTTGCATGTTGACAAGTTCAAAAGAGGTAGCCATGTTAGTCTAGTTCAGCAAAACAAACAAGGGGTCCTGTAAAACAAGCAAGGTGTCCTGTGGCACTTTTAAAGACTAACAGATTTATTTATCTCATGAGTTTTCATGGGAAAAATGCTGAAGTGGGATTTTCTCCTATGAAAGCTCATGTAATAAATAAACTTGTTAGTTTGTAAAAGTGCCATGGAACTTCCTCAGACTCCTTCAGCAATGGGAGCCAGGGGATCTGGGAAAGAGCCTGCTACCATCTTCCCATGGAAGTCCCACTATTTTTGTTCATCTTTGGGTCCTGTGAGCACATATAGCCTATGGTATCATTTCCATGCCACTGAGATTGCTCTTCTTCCTGTGAATGAAGACAAGAAAGCTTTTCAGACAAAGCTTTTGCACTAGAAGGGTTGAGAAGCGCTGATTACCTAGGAAGGTGGCAGGACCTCCACCCTTACAGGTTTTCAAGGCCTGGCTTGACAAAGCCTTGCCTGGGTTAATTTAGTTTGTGTTGGTCCTGTTCTGAGCAGAGGGTTGGACAAGATGACCTCCTGAGGTCCCTCCCAGCCCTAATTTTCTATGATTCTCAGACAGAAGATAAAAAAACCCCAGCCATTGCACACTTCGCATTTATGGCCTCTCTCATTATTCTAATTTTTGTTGAGCAGTGAGACAAGCTGGCAGCCCTGCACTGTGCTTGGCACTGCACAATGGTTTAATAATCACCTCATAAAACTTTTCATCTGGCTTCCCACCTCTCCCCCCTGCACCTCCGTCAGGACGCTGGCTGTTGCATAATACGTGGCTTTCCTGTAGCAAACCTCGTTTCACTGGCTGCCTTTGCAGGAATAAGGTGCTGGCACAGTGTACAGTAATGTTCCCCATTTCTGGGTCAAGCTGCAGTTCACTCAGGTGTTCATAGGATATCGCAGTGATGGGTGTCCTAAAGGTGTGTGTTTTAATGTTATGGGCCCGCATTCTGCCCACTGGAGTTAGTGGCTGTGCATTGGGATAAGTGGAAGGAGAATTTGGCCCATGATATTTAGTTTATCCCAGCCGACCACAGATTCAGAATTGGTGTGTGGCCCTTCTTGGATGCACTGCACCAAAACTGGTACTTCCCTGAGCAATGTCACAGCTCCTGGATGATGCACCAATGTCATTCAATACTGTGTACTTCTCCATGCACTCGATGGTTCCAGGAAGTGTCATGAAAGAAAGCACGATGCCCAGACCCTTAGGCTTCAAAGAGCATCAAAATAAAACGCTGACACATGACACTGAAATCCCAAAGAGCTTTGGGTCTCTGTTCTATGGGTGCTGACTGCCCATGACACTTGCTGTGGATACAGCTGCGATACCTCCACTGCACTAAATGGTCACTTCACCCACCATTTAAATACAGTCACCTCTGGCGTGGAAGGTGGCAGCTGTTTGATGTCTGAAAGTTCAGATAGCTGTTTTTTCCCCCTTGGCTTGTCAGATTTTAGGTCTTTTATCAGGGGACGAGCCTCGTTCACCTCTGTGTGTGTACAGTATCATTAGGGCTCCAATATTAAATGCTCTTACTAAAAAATCCATCTAACTGTCCAAGGCAGGGGTCTGTAACAGACGGCTCTGGAGCTGCATGCGGCTCTTTGGCTGCCCTCTTATAGCTGTGAGCACCCCACAACCACTGCTGGACCCTGTGGGGAAGCTGCTCCTGGCTGCAATTTCTCCTTCAACCACCCCTCACCAGGGGACTCTGCAGCAGGCACCCTGGCCCAGGTCCCCCCATCCATTGTGGCTTTCAAAACACTTGGCTATTGAAGGAATCCTTTAAAATGGCTCTCCTTATCTATTTAGCAATGTGTAGGAACCATGCAAGTACAGAGTAGGGGCCTGATGCTGAGATGGCCACTCACTTTTATGGTACTACTCACAAGTTTAAAGTGCTTAAGTATTTCACTGAATGCTACCGTCTCTGTCTCTCTGTTGGTAAAAGCACATGGCTGCCCTGTGAGATGAAACGTGTGGGTAAATATTGTCCTTCCTGCAATTACAAAGGGAGTTAAGGGAGGTGGAATGAAAACAAGCATGAATTTGATTGGGGGCACTGAGGCTAAACTTCCTGTTTCTACAAAAAAGGTTGTAGAATCTTTAATGGTAAGAGGTCAGGAGGCCACTTGTTTGGTCTTTTATCCAGAAGATGACATCTCCAACAGTTGACTGTTGCTATTACCACATACACTAAGATGAAAGAGTGATGCCTACTGATGCTCCAGCATCATTTCTGGAAGCATCCAGGGTTTTTGCTTGCAGAGGTCCCCAACCAATGCATCGCGATCTACTTCTGCAGGGCAGCTGCCACTGAAACTTAGGATCATTGCACCATATGCTGGCGAAAGGTTGGAGATCACTGGGCCTTAGAGGCTCGCATGCAAACTCTGTCTTCCCCTCCTAGTGAAATCAGAGGGGATCCTAGAATTTGGTCGTACAGGACATGCTTAGAGCAGGGGTAGGCAACCCCTGGGACATGTGCCGACAGTGACAGTCGAACTTATTTTGAGTGGAACTTGGAACCACAGAAGTTGCTGCTCCTGCCAGTGCAAGTGGCTTCTTTAGGAGAGCATCTAGAGCACAGGGGATCCTTGCCATGACCATGCCCCAAGCATACCATGTAAAAAAGCTGCCTGGGGTGGCTTCCCTCCACAGTGTGCCATCACCAAAAGGAGCCATGGGGACCCTGAAGAGCAGCCCCTTCAGGCAGCTTCTTTCTGTGGTGTGCTTGGGGACCCCTGTCCTCAGGCATAACACCGAGAGGAGCTGCTCCATGTGACTTCTTTCCATGAGCAGCTCCTTTCAGCAGAATGGCTGGGAAGTGTCCCCTCTCCACCATGCCAGCTGTGGTCGCCACTGAATTTTTAGCAGGCCACTGGCACAGGCTGAGAGTCGGGGAGGCAGGGCTGGCACAGGAGTCGGCAAAGGTTGCTGCCCCTGGGTTAGAGGATACCAGTGGGCAGACAACCAGGTTAAGTATCTGAAATGTCTAAAAAGCTGGCATTTTCTGCTATGCTTCTGGAGCTTTCTTTAATCCCATTGGGAATGTTTTAATGGCAAGTCAGATTCGCTTCCTGTGTGGTTTTGCAAAGTCAGTGCTTGGCACTTGATACCGCGTACAAAATATAACACCTGTGGTAGTGACAACGTTGGCGCAGAAGAAAATCCGGCTTCTTGGCACCAAGAGGAGGTCAACTCCAGGTGCATCATGAGCTGATTAAGTCATGGCACACTTGCAAAGTACTTGAGCCACTTAGATCATTCCAGGAAGTCTGTGCTCCTCTAATTGTAGCATCTTCACGGCAGGAGGTTGTTGGCTGAGGCATCCAGGCCTCTATAATGGTGCTTGCATTTTTTTCTTAGTAGGAGAATCCCTGCTAAATGAGGCTGCTCACATGGGACTCACAAACTAAGAAGGCTTGTTCTTTGAAAAATTTTTACTGTAAAGAATAAAACTCGTAGCATGTCCCCTTTAGGGGGAGGGAAAGAGCAGGGATGGCCAAAGTAGTGATTGCTTGGGTAAAACTCCTTGCCACCTAAGCAAATTCTCTTCAGTGAATTCATTAATGCACAGACTGAGAGACAGGCACATGTGGCAGTGATGCCCCATTGCGGAGCCAAAGGTGAAATTGCATTTATCATGCATCTTGGACAAATTTTTTGACTTCCGTCTTTGCCAGAACTGCAGTATCTCTACTATTCCAGGCCCCCGAGGGCCCGTGTACACTGCACTGGGAGTGTGCCACAGGTAGACACGTGTACACCAGCTCCTTTTTGGATAGTATACTGAAAGCAACATGATGCAAGTTGCCACAGGGATGGTGTCTTGTCCTAGCCTCCCAAATCCAGGTCTGTTTAACCCCCCGGCTATAAGCTCAGTTGGCTAGTCCAACCCAGCACACAGTAGCCGCACTGTTATTTTATTTTGCTAGATGAAATAGAGTTACTGCACGGCTGTCTGTGCAGTCTGAGGGACTGGCTCTCAGATGCTGAGCAGACGTATTCTGGGTAACTTCAACTACACTTCCCATGCCCCTTCCCAGATTTGGTTCCCTTCCTCAGAAGTAGCTTGACCTGATGGTCCGGATGGGCTAGACTCAATCCTGGAGGAGCAGCAAGTGGAAGGACTCATACATTGTGAACAGACTTGGGTGAAAATTTTCAGTTGAATAGTTTATTCAGAGAAAAAAAATGGTTTAGACCATTCACAAAACACTGGGTGATGTTGCTGCTGCTGCCCTTCTTAGGGCAAGGCTACACTATTGCTGACAGTATAGCATCAATTATGCAAGTTCGACTGAGTGTCCACAAAAACACCCTCAATCAAACTCAAATTAGCAGAAGGTCAATTGGCTAAGTCTTATCCAGCAAGAAGCATAGCGCTGATTCAACGGCAAGGCATTTCCCATCAACTCATTGCTGTGGGGGACCCTATAGTAAGTAGGTGGTAGGTAATTGGAGGGAGATACGCAAGGTTTTTTAACTAGTTTATGTATCTCTCCTTGATTTCTGCCAAAATCATGCTACAGTATAGTCCAGGGCTCAGAGTAATACTTTGGATACTCCCCTAAGCTATTAGAGATCCAGATTCAAACTTCTGCTGTGTACCAGATTCACAGGGGGTTCTTTGAGTTTTCTGAAAAATTTCAGATTCAGATCAGTGTAATTTTTTTTTTAATTTTATTTTTAGAACTGCGAATGAAAAGTCATTCTTTTGCACAGTTCTGCATGTGACCTAACAGAGATCAGTCTTTCTGACTTTTCAGAAAGTCTGAAAAATGTCTGAATCACCAAAAACAAATCAGACATTTCTATCCCTAGAGGAACCTTTCTATCCCTAGAGGAGGAAGAATCCCAGGGCTGAATTTGAGCCAGCATTTTCTAGGGCTGAGGACTGTTACTTCGAGGATTGGAATTTTATACCCTGAGCATCTCAAGAGTTGCTGCATCAGTTATGAAAATAAAACAATGTCCTGAGTCCTGGCATCTCATTTTTTGAGCCCTGGCACCTTTTTCATTACAAATTAAACACTGGAGATTCCCTAATGGGACACACAACTCTTGTTGCTAGACCTGAAAGGACACGGGACTCTGTAATAGTGACATTTTATGCACTAAAAATTATTTTAATTCATTAAATGCAGTAGTTGTAATCTCCCCTTAGCCTATGTTGTTGGACTCATGGTACAAAGGTTCTTTGTTTTCCAGATGCTTAAACTGGAGTGTAAATCACATCCTTTGATGCCAACCACGCAGTGAGCTTTTGTTATCCCTCAAAACAGGGAGACCCCAGAAAAGCTTTCCAACAGCTTTTCAACAGGAGAGGTAGTAGACAAATACCCAGCTAGTTTAAAGATGGAACTTGATAAGTTTATGAAATGGAGTATGTGAAGGGATGGTGATCAGTTGTTCTCCCTGCCCTCAGAGGGTAGGACAAGAAACTAATTGATTGAGGCCTGATCTATATTTACCACAAAATTCAGTGGCAGTCAACAGGAGATAAGGAAGCTACATACAGTAACTTGTATATCTCTTGTCGACTTTCTAACTTCTACTTACCACAGTGTCTTCAATTTGCTATACCAATGAAAAATGCACATGCATCATTCCAGGAGTGGATTTATTAATCAACTTCTCAATTGACTGAGTGGGTCTCCATTTCTGCTCAATCAATCTCGAAAAGTTGATCTGATGGTGCCTAATTTGCCACCGTCAGTGAAGACATACCCTAAGTTTTTAGCAGATGGGATTTGGATAAGGTATTAGGAAGGGATATGCTCCTAACAAAAGATAGTTAAACTCTGGGCTCTCTGGAATCTCCATCATAGATGGTTTTTATGAACCAGCTGAAGAAACATCTGAGAGGAATGGCCTAGACATACTTGGTTCTGCCTCAGCATGTGGGGATAGACTAGGTGATCTCTCAAGGTCCTTTCCAGCCCTATTCTTCTTATGATCCTATGATAGCAAGGGAGGGGACTTGATGACCCAGGAAGTCCCTTCCAGTCTTGTGAGCAATGGCTACATGTAGACAAAGTAAGGACAAGCATTTTCCAAGCATCTCTGTGCAGATGTGCATAGAACCATAGAAATTAGAAGGGACTACGAGAGGTCATTGAGTCCAGTTCCCTGCACTCGTGGCAGGAGCAAGTACCATCTTAAACCACGCATGTACCTCACTTCTGCCCTTCAGATTCTTCTGGCATTCCAGTCTTGGTTTGTCCCTCTCCAGAGCTCTTTCTAGAAGTGATCTGCAATGGCCTACCATCTGAGGTGTTGTGGGAAAGTTAAGGTAGGTTACAGCACAGATCCTCATCACAAATTCTCAGCTGGCTTATGGTCCTTTAAGGTCTGTGTGACTTGGAGAAGCTTCCCAGCTGCTTTAACTAGTGTCACAGCTGGAGCAAGGGCTGGAGCTGGAGAGGCACAGAGGCAGCCTGGGAATGATATCAGCTATGGTCCCCCTGTCCATCCCCTGCACTGAACAAGTCTTGACACAGGATCAAATCTGGGTTTGAGTTGTGTATTGAGTTTTGACAAAAGGTCACCTCTCTACTTAGTTGATTTGGGCTGGGCTTGGTGAAATTAATGGGGTTATTCAACATTTCAGAGATCAGAGTCTGGGTCAGCATCCCTGAGTGCTATCTGCCTAATAACAATTCTGCAGAAGGAAGCAGAAGCCCCTGTGGCACAAAGAGTGAGCATGACACACGTGTAATGCATGTTGGCTACCCTGTGTGGATTTCACCTTAGCCATGCTGCAGGGACATCTGGATGGCGTGTGTTACATGTTGCTCCTCAGGGTACCAGAAGACCTTTCTCAGTGGGCTCACATTCAGACTTGCAGGACAGGACACTTACTGCTGGGTGGTCCTTGACCACAAGTGCATTTTTAAGTAAATTTAAAAACCAAAGACCATGGGAAAAATCTGTAGTGGCAAGAAGGGGGCTCACAAAAAAGCCCTTTTTATGGCAGACCTTATAGAATTAAGACTGGTGCAAATTAGAAGCAAGTCATGTTTGTTAATGGTGTTGGCATCTAAATAATAGATGCTCCCTCTAAATGATTTCTCTACCTTAATTTTCATTAGTTTATCTTTCCTCATCACCATTTTAGTTTTTCATTTGAAAGCCAAAAAGATACAGAACCTTTGGAGATGTTTCACTTGAGGATTAGCTAGCATCCTCAGCTCAAACTGATCTGCTGCTTAAAAATGATTAATTATAGAGCTGGTTGATAATTTTTTTGACAAAAATATGTTTTCGTTGGTCAAAAAAATGAAATGCCATTTCCTCAAGATGGAAACTTTTCATGGGAAAGGGTTGGCTTTTATGAGAATTTCCACTTTAGAAAAGTTTTGAAAAAGCAGTTTCAAAACTGGAAAATGTTTCATTTCATCATTTTCTAAGCAAAACAAATTTCCTTCTTTTCTGGTTCAGAATGACTTTTCATTGTGACAATTAAACTAATTATAGCAAAAATAAATGACAAACTAAATGGCAAAAAACAAAACAAAATTGACCCCCAGTAATTTATTTTCCTCTCAGATTTTGATTCAGGACGTTTTTGAGATTTTGACTTTTATTCTGATTGAGGACGAAAAATCCTTGCAACGTCTTGAAAATGTTCATGGGATAGGAAACCATGCTGCATCCAGCTCTTACTAACTTTGCCCAGCCCCTTTGTTCTCCTCCTAAGTTGGTGTTTCCTGGGTCTGCAGGCTGCACTGATATTTTTCAAGAGATGGGTCATCACTGAATACAGGGGTTCGTTCAAACTAAGCTTGAACTTCTTAGTTTGGACTAACAAGTATGAACTAATTTTGCAGATGCAGGCATAGCCATTCAGCCTACTGTCTAATGGCATAAATATTATTCTTAGTTAGGAATGAACACTAGGCTGTACAACTTTTCTACATCAGAATAGCCATACTGGATTAGACCAAAGGTCCATACAGCTCAGTATCCTGTCTTCTGATGGTGATCAGTGCCAGGTGCTTCAGGATGAATGAACATGGATAATGAAAACTGTTGATATTTTTTCCAAATTTTTACTGACTTTCATGGCAAAAAATATGCTCAAAGAAGTCACTGACATTTTTAGTTTGTTGAAAACTAGATTTCATTTATTCAACTCTTGGTAAACAAAACATTTTTCATTTTGATAAAAAAAGTCATAAAAATTAAGAATAAATGGACAATGGATCAATCCAAAGCCTGTGAAATAGAAACAATCTTGAAATTTCAAAGTCTTCCCAAGAAATATTTTTACTTACCTTTTTAAAGAAGCTCTACAACCGAACCAAAAATTTTGCTAAAAGTTCAGTGAAATACTCTTTTGGCTCAAAACATCTTTAGCCCATTTGCACTTCCTAATTATGTTTGTGGCTGGAAGCAACCAGTCCTGTGAGAAAAGCTGTCTTTGGGTATATCTGGACATGATTAAATCAGAAGACAATAGAAATTTGACAAGAACCTGCCCCAAGTAGATTTCAGACCTCAGTTCAAGACCCTCCAAGATCCAGATGCATGCGGATAAGTTTCAGGGAGGGTGGGAATATTTCAGCTTAAATAGAACTTCTTTGAATTAAACCAGTTGAGGATTTAGCCCAGCGATTAAACTCTGGCATTATTTCCTATCCAGATTATTCACCTATGGGACAAGCAACTGTCTTTTATTTTTTTCAATTAACGTACTTTTCTACCGTGTACTTTGAAATCCAAGTGGAAGACATTTGAGTTCTGAGTTCTGTTTCTTTACATTATCTTAATGTGTTGTGTGAGTGACCCCTTTCTCATAATATGCACAGATACGTAGGAGAAATGCCTGATACATACTTAAATAGTGTGATTATTGCGTATTGTGTTTCACAAGTTGCGAGTGCTAATGCAATCTCCAAGTAGACTCAGTCAACCTGAGTCTCTGCACTTGTGTTCCTTTCTCATGGCTTCTTGATCAAGTGCCAACTACTGTAGAGAACTATCATATTTCTAATGAAGGGAAAAAATAGCGATATCTTTAACTATATGTATACATACCTCATACCTCCAGGAACAAGCGCTAACTTGACTCCATCTCCTGTTGCTCACAAAGAGTTAACACTCAAGCCATTCCGTCTTGCAAAGGAAAACAAGGACAACTTGGACAAGATGCCGAGATTAGGAGGCACAACCAGTTCCAAAAAAACTCAGGGACCAGAGCTCAGGCCGGGTAGGATTTCAACGTCTTGTCCACAACGATCCACAATTAAAATGTCTTGTGCTAAAGTTTCATGGTGAAACAAAAACCCTGAGATTCCACTGCTTTCCTCCCCACCCCCACCCATCCCTCCACTCACAATGCAGTGAGATGCAGGGAACAGGAAACCTCCAGCATTTTGGCAACCAGCAGGACCCTCTTTTACATATTTTAGTTCTACCCTTTGGAAGAACCATAAATCTTTCCCCATGGTGATATGTTTTTAAAAAACTCTTTGGCTTGGTTTGGTATATAGTTACAACCTTTATGTTGCTTCCATGCATGACAGATGCCACTTGGAAGAAGGGGAATTAGAGTCATTTTGTCCTGGCTTTATTGATATATTGATTTATTTAGTGGCATAGTAATATAGCATGGCTTGTTTTCTTATTTGCTGCCTTCTTTTTAGCTGATGGGCTGTTAACTCTGCCTTTACCATCACAGTCTGAAAACACTTCATATTCATTCACAGATTTAAATTCTCTATTCAGGATTTAGACTGCTCTTAGAACAAGACTTATACAGGAATATGGGATGTGGCCAGTGGTGCTGAATGATATCTCCTAATGGAAAGAGAGATTGGGTTCCAATTCAAGAAGACATCCCTATCCAAGCAAGCAAGATGCGTGCTTTATTCCTTTTCTAAACAGGGAAGGATTTATTCCTTCTACTTCACCCTCTTTGGTAAGATTGACGGTATGTCCATGTTACTAGGGCTGCACAGATTGAAACAGTGGGGTTGACCAAATGAACAGTGGAGACCTGCTCAATCAATCCCAGAAGTTTTCTTCAGTCGATGCAAGAAATCCACACCCCCCTGGAAAGAGTAAGGCTGCATCTAAGATGTTCTACAGAACTGGGATGAGAACTGCCTTTCACGCAGGAAAAAGCTTCCAGCTGTGGTGTTTTCAATTTTCTTTAAAACAAAAAATGTCCAAGATAGGCATTTTGGGTACACTGTCACTAATAAAAGAAAAAAGATATTGGAGATAGAAGATAAGGTCTAGAGCAAATGCAGCCATCACAGAGATAGCCTTACTACAGAGCAGAGTTTCCCAGGAAGCACTCAGCTTTTGTCTACACTGCCCAAGGCTATTGACAAGAAATACAAAAGCTACATACTGTGGCTTGTGTATCTCCCATCAACTTATTTATGTTCCATTACCACAGCATCCTTGTTCAGTGAGCCACTGTAGAACATGCATAAAGTTAAGCATGAGCTTAGGTCTCTTGAACAGTCAATGTGCTTTTCTGAATGAACAATAAAGCAAATCTAATTTAGCAGTGGTGAGCCCACACAGTATCTTTTCTTTTTCCTTTTTTAAAAGTGCTGCGATATTAGCTCTCAAGGGTCAGTTTTCATATTCAGGGTGTTTTTCTAGAGCTGGTTTAGAAATTTTCAGATTACACTAAGGTTTCAAAATTGGGAAGAGTTTTCCTTCAGAAAATGCAATTTTGCCAAAATCAAAATGTTCCATGGGAACTTGCCAATTTTTATGAAACTTTTAGCTGGAAAAAAAGTCACAATCAACAATTTGAAATTTCTCATTTAAAAAAACCCATAATTGTGACTATCCTTTCAATTGATTATAGTATATATTAATTATATTATTAATAATTATATATTATCTACTACATTAAACATTAATTTCAATGTTCTATTGATTAAAATATTGTTACATAGTTTTGACATCACTGAGATGAAACATTTTGATCTTATCAAAGTGAAGTATTTTGACTTCATGGGAACAAAAGCTCCCAAATTCCCCAAATTGTCCCAAGCTCCCAAATTTCCAAAATTCCCAGGAAAGTTCCCGAATTCAAATTTTTGGTTTTTGTTGGAAATTTCAAAATTTCAGTTTTTTCTTTTTATTTGAAACAAAAGAAAAATACAAAGTGTCAGCACTTCCCACAAAATGCAAATTCTTCCTTCCTACAAGCTCTACTGTTGAGCAATCCTAGATGGTACCTACTTCACGTCACTACTTCTGCTCATGCATGAGGCTCTGCTTTCAGCCAACAATGTCTCCACAACATGGCATGACAGTTAAATAGATCTGTTCAGCATGCCCTTGAACTAGCATGTACAATGGGATGTTATACTCATTGGTAACTTTTAAGCTGCTGTCAGAAAAATATTTCTTTCTAACAGTAATTGAGATATCAAGCAGAATTGAGATATCATGGAGAAGTGTACCACACTCTTTCTAATAGTAAGAATTTTCATCAACCCAGTTCCATTACAGTCAATAGAGAGAGCTGATTGACTGTAGCATGATCTGGGTTCTTAAAGTGGTCTGGAAACCAGAAGACCTGGATTCGATTCTGACTTTGTTATGATTGAGTCATCAGGTGATTTAGAGCAAGTCACGTAATGGTTCATTTTTTTAAAATGAAAGATGGGCCACATTAACTAAAGTGATGGCAATCAATGCCGCTAAAAATCAGGCCCCTAATTTCTCTTCCTCAGTCTCCTGTCTGTAAAATGGGAACAGTAATGATTTCAACAATAACTAAGCTTTCTTACTTCTAATAAGGCATGCCCTCAGACTGTGTCAAGTCAAGATCATGCCAGTAGCTGGACGGAGTTTAGATTCTGACTATCGGAAACAGCAGAGTATGCTACATGAGCTACACTAAGTAGCTGAATAAAGTGATGTTTCTACTTTTACGAGATCATACAGGAGTGCAGGGATTTGCACTACTGCATAGGAGCCTTGACCATTTTTTGTGATGAGATTTCTAAAGCAAGATTGTGTTCTCTAAGAGCCTGATCTGAAGCTCACTAGAGTCAATGATGGTTGACTGGGTCAGGCTGGAGGGTTTCCAGAGAGAGCTAGAAACCACTTATGCTAGCCCCTGGCTCAGCAAGTCCCTTTTCCCCTTGTAGCTGAGCAGTGGTTACTCCAGGTTAATTAGCACATTTGGAGCTAATTAAGGCCCTGCCCAAGACTTGTTAAAGAGCCTTCCCTCCAGAGGAAGGGGGTAGCTGGAGTATGGGAGTGAGGAGAGCTATGGGAGTGCGTGAGAGGAGGCAAGGTGTGGGTGGAAGGCAGACAGACCAGGAGAAGGAGCAGAACGTTGGTCAGGAAGAGCCCCATGGTACGAGGCTTGGGGGAAAGGGAAAACCCCTGCCCAAAGGGGGGCAAAGGACCTTTCCCAGGCCTGGAGACCTGAGGGAAACAGACCCTTTGCTAGAGGGAAGCACAGGACTCACCAAGGTAGAGGAGGTACTTTGTCATAGTTTTCTGTTGACTTCAGTGGATTTTGGATTGGGTCCTGAACAACTTTTTGACTCCAGAAGACAACGTCTATGCAATAAAAAGCACTCATGGGAAAACTGAAGTAGAGAATTGCTGTGAACTAACATTGTGCTTGTGTGTAACATACACTGAAAGTCAAGACTTTCTAGAATTTCCATTTTCTAAATCTAGGCTCCTAAATCACTCTTTAGGCACTTAAAAAGTGGACTAGCTTTCATAAGATTGCCATTAACTTCAGTGGATGCTTTCTGCTTCTGTAAATCAGGCTGTCTTTATCTGAATGACTGCTTATGGATTCAGGTGCCTAGCACTTGGCACATGAATTTGCAAAGTCCAGTCAAAATTTTTAAAATATCTTGTGTGGAAACAGTACAAAAATGGCAGGAGAGAGAGTAGATTCTTGCTTATAACAAAGCATGGATTCTGCACTGTACCCCACCTGCCCATGCAAAATGCTGCTGCCTAGAGCCACTTCCTGGCTCATCGAGCCAACACTGCCAATTCTTGTGACCGTACAGTGAGTCTTGTGGCATCTGGTGGTTTCCTGAAAGCCTCAGCTGTTGGAATTGTGGGCATTTCTGCTCTCAGTTAAATAAATAATAAGTAAAATTCTTGCTTTCACGGCCATGGAGAAAAATGGGAAATGTGAAGTGAGAGGTCTCTGGAGGCACTGGAAATAAAGGGAATCAAAGATCTGTTATTTAAAAAAATCTCTTGATTTTAAGTCATGATTTCATGGTGTATAAATCTTGTGATTTTTGAAGGGTGTTTCACATGATTTTTGAACAGTTGGGCTTAGCAATAGTGAACCACAGCAGCATCAGCTCTGTAACCGTCTACCAGTTCCTCTTCTTCCATCACAATAAACACAACTTCCTTATCTTTATGGACCAACACCCTCTAATCTTGCCCTATCTATAGGATACACTAACCTGTTGGCTCGCCTTTACTTTGCCACAATCACCTGCTAAGAAGGATATCTATATAATCAGGACCATCGAGGAGAAGCTGAGTAAGGAAGTGTTATTTAACCTTTCATATTGCACAAGGGCCAATGGTCACCCAATGCAATTAATAGGTGACAGGTTTAAAGCCTAGATGAAATGGTACTTCTTCATGTAATGGCCTGTCAAGCTGTGGATGCCAGGGGAGGTTGAGAAGACAAGAGGTATAACATGGTCCAAAAAAGAATTGGATGAGTTCACAGATATGTCCATCAAGGGCTAGTCACCAAGATGGTCAGGAACAAAACCTCATGCTCTGTGTGTCCTGAAATCTCTGACTGGTAGAAGCTGGGGCTGGATGACAGGGGATGGATCAGCCAATAAACGTCCTGTTCCATTTCCGCCCTCTGATGCATCTGGCACAGGGTGCTAGTGGAAGACAGATGCTGACCTAGATGGATCAATGGCTGATCCCGTGGAACCATTCTTATGTATCTCTGTTTCCACTTCACGCTTCTGTCTGCTTTCTCTTCTGTCTTCCCCTCCTTGTATGTGAAGAAACTTTTGCTCATAAAACTGTCCTGATCTTCTTTCAATTTCTCCTTAAAATTACCTCTGTTGTGTTGCTTACAAATTTCTGCCATGCAGCATCACTTAGGGTCTGTACAGAGCCTAGCACAATGGGGCTCTAAATCAAGGTTGGACCTCCTGGATGTAATCTTAGTAGCATTATGGGGCATTCAGGTGTCATGCTTGCAAGGAAGAGGTGAATGAAGGCCTATGGATTTAATAGTTCCCATCCTGCCACACCAGCAGCAGATGTCAGGTGTGGAGAGGGGATTTAAAATAAAAAAGCCCAGCTCAGTTTGGAGCTTACCATGAAGGGGGGAAGAGCCCCGCACCTTGGGGAAGTCAAGGGTCAGAGACATCTGAGTACTCATTCCAGTCTTCCAGTGAATGGGACAACAGGGCTCAGAGAAGCCAGCAAAGGAATATCTGTATGAAGACAAACCCTGAATAGAAAGACAGGCTTCTGCCAAACAGAGGCACGTTGTTCAGAGTCTTTAGTGTTCTTTTAGTTTTGGACTTTCATGCCTCAGAAGGGGTAGGATTCAGGTATGCTTCGCTGGAGGGCTAGAGCACCATCCCCTTAGACCCATTGGTGGTGACAACCAAGTCTGTGACAGGGGGTCTAGTGCCTGGCTGGACCTTGCTACAAATAAAAATAGCAATATTTTGTCTATTTTGTAGTGGGCATTGGAGGTTTATAAGCACAGGTTGGGCAAACACCTGTCAGGGCAAGGGGCTGGACTTGATCACTTCTCTCAGGCCCTTCAAATCCATTGTAATTCCCCTAATATAGTCATCCCAGAAGATTCATGTTGAATCTCATGGTCTACTCTTCGTGCTTCTGTTTGTTTTACTTATATGACTCATGGATTAAAATTTATATCTGAGCCCAGAAACATCAGGGAACTAGGGCTTCTTCTCTATTAATTGGATTCCCTTGCTAGCCCAAGTCATTTGGCATAGTGGTGAATCATATTTCTTCTCATAAATGCATTCTCCATTTGGGTATGGTAAACTTCCTGTATGGGGGATTTTTGTGTTTTCAGAGAAGGGGAATTTGTTCATTTCTTCCTGCCCTCGAAACAAACGCACATTGTCACATCTAGAGCAGAGGCTATTGATTAAAGGCCTATTTTTCACTAGGGTTGTGAACATGCTTCTGAGTACATGCTAGTGTGTGTCTACTCTGAGCACAAGAACATGGAAAAAGGAGCAAGTTGGTCTCCTATGGAAGGCTCTGAGATAGGGTCTGGAAGGACTCCAGGGAAATGCTCCAGGCTCTAACCGAGAGCAGAGAGACTCAAGGGCAGCCCAGAAGGGGCTGGGAACTGCTCTTGGGGATGGATTGAAGATGGACCCAAGTAGGTTGGAAGAACCTTTAGTTTGTTTGGACTTTTATTACCCCATGGGATGAAGGTTTAGTATGTGGTGTGGCCACAGGCCAAAGCAACATCACCATTTCCAGGGTTTGTGGGGAACCTTGAAAGGACCAACTTTAGAAGAGGAAATTGAGGCAGTGAGCACCTGCAGTGCTACTCACAGCCATGGGGGTACAGGTAGAGGAACTCTACGGGGCGGCCATACCTTGTGAAAATGCACCCATTTTCCGAAGTCAGTTCCTCAGCTCAACCAATGAAAACTCATATTTGTAACATCTTCAGCTCCTTGGTTCAATCTCCAGGGGTGGTCAAGGCAGTGGCCATCACATGTGCACTTGCAGCTGGGTGATAGAAGCAAGCATGTGGCCTTCCTGAATGCCAGAGTGGTGAGCTAACATTATCTACACGTTTCGGGAGCTCTGACTCCCTTGTATGCCACATTATGGTTCCGCACAAGCTAGTTTTCCCAGCTTTGCTGCTGTTTCAGGAAAGCTTTTCTGTTGCCTTGATGGAAGCGGCATCAAGAGCGTCATGAAGATTCTTGCATCACTATGTGCAGTGTAGCAATCTGCTCGCTGGAAGATAAGGGCAAGCACGAGCAGTAACCCTGCCACTCAATTTATTTAGGGCATAATCTGAATGCTCAAGCGCTGGGATGGATTCCAACTGCCTAAGCTGCTTGTGTTTGCTGTGTTTCTCCCTCCCCCAAAACTGAATATCAGCTAACTCGAACCCCCCGATGATTTAAATGCCTACCATTGCTGCTGGTACCAGCCCTGTAAAAAGAACTGGCTCCTGTTCAATTCCTTCGCCTAACTAAATGTTTAGGGATTTGGAGCCCATACATGCAATTACTGCGTGCTTCTTAGGAAGAGAAAATAGCCAACAGCTGTTCTGGCCTCTGATCAGTTATGATATGAGGAAGGGGGGTGGGAAATCTGCATACAATTAGGAAACAATTCTAAAAATGGGCATTTGGAAGGAAGAAAAAAAGTGGTCCTGCTATGTATGATTGAAGTTTAGCTGATAGGAGGAAATCCCATCACTGGACTGGAAGGCAGAGAAAGTAACCAGAGAAAGGAGTGCCATTCTGTGGACTGGTGGGAAGAAGAGGTGTCTTTATTGAATGTAAGGCAATCTTGATCTAAGAATTGAACTGCTAGGGGGAGGAACATAGTTTCCTAAGGTGGGGAGGGTTAAATGATGCTTCCAAATTTTACACATTATACTGGAGACTCATTTGTTACTTTATTGCAGTAGTCTCAGGGCCTGGGACCCTTTTGTGCTAAGAGTTGTACAAATAGAGAGCAAGAAGATGGCCCCTGTACAAAAGATCTTATAATTTGATTACGAGACTAGGCAATAGGTGGCAATAGAAAGATGGGAGAGTGTAAGGAAACAACGGGACAACACTGATCAGCATAATGGGCAGTGGGCTTGACACACCCATGGCCCAACCATTGCCAATTTTGTTGTGTGTGTCACTTCATTCCTATGCATCTGCCTTCCCTGACTCTAGCACTGCAGTGAAAACAAAGTGCCACCCGACAGCAGTGGCCAGGGTGTGTCTCCCAAGAGGAATGTGGTCAGTGATTTTCAAATGACAGAGTCAGGTGTCTTGATTTCATTGACATTTAATGGGAAGTGGGTACCTAACACATCTGGGTTTGCCTGAGGATCCCAGCCTTGAAGAGCTCAAAACCAGCCTTACTCTGTAAGGTGAAAGAGAGGTCTCATCAGCGGTGCTGTTGTGGATTTTATTCCAATCTCTGCTGTATATTTCCAAGTCATTTTATCTCTGTGCCTTAGTTTCTTAGGGTACATCTACACTGGATCCTTAGATCAACTTAAGGAAGCTTAAGTCAACCTACGGACCCCCATGACCATGATTTAAGCACTTCCTTAAGTCGACGTAATAACACCATCTCTTAAGGTCAATTTAACTAGCCCTTAAGTTGACTTAATTGGTCTCCAGGCCCCCCTCCTAGAGTTCCTGGCACCAGGAAGGGTTGACCTAGCACCTGCCAGTGTGGACTCAGGCAGTCGACAAAAGTTTTCATTGTGAATGTTCTAAGTAGACTTAACAAGGTTGACTTTAAGTTGACTTACAGTCGATCTTGTTAAGTTGACTTAACAGAGCCTCTAGTGTAGACATACCCTTAATTAGTCAAATGGGGGAACTGATAACTTGCTCTCTGGGGTGCAAAATACACCCATGATATCACAGCTTATTGAGATGATTGTACAGAAGGTACAGTACAATGGCAAAGTATCATTAACAAAGGAAGGGAAGTGACTATATTTATTATGTATGGACAAAGTGTGGGGAGGTAATATTTTTTATTGTATCAACTTTTGTTAGTCAAAGAAACAAGCTTTCTTGCTCCATGTAGCTCTTCTTCAGCTCTAGGAAAGGGACTCAGAGTGGCACAGCTAAATAGGACAAGGAGTCTTGTGGCCCTTTCAAAGACTAACAAATTTATTTATTGCATGAGCTTTCATGGGAGAAAATCTCACTTCATCAGAAGCTTGAAACATCTTTAAGTGTCTGATGAGGTGGGACTTTCTCCCATGAAAGCTCAAGCGATAACTAAATTTTAATCTTTAAAAGTGCCACGGGACTCCTTGTTTTGGAACTTGTCAACATGCAAGGAGCTAAATAGAAGGTGGAGAAGACTGTTATATATACAATGTTAATCCATGTTGTAAGAAACTGTTCAAAATTAGCTGAGCAATTAACACATCTGAAGTCATAGGACAAAGAATCAGAGGGTTACAGTTTGTTGGAATGAGAGAAAACCAACGTCTATAGTGTTTGGTATCTAACAGAGTGTAGGTCCTTGTTTCTCTTTTGAGGGTCTTGTGCAGGTTTCCTTGGAGGATGAGGACTCTGAGGTCAGATATGGAGTGATCTTTTTGTGAAAAACGCAACACATGGGCTATGTCTACATTACAGATCTTACTGCTGCACAACTGTACTGAAGCACCTGCATTGTCACATGGTCTCATGCATAGCTGCTCCAGGCCAATGGGAAGTAGCTTTCCTACTGGCATAATTAAACCACCTCAAAGAGTGGTGGAAATGATCCAGAACTATGATCATACATCCGCTTTTGCTGGACAAACTTAGTTTTGTTTCTTCACGCCTGTGACTGATATAAGTTTCTCTGACAAAAGTGCTAGAGTAACACACACACACAGAGGAAGAGATACTCAAATTTCCTGAATGGTGTTTCCATTCAGCAAAAGTTTTAGGGATTTCAAAATTTGTTTTCATCCCAAACTGGAATGAAAACTATATTAAAAAATAATTATGGGGGGGTGGGGGTGGTAATTGTAATAACCTGACTTAGACTTTAAAAAAAATTCAAAATGAACAGTGAAATGAAAAATAGAAATGCCTCATTTTGATATGGTTGAAATGAAACATCCCTCACCCTTCTTTTTAAACAAAATTCTATGAAAACTGACACTTCCCCCCAGATATTTTTGATTTTAATAAGCTGATATTTTCAGATGGAAAAACATTCTGTTGGAAAGCTCTTGAGCAGTTTCAGTGCCAATAGCATAGCAAATACTTTGTAGACACAGATGATTTTGTAGATAATGTAGAGATACAATTAGACCTTGAATATTGCACTGTGATGTGCATTTACACAAGCTATCTTGCTTTTTGAATCTCTCTCACAGTTGGTATAGTAGATGAGAACAATGGCTTTCAATATTTGGGACCTCCTTTTCCATACAGAGACCTCCTGGGATTCTCACCCATTTATCTGTCTATGGGAAGGACAAGGAAACATGATCCTCTGATACCCGCTTATGAACCCCATTTGGAGAACTAGTGAATGAGACTGACATGAGAGAGTAATTAGCAAGTTGGGGAACGTGTTAATCCACCACTTCTGGAGAATTTGGCTGAATTGCAAAGATGACACACATGAAATGAATTTGGTGGTTCCCAGAACTTTGCATCTCTGAGTTACTGATTCCAGCCCAAAGCAGCTTGGTAGACACCAATGACTGTTATTTTCTGATGCCTGTACAGTGACACATGCTGACTGAGATTCTGGGTCTCTGTCAACTCCCTGAGATTAGGATTGAATTTTTGAACAAAATGGATTTTTTTTGAGTCTTTTATTTTTCAAAGTGTTCATCTTTTGCAAAAGATTCAGGTTTTCCGCCAAAATCTGAAAACTGATGTCAGTGTTCAGTAATCAAAACTCAGTTGTTTTACACTGGTAACTAACTCTGAAATGGTTTTTAGAATTGTGCAATCCTGCTAACATCAAGGAGGGTCACCCAGATGTCAGGTGAAGATGCAATTTAAAGGTAACAGGGTTCCCTTTGGAATTTTAATAAGAACCGTATGTAGTTTGCAGAATCTTTCTGACTGGTGATGATGCACAAACAAGAAAGAGCCCAGCTAGGTTCTCAAGTTTTAGACTAAGTTTGCTGGGCCAACAGTTGGAAAAAAAATCTAGTTACATGTTATCATGAGTAATTTTGCTCTGCAGTGGCTTTTTAAATGGAATTCTGCTTCAGACTGGAGAGTCAGTGAATTCTGCTTTACGCGAGGCAGATGGAGGCACTAAAACCTATAACTAGAAAAGTTCCACAAAGTGATACAGACTAAATTTACTGTGGTCCTGAAATTTTATAACCACAAAGGATTATACTTGAAAGAGTTGTATTGCTGTAGCCCACTTAGCTATCCCATAGTGCCATCTAAAAACCTCTCCTATCACTCAGTGCTAAGCCCTAGTTATAGCTCCTCCAGCAGTTCTTGGATTTGAGACAGCTTCACAATGGTTTCTTCTGAAATTATGACTCCATGATTTGTTTTAATATTTTTATTGCCCATCATAGAATTTAAGGCCAGAAGAGACCACTGTGATCATCTAGTTTGGCCTCCTACATAGCACAGGCCAGCGTATTCCACCCAATAATTCCTATATCAGGGTTGAGGACAGTGACATGCTTGTAAGGTCCACACTTACACAGTTAAATCAATTTAACTTATATCAGTTTAATAAAATCAATATAAAAATTATTGTCGATTTAAGTTAAATCAATTTAACAGGTCCCCACTAAAAACTCAAATAGAAATAGCACGTCCATGGACAGAACTTGCTATTTCGATTTAGAAGAGAGGCACCATGGGAGGTGTGGTGACATTACCTCCTAGAAGAGCCATGCCCCTACACAATATATAGAATACGGAAAGCACTTGGAAAGGAGAAGGGGAAAAAGTGTTAAATCGATTTAACAGTTAAATCAAAATAACATGTCTGTACTGTGTTATTTTGAAATAACAGTTTTGATTTAACCATCATATTGATATAATACTAGGTTTTATTATATCAACATGACTTTCCTTATATCAAAATGAGGGAGCTCCTTATTTTGAAATAAAGGAGCGTCATGTGGACCTACCATTTTTTAAATCGAAATAACCAGCATTATTTTGATTTAAACAGTGTGGGTGGACATACTGGCTGTGTCTGAAAACAACACCCCCCAAATCCCCATATTTACCAATATAACTATGATAGCTTCTTTCCAAAGCATGCCTTGTGAATTATTTTAAAAGTCTTGATCTGCTAAACATTAGTATTCTGTTGGAGTGTGTGTTACCATAGTATGCGAAGTTATGAAATATAGTGGGGCATGCTACTAGAACATATTGTGAGGTGGGAAACACCTAAACCATCTTTTCAGGTACACCAATGAAGTGTCTAAAAAAGCAAGGAGTCTTGTGGCACTTAAAAACTAACAGATTTATTTATCACATGAGCTTTCGTGGGAGAATATCCCACTTTGTCAGATGCTTTGAAGAGGGAGAATTTACAGAACTGGATGAAAATAAATGCAGGGGAGAGTAAGACATGGGATCAGGTCATACTGCAACAGCAAATCAGAGCATTTGTAAGGATTCAAACTTTAGGAAAGAGCATACAGAGGGAGGGTGAAGTCAAATTACCTGTTATAATGTGAAAAGAATCCATAGTCACGATTCAGCCCTGCTTTCACACAATTTAATTTGCATATTAATTCAATTTTGGCTCTTTCTCTTTGAAGTCTTGATGTCTCATTGATTTTCTTGACAACCATCGTTAACAAGTCATCAATGGAGTGATTAGAAAGATGGAAGTGCTCAGCAACTGTTTCTCATGGGTCATCAAGAAAAGATTCCACTACCAGGAATTGCTTAAAGGGAGGACTTCTTTGTAGGAGTCACATTCACAATGGGGTAGCTTGATCAGTGGGGAGCAGTTGCCATGTCACATGCATGAACTGTTCTAGCAAGTTGAAACAGACTATAAAAGGAAGACTGTAATGTTATTGCTTGTCCACTCCCATTCGACTGCACGCCTGAAGGGTTGTCTCAAAAACAAAAGGACTTGAAAGTGGGAAAAGGAGTCTGTGGCAGGGAAGATCAGCTAGTCTGCATTTAAGATACTGCTCATACAGGTAACAAGAATGAGACATCATGAATTCAAGAGCTTTTAAGTTCTATAGAATTTAGACTGCTCTTATGTTTATTTCATTTAAAAACTTTGCCAATTATAATTTTAAATCTATTTTTCTGTAGTTAATGAACTTGTTTCCTGTTTTAGCTTAATCATTGTGTCTTTGAGCGAAGTGTTTAGACAGTCTGTTTAGTAACAAAAGCTGGCACATGTTCCTTCCAGTTCAAGGGAAGGGTGGACTGGACAAGGATCTCCACTGGTCAGGCTAGATGGGGAGATTCTTCTTCGAGCCCTGCTTGGATGCATTCAGTAATAGGTGTCTCCATGCCGGAGCGCTGGATTGGTCAGAAAAACTTTGTCCTAGCCTGTCAGAAGAGGGGAGGCGGCCACCACCCCTTGCACCACCTGTGGCTATATATACGGCTGCCTCCGCGCCCCCTCCTCAGTTTCATTTCTTCCGCCTTGTGTGTCAGATCTGGAACGTCCGTCCGCTCCTTGCTATTGCAAGCAGCCTGCCCGTTGAGAATTAGCTTTTCGCCAGACTCGGGGAATCTCTTCGTGGATTTAATTCCACTACAAGAGCCTTCCGCCATTGGACCGAAACAGCCTACAATCATGCCAGGGTTCAAACCCTGTGCCGAGTGTGGAAAGGCCTTCCCCAGGGATGATCCCCATGGGAAGTGCCTCAGGTGCCCGGGCAAAGACCACATGGTCTCGGCATGTTCCATTTGTCTCTCCTTTAAATCCTGGACCATCAAGGAGAGGGAACAGCGATGCTGCACCCTAGCCTCGGAGGAGGCTCAGCACCTTTCAACCGAGGCTTTGGGTTCGAGCCCGGCACCAAGACCTAGCTCGGCGCTGGCGCCTTCAGAGCACTGTGTCATGGGTGACCGCCACCATCGCTGCCGCACCATCTCAGTGCCGACTCTGGCACCATGGCGCCAACCCGGTGCCTCGACACCGATCAAGGTCGCCCTCTGCCAGCCCGGCAGCATCGGCACCAGGCTCGCCTCGGCACCGATCAAGGTTGCCCTCAGTTAGCCTGGCACCATTGGCACTGGGCTCATCTTGCCACTGCACCATATCACCTTCAGTGCCAACGGGCTGGTACAGTCCGGCCTCACCGGTGCTGGCCTTGCCTCGGCACCGGTTGACCCCACCTTCGACACCACAGAGCCCGGCGCCGAAGAAGCGAGAGCCTTCCTGCCCGAGCAGTCCTCCCTTCCCTAGCGAGGACTTGCCCACAATCCAGGCAGGGACGATCCTCATCCCAACCACACCGGAGGCGGTGGAGGCAGCAAGAGCCCTGCTGCTCCTTCCAACTCCCCCTGCCCCACCTCTAATCAGGAGGGGTAAACCGGCCTTCTCATCGAAGGCTTGGGTTCAAAGGGGTGCTCACCTTCTCCCTCCATACCGGGAGCCGACACCACTCGGCCACCGGCACAGAGCCGGGAAACCTGAACCCCTTCCCCTGGCTGCAGCCCAGAAAAGGGACCTTCTAGGGGCTCTAAATGGCCCCGGCACCAAACATTGTCCCTTTTTCATTTTTGGGCGCAAGAATGGTCCCCTGAGGGAACTCCCTACTCTCCCTGGCAAATCCCTGGTGCTGCGCTGTCCCCGGCACAGGAGGCCTTTATGGGAAACCTCGGGGCGCATGTTGACCTGCTGCACCGAGCTATGGTCCATTTAGGCAAGGAAGTGGAGCCCCTGAACCTTTCCCCTGATACCCTGTTTGGGCCAGCGTTCACCTCCATGGTGCCCTTAGCAATCCTGCCCCACCAGAGCGTATGGGACCTTGCACACTCCTGGAGGCAAAGCCCATGCTCTGTCCTTCCAGTTTTGGATATGGCGAACATGAAGGATCGGGTACCAGAATCGGACTACCCCTCACTCGCTGGCCACCCAGTCCCCCCTCTGGACGTGGTCCAGATGGCAATGGGGGGGGGGGGCGGAGGTCCCCCTCGGAACCCCTCCCCCTCTTCTTGGGAGACCAGAGAACTGGATTTGTTAGGCCGCAAGGTGTATTCTTCCGCGACCTTTCAATTGCGAGTGGCAAACAACCAGGCTATAACCAGCAGGTACCTGCTGGATGTCTGGGAGTCACTCGGGAGATTTAGGAACATGCTCCTGCCTGAGGCCAGGGACGACTATGATGCCTTCCTCTAGGAAGGTAACACAGTCTCACAGGACCTCCTCCTCTCAGCCCGCGATGCGGTGGACGCTGTTGCCCAAACGATGGCCTCGGTAGTTACTTTCCGCAGGGTAGCTTGGCTTAGGGAGGCTAGATTGCCCCTAATCCACAGCAGGCGGTATTGGACCTGCCCTTTGAAGGAAACATCCTGTTTCCTCCTGAAACACGTTCAGTGGTAGGCACAGCCTGGGACCCTTGGGGAGAGGCAAAATATTTCAGCCTTCTCCCTCCCGGGCCCCACCGACTTAGCTCCCAACTCACCAGGGGGGCAGCCTTTCTCTTCCACCGCACTTGCGGTGAGAAGGGTTTTTTTTTCACTCACCCCTCCCAAAGTGGGTGCAGGGGTATTAGGGCATCACTACCCCCGCCCCCACATAAGGCAGACAGGTCAGTTAAGGACCTTCCAGGCCCACCTCATCTTCCCTCCCCCACCAGTGGGGGAAATAGATCAGGAGTAAGGAGTTGGGGAAAGGGGACCTCCTTCTCCTGCCAGAGGTGCTGGGTGGTTGGGTTGAGGGCAGGGGCCCAGCTGACCCAGAGCCCAGCAGCTCCTTCTCACCCATCTGACCTGGTCCCTGCAGCATCGGGGGTTGACGATACAAGACGTCCATCTACGGTGCACGTACCCAACACCGTATCTACCACCCTCAGCCCGTATGCAACGACTTCCCTGAGGATGCAAACCGCCCCTTTCCCATTGCAACAGACTCCCTTTCCGAATACTTCCCGCCGTGTCCCCCACCCTAACCCCTCATCAAGGGATGGAGATGCGTCTTGTTGTAGCCTAGCTTTGGTGGGGCTCCGAGACTTGCACATCTGAAGACTTCCCGTAACAGAACTGTTCCTGTGGCCATGACACGTGTCCCAGGTAGACCCCTGTGTATCTGGGTCAGGGAAAGGGGAGGACACCCCTGGTTGCACTGTCGTCTTCTGTGCTGTGACCCCAACCCCTTTCGACAGAAATTCTCCTGCGCAATGAAAGGGACACATCTGTATGGAGTACAGCTGCCCTGGAAGCCGTTTATCGGAAAGGTGCATATAGAGTGGATTTTACCTCGGCATGGGCCCTAGCTATGGCCCATTCCCCTCTTTCCCACCCTCACACGGTTCCTCGTCTCTACCTCCTGGTGATCTAGTGGGAGCCAGGGGCCCACCTCAAGAACCGTCACCTTAGCCTATCACCTTTGAGGTAGCCCATGATTCCTGACCTCACCAAAGCATGGCCGGGGACACCAAAAATCCTGGAGGGGGAGCACCTTGTTGTATTCCGTATGTTGGGAAACTGTGGAGGGCCTACCCCTTTGAGTGCCCTCACACATATAGTACCCGCTTCAGTATCCACTATCTTAGGGATGACTGTCTACATCAGACAGAAGGTCCCATTCCAGGGCACCTGCGTAACCCTCGCCCTATGACCTTGTCCCCTGGCAGGATACGACCCCCCCATTTGCCCTACCTCCCCACGGGACCATCCCACCAAGCCACACATAGCCCCTTAGGGCTACCGTGTCTTTCCCCATGTACGTTGGGGGCGTCTGGCAGATCTGCAGTCCCCTCGTGCCTTTCAAGGACCCGCTGACACCACTGCTATTCCCATGGCGTGATACGCAGAGAACTCATTGCTATACAATTCATGGCGGTTTGGGGTGGTATCCCCCCCGTCACTCGCCTCTAGTTCCCCTCAGGGAGGGGATTTTGTTGGGTTCTCTGATACCAAGGTGTCCTTCAGAGGTGGCAGTGACCGCTCTGTTAAGGTTCCATTCTCGAGCTTAGAAAGGACCTTCCTTGACAGCAAAGTTCTTCAATTTCCACGTATTGAAGAATGTCCTCGTTGGCAGCCCTGGCTGGCAAAGTGGTATCATTATCCCTTCAGCAAGCACCATAGGTACTGAGTCCGCGGTTTTCCAGCTCTCCTCCCATTCCCTTGGTCACCTAGGGGCTGACTGAACAGCAGTGAGAGCTCTCTGCCATTTCTCTCCTTTCTCTTCATGCTGTAGTGAGAGCTTCGAGAGGTAAACCCTGCAAGTCTAAACTAGAGGGGCCCTTCCCTACATTCTAGCACCCTGTGGGCCCTAGTAGGCCAATCCGTCAGCATTGCCTCAGGTCACATTGCGGTCAGTACCTTTCTGGAACCTCTCTCCTGCGAGAGGCTGGTCTTAGTGCCAACCTGGCTGAAATCATGCACTTCTGTGCTGTTAGGTCATTAATTCACACGCCACAGGCCCGGTCCTGCTTGGCTCGACTCCATATGCCGTGGCCCCTGTCTCGTGGTCTTCTCAGTCGCCCTCGAGCCATCTCGCAGGCTTGTCCCCTTATTCCTCTCTTTTATGCAGATGACTGGCATGGCTGCATCCTCTTAGGGGGCATTGCCCATTCCCTCTTTTTCCTCATGTGCACTTAGTAGTTGCCAAACCAGTCCATGACTACGTGGCTCCCAGAAGCCTTCGGTGCCCTATGCCTTTCCCTTCTTGTTCTTGTCCGAGACACGTCCATTTGGCTAGTCCCATTTGCTAGCCTTTAACGTATCTCTTGCACGTCCACGTGGCACGACCTAGGCCAGACTTGTGGTTGGCCAGATACAGTCCGATTTTCCCTCCCAGGCAGGGCATCCACGCAATCCGTTTCTCAGATTGCACCTCTTCCCCAATCCAGGTGACCTAGCCCGCCCTATATATATACTATCTGCGTCAGTGGGTTTGGGCCTGCCCATCCTGGCGGACCCCCCAGCTCTTGCCCTTCTAGGCTTATTTAGGCCTGCTCACTGTTTTCTTCGGAGAGTGCCTTGCTGGAGGATATCTGCCTCACAGGGCTTGTTGCTGTGCTGAAGGCGGAAGTACCAACTCCACCCACCATCCGTCAGCATGGCTAGTAGTCACCTATTATTGAATGCATCTGAGCAGCGCTCGAAGAAGAACGATGAGTTACCTACAGTAACCGTCCTTCTTCAAGATGGGCTGCTTGGATCCATTCAGGTCCCTCCCCTCCATCCCCGCTTCTGGAGTTGGTGATTCTGCAGAACTGAGAAGGGGGTGGGGAGGCAGCCGTATATATAGCCACGGGTGGCGTGAGGGGCGGTGGCCACCTCCCTGCTTCTGACAGGCTAGGACAAAGTTTTTCCAACCAATCTGGCGCTCCAGCACGGAAACACCTATTACTTAATGGATCCGAGCAGCCCATCTTGAAGAAGGATGGTTACTGTAGGTAACCCACCATTCTTCGGTCCTGGGCTGATGAGCCAGCAGGAGTTTCTCTACTGTTGCTTGATGAGTGCCGGGAAAGCATTCATTGAACTACACCATGTGTGGTTCCTGCATGATGAGGTCTGAGTAAGTTCTGTACCTCTCAGAGGTTTGTGGCTTTTCACAAGTGTGAGAGGAAACATAAGACGGTCAGAGAGAGGGAGAGTGGTCAGGTATTCTGCATGTCATCACAAGGAGTGACTTAACAGATATTTATTAGTGGGTTCTTGAGTTGAGCAGAAAGGGTCTAACACAAGCCAGTGGCTGGAAGCTGAAGCTAGACAAATTCAGACTGGAAATAAAGCGTTAATTTTTTAACTGTGAGAACAATTAACCACTGGAACAATTTATCAAGGGTTTTGGAGGATTCACCATACTGACAGCTTTTAAATCAAGATTGGATGCTTTCCTAAAAGATAAGATCTGCTTTTGCAGGGGAGGGCAGTTTTCTGCTTTGTGTGATATAGGATGACAGACTAGATGATCACGCTTATTCCTTCTGGCCTTGAAATCTATGAATCAAACTCAATAAGTTCTGGCTGAGATACAGGCTGTCTCTTAGAAAGATATTTTAACTGCCCCCTGAAAACTTGATCTTATTCAGACTATACTTGCCTCTTATTGCTATTAATAAATAATATTTATTTGAACTGTAGTTCCTATGAGGCCCAGTCATGGATCAAGTCCCTATTGTGCTAGGCACTGTACAAATCTAGAATAAACAAACAAAAAAAAACCACAGCTGTCCCCCCAAAGAGCTTACAGTCCAAGCATAAGACAAGAGAAAACAGATGACTATGACTAGACTGAGGGAACACATGGTAACAATGAGATTGTATGGATCAGCATGATCAGCAGAGATCTCAGCTCAGCAGCAGAGTAACTATTGTCAAATTTCTTCTAGGTATCATAGCAAAGAAGAGTTTTAAGCCCCCATTTGAGGGAGGAAAATAAGTTAGTTTTGTGGATGTTTATAGGGAGTTTCTTTGCAGGGCTGCATGGGATAAAGATGTAGGTGACTGCTTCCTTCCCCTTTTAAGTATTTCCTTTTATCTGTGAAGCTATGACTGGACCCTCACAGAGCTAAACTGGCTGCTTATTTCTTTGATTCCTGTTTTATAGGAAACCATTTTCTCTTTAATGATAGCATCTCCAGGGGCCCTTCAATCTACTTCCACAGTACTTCTTTGCAAGGTACCTGACGTAGTAGGAGTCCAGTCCCTCTTTTGTGGACACAGATGAGTTGCTGGCTATTTATTTCAATGGGAACATGAGCGAGACCTTGAGGCCTCTCATTGCATGTCTTCCCCTGCTGCTATTCACAAAACATGGCATACTTGTGCCACCAGACTCCTTGTTTGCATGGCATACTTGAAAACTAACACCCTTGTTTCCCTGCACTTAGCGAGCACCTGCTTTGCAGTGTTGAATTCAAGTAGTTCACAGTCACTGGTTCTAAGTTTCAGTTATTTTTATATGCTCTGTTAGGAAATCGATCCACAACAGCTTTTTCTCTGACTGGCAGTGGGGCGTCTCGATCTTTCCATCACAGCAATCTTTTAGGTACATTTGGAAACTTCGTGGTGTGTTTGTGTAAGCATGATCTACAACAGCAGACTCTGTTTCCCTCTAGTGGCTTGATCTTTAGGGGTGCATGAGTCTGCAGCACAGCAAAATGAGACTTTCAGCTGATGCAGTAGAAGCTCATAATTTTGAATCAGAAAGTCTGAGGTTTCTTCTCTGTTACTGATGATTACAAATGTCAGCTGCCTTTACTATCCAAAAGACATTTTGTTAATTATCTCTCCCTGCCCCTCGCCACCCCTTTGAGCTTCAATGAGTTAGAGAATTGGTCCAGGAATTTTCCAGTGTCTCTTTTCCTCCCACCCTTTGTAGGTGGTTTGTAGCTTTCACTTCTTTCTTCATTTTTCACTCCTTGTATCTTTACTCAAAGAATTTCTCTATCAAGACAAACAAGGCGTCCTGGGGGACTTTTGAAGACTAACAAATGTATTTATCACACGAGCTTTTGTAGCAGAAAATCCCCTTCATACAATGCTTTGAAGATGGGGAATTTACAGAATGGGAGGAAAATATATGCCAGGAAGTGTAAATCATAGGATCAGGCCAGACTGTTACATCAAATCAATGTGGTAGTTTACTACAAACTAAATATGAGTCAACAGTATAACACCATTGCTAGAAAAGCAACTGCCATTACAGGAGTATTATAAGATGCGAGAAGTAGTTCTCCCACTCTACTCCACCCTGTTTAGGCCTCAGCTGTAGTATTGTCCCCAGGTCTTGGTGTCCCATTTCAGGAAAGATGTGGAAAAATTGGAGAAAGTCCAGAGAAGAGCAACAAGAATGATCAGATGTCCAGAACACTTGACTGGGTTTGTTTAGTCTGGAAAAGAGGAGACTGACAGGGGGCATGATAACAGTTTCCAAGTACCTAAAAGGCTGTCATGAGGAGGAGGCAGCAGAATTGTTCTCCTTAACTGCCAATGACAGGACAAGAAACAATGGGCTTAAATTACAGAAGGGGAGGTTTAGGTTGCATGGTAAGAAAAACTTCCTAGCAGTCAGAGTGATTAACCACTGGAATACATTGCCTAGGCAGGTTGTGGAATCTCCATCACTGGAAGTTTTTGAGCGGGTTAGACAAGCACCTGTCAGGGGTTATGTCTACGCTAGAGGGTTCAGGTAAGTTTACTTAATAAGGTTGACATAAAGTCAACTTTATTAAGTCAACTTAGAGAGGCCCCCATTTGTTTAAGTCAACATAAGCCATGGGACCCATTGAAAGTCAACTTAATAAAGTCAGCTTTAAATGGATCCCCTGGCTTAAACTGACTTTGTACAGTTGACTTAAATGACTCTCCCGCCTTAAGTCAACTTTATTAAGTCAACTTTAATGGCTACATTTTGTTAAGTTGACTCAATAAAGTCGATGTAACCCTTAAAGTCAACTTTATGGGTGAGAATTATTAAGTCAACTTCAGCAAGTGCTGAAGTCAACTTAATGAACTCAGATGTGGCCAGGGAGTTGCTTAAATTGACTTAAGCCAGCTTAATTCAACTTATGCCTCCAGTGTAGACATAGCCAGGGATAGTTCAAGAGGGTGCTTTCCCTGCCATGAGTGCAGGGGACTGGACTTGATGACTTCTTATAGTCCCTTCCACTATCTACGATTTCAAACACTGGGGAACAGAGTTGAGAGAAAAATAAGTTCAAATCACCTGCTGTAATGAGAAAAAAAATCCAAAGTCCTTATTTAGCCCTGAAACAATACTGTCAAATTTGCATATGAATTCAAATTCAATGTGATAAATATATTTGTTACTGGTAGCCTTTAAAAGTGGCACAGAGCTCCTTGTTTGCTTTGCTGAACTAGACTAACATGGCCACCTCTTTGGGACTCTAACAAGATGTTGATCTAAATGAAACTGTAGGAGCAATTTTTGGCAGGCCAAATGCAATTCTAGCCAAGATATGGAAATAATACCCTTTTTTCTTGGAAAAAGTGCCATGGGATTGTTTAACAAGCACAAGTGACCAGGGCTTCACCTTGAGAACCCAGCTGAAACACAGACCCTTCCTGCAGCACAGCTCCATAGCACCATGCTGTGCCACTGCTTGGACACCGATGTCTTTTCTCTGTCTCTGCTCAATTTTGTCTTAATACTTCCTGCGGGAGCCAATTTCAAAATTTTGATACCAATTCGAGTATTATCTTTGAAAAATGACCCTTAAAAACATGTATTGTGAAAAATTCTCAACATTGTACAAATGGTCCAGTTGAGAAAAAAGTGTTCCATGGCATTTTAAATCATTTTTAACACTGAAATCAAAGAAAGGCCTCATTTACAAAAGACCTTGTCTGTCAGTCAGCAACATTTTTTGAAGAACACAATTTAAACCTTGGCTAAAAGTATCACGGGAGATTTGTTAGAAGACAGGCGCCTGAAAAATAGAAATGATTTCAATATTTTTTTTCATTATACTGCTCCTGTCTTTCAACTGCCTCAGCCTCTCCCCATTGCACAATCCTCTTTGACCCTCCCATAGGCTATGTCTACACTACAAAAGTTAAGTTGACTTTGTTAAGTTGACTTAATAAAATCTACTTAAAGTTGGCTTTATTAAGCCAACTTAGTGAGTCTCCCTTCTCTGAAGTTGAATTAAAGTTGGTTAAGTCAACTTAAGAAAGTATCCTCATAAAAAACATATTTGCTTAAGTCAACTTTACTAAGTTGACTTAAGAAGGTACACATTATTACCTAGGGCCTCCTAAGTTGACTTAGATGGCTGCATTGCATTAAGCCCTTAAATCAACTTAATGAACTCCAAATCTGGCCAGGGCTTTGCTTAAATCAACTTAAGCCCACAGCATAGACATACCCATAGTGAGGAACATAGTGTAGACAATACACCTGCTTTTCCAAAACGTTTCTTCCACCAGGGCCTTGCTGTGATCAGGGTTAGATCACATTGATGACAGCCATCCTGATGTTTTTTGTGTCTCTAAACTGTAGAGCTGGAGGGTGACTGTGCTCAGAAAAAAATGTGCATTTGGTTATGATTTGAAAAATATGCTCTCCCTACCTTTTAAGGTGAAGTGTTTGAATCAGGTCGTACGGGACACAGCCTCCCAGCTTTCTTTGCGTTCCCTGTAACCCTGATCATAGAATCGTAGAAACTGGAAGGAACCATAGGTATGTCTACACATCTCTTTTATTTTGAAATAACACTGGTTATTTTGAAATAAAAGAGATTAGGACCACATGACGTTTTCTTATTTTGAAATGACAGGATCCGTCATTTCAAAATAAGAACCGTCATTTCAAAACAGCTTAAACCCAATTCATTTCGAAACGGCTGTTATTTCGAAATAAGGCCGTTTGGACATGTTGTTTTGAAACAACACCATTGTTTTGAAACAACTGTTTCGAAACATGTCCGAATGGCCTTATTTCAAAATAACCATTTAAAAAAAACAGCTGTTTCGATAGCAGGCTTTCCCTTAATTCAAATTAACATTTTCTTAATTAGAATTAACTTATTTTGGAATAAGGACTTTATTTCAAAATAACTCATTTTGAAATACTTATTTCAAAATAACGATGTGTGTGTTGACATAGCCCATGAGAGGTCATCAAGTCCAGTCCCCTGCACTCTTGGCAGGACCAAGTACATTCTTAAACCATCCCTCAGAGGTGTTTGTCTAACTTGGTCTTAAACACTTCCAGTGATGGAGATTCTACAACCCGCCTCGGCTATTTATTCCAGTGGCTAATCACCCTGACAGTTAGGAATTTTTTCCAACCTAAACCTTCCTTGTTGTCATTTAAGCCCATTGCTTCTTGTCCTGATGGGTGAGCCCAGCGCTCTTTGAATTGCAGCTGTGTCTCTTCAAAAGGCCCAGGCTGGGGTAATCACTGCTGGCCACCTCCTGATTCGTGGACGTGGAGTACAGCGGCTGCCCATTTCCTTAATTTGCTGGGGGAACTCAGAGAAGAGCAGGATGGAAACTCAGGTGATTCTAGAGGAAGAATTAAAGCGTTGACTGTGCTCAGTGGTTAAAGTATAATATGAGGGGTGTCGGAACCTTCCTAATCTCTGGGCCCCCTTCCTGTATTGTTTGGGCGCCCTTCATGTCTGGGCCCCCCTTAATTTTTCTAGATTCTGGAATCTGGGCCTTGGAACTCTGGCTCATCACTTGTGTGGGCCCAGGAACTATGTTGTGGGGCATTCTGGCTTACTTTGACCCCTGACTGTGCCCTCCCTCACCTTTTTGGAAATGACTGATTTAATTAGGAAGGCTGGGTGCCATGGCCTATACAGAAGTAAATGAGAATCTTCTCTCAGTAGAGGCTCCATCATTGTCGTGAAATGATGTGAATTGTAGTGCGGTAGCTGGAAACTATGGGAAAAAGCTGAGTGCAGACAAAGCTTTAGGGAAAAATGATAGCTACTGAATTAGCACCTCCCTCCCCCACACACACACTTGCTGGAACACCGATTGTGCTGCTCGGTGGGGTGTTGCGTCTCCCAGCCAAGTTCTGGCTCGGCCTGTTTCTGTTTTAGCTGATCAGGATTACAGTGCAAAGTGGACTTACTATCCTCATTAATAAGACAATATCCCATAAGGCCCTATTGTCTCAGGTGCTCCAGAGAGTTACGGTCCTACAGAGCTTAGAATTTACACAGCAAGGCAGGCAAAAGATGAGAGGAGAAATAGACACAAAGGTGAAGTGACTTGTCCATGTTCACCCAGCAGGCCGGTGGCAGGACCAGGAGAAAGAACCAGGTCATTTAAGTTACTGTCTACTCCCCCAGGACTAGATTGCTTGTTGGTAGTGAAAACACCAAATACCTCATGTATCCTGAAATTCATCCAAGTTTTCCCATAATTAATAGCAAAGAGTGGGGAGGATGAGAGAGGCTGTCTTGTAAATGCCATGTGATGTACTGATTTATGCACAGACCTGCAACTATCTAGTGTAGCCTAAACCAAAGGTTGGCAGTTGTACAGTGAGAGCATTAGTGAAGCAGTGTGAAAGGAAACATTCTTCTCTAGGAGCGTCAGCAGACTAAGAGGAGAGATTCTGCTGACCCAGGGCTGCGTATACCACATCTTGTTGCTATTGATATTAATCTGCTACATTTCAGATCCTCAGTGAACTGGCACTTGGAATATCTGATGTCAGGTCTAGGCCTTTAAATGATAGGCAGGAGACTCAATGAGATTCACTCTGTCAAGAAGGAGCGAAAACAACTTCTTTTCAAAAATTCTGATTGTGTGCGTGTAAGAGAGAGATGGAGGAGGCAGCCTTGGAAATGTTGGTCTCTATCGACAGTAGAAGCCTAGAATTTTACATTAATCATCTTAGGGTATGTCCACATGTATCTTTTAAATCAAAATAACCTGGTTATTTTGATTTAAAAAAAGATTAGGTCCACACGACGTTTTCTTGTTTCGAAATGACGAACTTTGTCATTTCTGAACAAGAGATGTTATTTCAAAATAACTTAGACCTACTTTAATTCAAATCGTCTGTTATTTCAAAATGGTTATTTCAAAATAATGCCGTTCGGACGTATTATTTTGAAATAACCATTATTTCAGAATAACACTTTTGCACTTCTCCTTCCCAGCGTGCCTTCATTTTAGTATACATTGGGTGGGGGCATGGCCCAATGAGGGTGCCATGTTGCCACACTTCCCATGCTGCCCCTCTGCTGATTTGAAATAGCAAGTCCTGATTCGAAATAGCAAGTCCTGTGTCTGGACTTGCTATTTCGATTTGAGGTTTTTGCTTATTTCGATTTAAGTTCATTCAAATTAAGGATTTTATTTCGAATTAACTTATTTCGATTTAACTTAAATTGAAATAAGCATCTACATGTGGATATAGCCTTAGTGTTCAGGGAAATGGATCTCATGGTCTCATATAAATGGAACCAGCAGGTTAGTTCAATTTTGCCTGCATGTGCGTTCTGTCACTGGCTTGATTGCTTCCTTTTCCAGTGCAACAGATATAGATTCAGTGTAGCCAGACCTATCTAAAAGTGGTTATAATTCATCACACAGCTGATCTTCACAACTGGAAATGCACCACACCCTTTTATTAGAGTCTTTTAGAGTGAGATTATTAAATGAGAATCTTACATGTAATTAGCACAAACACAATACCTACCTGACACGTATTCAGCAATACTGGTCATATACCTATTCTTTGGTGCCAGATGTCAATAATTGCTGAGTTTAGAATAGTAGAAAAGCTTTTATAACCAACCTCCAGGGCCAAATTCACATCCTCATTGTTTTTGTCAGGTAGGCAACTAATCGTCAACATTAATGCACAGAACTATTGAGATGAGTATGGAAAGAGTTGTTGGTTAGGTGTGTCCCTCCAGTGCCAGGCCTAATATAAGAATAAAGTGAACAACAAAATAAGAATGACAAATCAGCAAATCCCATAACCTCATGTTAAGAGAAAGTGGAGATCCAGCAAGGTCTTTGGGTTTAAAGCAAAGGATGAGATGAGTAAGGATGGATTTTTTTCATGACCCAGATGGCATTGGGACAAGCATACACAGAATGCCTTATATCATTTAAGTCATGTCTAGAAGGACTACTAAAATCAGCATACAGTGAGAGACAGTCCCTACCCAGAAAATACAACAATCCAAATAGACAAGACAAACACAAAGTATTGAATCTCCTACAAGGATCTTCGTTCTTCCCTGAACAATGGGAGGAGTCATTGTGAGCAAGCTTCATTATTTAACGGGTTGTGTTGAACTGCCATCCACAGGCGTATCCCACAGATCTTCCCATTTCCTGGGACCTACTGGATCTTCAGAGGCAACTTCCAGTTTCCACACTGAAGATGTGGTATTGATTGAAAACTTCTAGCTGTGTGGAATTCCTCCTGGATCTCTGGTCAGATGGCCACAAACCGGTCATCCTTGGTTGTTTCCAGCCGTGCAGAATGCCTCTGTGACCTTTTGCTTCTGGTAGTTATGAACTGCCAGGCCTCCTCTCTGACTTGCTCTTTTTCTGATTCCTTTGGGGCTAGCTTCTTTCTTCCTTGAATGTGGGGTAGTGATTTTCCCAAACTTGGGTCTCTATGAACTCCTCAGTAGCATCACTTCCTGCCCCCCATCTAAGAATCTTTTTTCCAGTAGACCAACCAGTGTGCACTTCATGCCCTGGACATCCCATCTGGTTTCAGGCATGAAAGAAATCCTACCACTGTACGTCACCACCATCATCTTGATATCTCACAAAGAGCTGAACTTGATATTTTCTTACACTGCCTCTCAAACTCTCTCCAAAACTCACCTTTCAGCAGCCTCTGTTTAAGACTCTTGAGTTCACCTCACAATTGAGTTTTTATATTGAGTGTCCCCACATAGCTCAGCTCTGCTCTGCCCCACTCCACAAGGGAGCAGATACCTACTCAGAGACTTCAAACAGTGGGGCTGATCAAAGAGCCAAAAGTCAGAGTCTTGCAGATGTGACAAAGGCAACCAACAAATAGATCAGTCTCAGGGACCACAGCCCAGCTTAGTCTAAATCAGGAGCCAGATACACAGGGCCCGGCTTAGTCAGGGGCCCACAGTCCAGCTACACAGCTCATGCACGGGAGTGAATGGACAAACAGCAAACAGACAACACACATGTAGCCCAATGCACCACTCACAAAATCCCAGTACTGCCAAGCACAGAGTCTGAGCTGCAGCCTTTGAGGTGCTTCTGTTAGCTTTCTCTGTTCACAGTTGAAGACATGGCCTTTGATTTTGCCCTGAAGGTGCAAAGATTTAAGGCACAATGGTCATGGACTAGAACTCATGATTTTCTCAGACCAAAACGTCTTCTATTCCCACCATATTCCTGGACTTCTCACAATCACTTCAAACCTACTGTTTTCAAAAAATCATTTTGTTTTTCAATCAGCTGTGGAGCTGACTGAAAAAAAAAAAAAGACCAAAAAACTTCAGTAAATGCTTTGGTCAAAGTTTGAAAATGTCAACAGAAAAAGAAAACAGAATTCTTCTCCCACCTCAAAATAAGAATTGTTTTCTCTTTTTGACCCAAGCTAATGATGAAGTATTTTGAGGGTCAAAATGCTGAGTTTTTTCAATGAGGCCAACTGTGGAAAAATAGAATGGTGAATACCCAAGGTTCTTCATATGCATTTCAAATTGAATTTGTCCTTTGCAGTTGATCAAATGCCTTACATGACACTGACTGCACTTTCCTGATGACTGAACCTATCTCACATGTTACCAAGACCCATGTGGACACGCTCCGTTATTTGGTGTGGTTGTATTTTTTGTATGCCTATTCTAACACAGTTAGAAAAAAAATTGTCAGCCACTATCCCCAACCCAACACAGCACTGAAGTTAATAGGACTACTCATGTGCATAAAATTAAGCATATGCTTAAATTAGCACCTTTCAGCACTAAGACCCAGTTCTGTGAAGAGCCTCTACATGTGCTGAACTTCATATATGTGCTTATGTTCTCACTGATGTCTATAAGAATGAAGAATGCACTTAAGGTTAAGCATAGGTTTGAGTGTGTTGTTGAACCAATGCTTGATTTCAAACAATAATCCAGCTCTATGTGTCCCCAGTGTGTTGATGTCTTTTGATCTATGTATGTGGATCTCTGATTTCAGTACATCCTCGTCTGATCTCAGACCATGTCTAGGAGTGATAAGGAGTTGTGTGTGAAGGGCAGGAGGAAAAATTCAGTGACGATTTTGAACCCTTCAAAAAAGATTCAGGTTTGATTTGTAATTTGGGCCCTATCTTATTATCCAAGCTCGTTCTGCCCTCTTTCGTAGCCCAACCATTCCTGTAATTGATATGTATGAAGAGCCATTTCTGACTAGTCATTTGGTATTAGCACACATTATCCAGAAAGCTCTCTATAGTCATATATTTGTATGTGTATGTTAAAACAGAGAATCTACAAGAGATTCAAAACTGACTAGTAATGTTGACCCTTTGTTATTTGGGATCCAACCTGAGGCGCATTAAAAGTGCCCTATTTTCCAAAAGTTTTGAGCTCTGATACCTGAACCTCTGAAAATCTGATTCCTTTAATGTGTCTTAAGTTGCAAATTCCTACAAAAAAACAAAAAGTCATCCAAACTCATCATTTTTGAAAGTATATGCATGTGTATTTGGATGCCTCTCTTTTATGTAATTCCAGGTTTTGTGTATGTATGTAAAACTTGGATTCTGAATTATGTATGGACACTCTTAATACCAGGAATAAAGCATAGTAATAAACCAGAGAATTAATGGTAAGTATACTATTACCATGGAAACACAGCCAAAACAAACCATAGGAGTTTCTGATTCTCAGAATTCACACATACCAATACAATTACCTTGCACAGTTATCCATAGTTCCAGTGATCCTAAACATACAGTGTATATACACATCAACAGATATATTTCCTCACTGTATGGGCTAAATGCTCTGTGAATTTTACTCAGCTTTGCACTAACTTCTGAAGTAATACAGAATTTGACAGAGTTTGGAGTTGAGGGAAGGGGGCCGGGGGATAACATGGCGATTTCAGTTTGTTTTGTCTTGTTTCTATGCTCTTATGCATACTTCTCTCAGGCTGCCTGGGTGTTGCCATGGTGAACTTTGATAAATCCACATTATGGATGCTGTGAAATATAAAGCAATGCCACATTTTAGGGAGTGAAGTTCATGGAACATAGCAGGGGGCTAGGAACATTCAGTGCTCTTGACTAGACTATGAAGAAGAACTTTTAATTATAAAATATCACACACATACATTTTTAAGAGGAGGTTAGACAAACACCTTTCAGGGATGGTATATGTAATATTTAGTTCTGCTTTGAGTGCAAGAGACTGGAGTAGACAATCTCTCGAGGTCCCTTCCTATTCTACAAGTCTATGATTGCTATTATTTTTAATCAAATATGGTAAAAAAACAAAAACAAAAACTCTTCACCCATCCTCCTTGCTTCTTATGCATTAGCTTCTACCATGTAAGTTGAAAGAGACTTCCTCAGCAATAGAGGACACATGGCAAAAAAACTGAACAGCATTGATTCCATACAACCGAAGGCAGCCAGGCTTATTTAGGTACTTGTATAAAATGCTAAGCAACTCAATCTTTTATGCATGTATCTTCATAACACACCTGTAAAGTGAGAGTACTATGGGACTCGTTTTTCAGATGGGGAACTGCAGCACAGAGAGACTAAGGATTATGTCCACACATCTCTGTCATTTTGAAATAAGAACCGTCATTTCGAAACAGCTTAAACCCCATTAATTTTGAAACGGCTGTTATTTCGAAAAGGTTATTTCAAAATAACGCCGTTTGGACGTGTTGTTTCAAAACAACACCATTGTTTTGAAACAAATGTTTCGAAACAACATGTTCAAACAGTGTTATTGCGAAATAACCGTTTTGAAATAACTGCCATTTTGATAGCAGGCTTTCCCTTAATTCAAATTAACTTATTTCAAAATAAGGACTTTATTTTGAAATAACTCTTTTTGAAATAAGTTATTTTGAAATAACGATGTATGTGTGGACATTGCCTAAGGCTATGTCCACACATAGATGCTTATTTCAAAATAAGCTAATTCAAAATAAAATCGTTATTTCAAATTAACTTAAATTGAAATAAGCAAAAACCTCAAATCGAAATAGCAAATCCAAACACAGGACTTGCTATTTTGAATCAGCAGAGGGGTACCATGGGAGGTGTGTCAACATGGCCCCCTGCCTGGGCCATGGCCCCAACCAATATATAGAAAAAGGATGGCACCCTGGGAAGGAGGAGGGCAAAAGCGTTAATTCAAAATAATGGTTATTTTGAAATAACACATCCAAATGGCATTATTTCAAAATAACCATTTCACTTTAACAGATGAGTTGAATTAAAGTAGGTTTAAGCTATTTCAAAATAACATCTCTTGTTTCAAAATGATGGAGCTCGTCATTTTGAAATAAGAAAATGGCGTGTGGACCTAATCTTTTAAAATCGAAATACGTGTGGACATATCCTAAGTGAGTTTCACAGGGTCACAGAAGAAGCCTGTGGTAGAATAGAAGCTAAATAGAAGCTAGGTCTTCCATCACTGAGGCAAATGCATTTACCACTTCACCACTCTTTCTCACACACGTGGTGGTGATGTGTTTGGGAACTAGCATGTCGTGTGAGAAGAATTTTCAGCAAGAAAAGAGGTAAAGAAGCCATCAGCTACTCTATAGTGAAGTAGCAGATTGTCCTGGGTTCAATTCCCAGGAGGTTGGATTTGATGATCTCATGAGGTCCCTTCCAACCCTATGATTTGATTCTATTCTATTCTATAGCAGGTTACTCCACATTGATCAGTTTTTGTTTTTTTTTTAATTACCAGTAACTTTATTTAGTTTTCATGAAACAGGAACCATCTGCTCATTATGCATTTGTTCAGATGTTAGGATCAGCTTAAGAGGGAGGAAGTGATATTTTGATTTCAGAGTCGCTTTTTTCAGTTTAGTCCAAATTGACTAGCAGCAGATTTAAAACAACTAAAATAAGCCACTTTCACGCCACCACGTGTCCACGCAGGTTGAAACTGGTTTAACCAAAGTTTAAAACCCTATTTAAGTGCAACAGATGAAACTATCCTGAGCAAAGTCCTAAGCCCCAGTTTTAAAAAGTTAAAATAAAGTGAATGCCACTTCTTTTCTACAATCCTTTGTCACTTCTGTCTGTTTAGACTGTAAGCTTTTCAGGGAAAGATCTTATTATGTGTATAGCACCTAGCATTTGATCTCATTTGATTCTCTAGGGCTATGCTATCAATAAAAATAATAATGTAACCCCTCTGCCTGGTACCAGTAAGGAAAAATAGAGAGAGAGAGAGCACAAGTAAGGTTAATTTCTAGGGGTTCTCTCAGAAACCAGACATTATCCACTTCTACCCCCACCCAGAAATCTGGGAAACTAAATTACCTCCCTGAATGGCCTTAATGAACAGCATTTTCACAAGCATGGAGTCTACGGCTTTAAAGAAAAGCAAACTTTATTAGAGGTGGGGAAAAGGTGACACAATACATTTGGAAGCAGCAGCAATTAATAAATCAACAATATCTCTTCAGTAATATTTGTCGGCCCCAGACTGTCTTGGCAATAGCCTCCACCTCAGCTGTACTCCTCTCGGGGCTGAGAGCATGAGATGCATTTGAGCCACATCCCTGCTCCCCACTCACAGTTTGTTCCCCAGGGTGGGAAGAGTCCAAGACTCAGGCAGGTCTGTCTGTCTCCCAAACTCCAAGTGTGTTGCCAAGGCAGGTGTGGGGACTCTACCCCCTTGACCCAGGAGACGTGATTTCAGCTTTGATTGCTGGGAATAGGTACTGAGATAGGGTGAAACCCCGTCACGGCCTGGAACAGATGAGGGGAGGCTTGATAGTCTATTAATGGTGCCTCAGGTGCAAAAGATATACTGAATTAATTGCCTCTCAGTCAGGGGCGTGGGACTGGGAGGCTACCGTGATAACTTAACTGACCCCTGAGGCATGTGAATGGGGAGAAAAATCAGTCTGAAAAGAGGAACCCAAGGGATTCCTAGGAAGGAGTGAGAACCAGGGTCCATATTCAGAAAGATCAGCAGCAAAAGGAAACCCTAACTGACCTTTGCCTGAGCAAGAAACTGCTAGCAAAAGACTCTGCTACTCCATGTAGCCCTGTCTATGCCACTGTTCCTTATTCAGCTGTGCCTGCCTGTGGTCTTTCTCCAGCAGGTGACCTCTCCCCTCAGGCATGTTTCACAGACTTCTCTTGTCCTTTCTATTTCTGGACACACAGAACAGCATTTGCCTCCAAACTTAACTGTACTTTAACCAAGGGTCCCAAAATGTCACAGAACTGAAATGATGCAAAAGAAGTTGGCAGCAAGTTACCTCCCCAGTAGACCCTCTGTAGATCTCAAGTGACTCTGTGCTGCTCCTGGATACATTCTGGCTAGAAATAAGTGACAGCATTTTAATTCAGATGCTATTAAACATTGGGACAACTCATCTAGGGATGTGTAGGGTTTTCCATTGCTAGAAGTCTTTAAATCAAGGCTTGCCTTTCTTAAAGATGGATTCTGACTCAACCAGAAGTGATGAAACTGATTCAGGAGCCTCTTCGAATCATAAAAAATGGAGGTTGGAAAGGACCTCAGGACGTATCTAGTCCAATCCCTGCTCAAAGCAGGGCCAACCCCAACTAAACTATCCCATTCAGGACTTTGGCAAGCCAGGTCTTAATATCTCAAAGGATGGAGATTCCACCACCTCCCTCGGTAACCCATTCCAGTGCTTCACCATCCTCCTAGAGAAAAAGTTCCAACATAGACTTGGTGAAATTCGTTGGCCTTAGTTACCAAACTTCAGACAAGATGATCATAATGCTCCCTTCTGGCCTTAAAATCTCTGATTGAGAAACAGAAGATGTGAGGCAGATATCAGAACAGCAGGTGGCTCGTATAGCGCCTCCTCCAACCAGACACATTGGGTTGCTCTGTGTTCTGACTGTAAACCCCAGAGAACGCACCTGTCAGGTCTCTGCATGGTACTGCCAGGGATATAACCCATTACATGATTTGTCCGTATTTAGGCTTAGTCACCCTAAGCAGATTGCAGGTACTTAAAATTGCTTTTGTGCCATGAACACTTAATGCTAAACCTCTTTTAATTTGCACCGTGCTACTCAGAGAGATCATATCATTCTTCTGTGCAATGTAAATTCCCAGTCTGGCAGCGTTGGCCTCTTTTTTTTTTTAAAATAATAATTAAAAAAAAGAATTTAGTAAGGATTTGAGTTTCTTTATTGAGCTTTTATTGTCCAGCCTTGTAATTGAATCACTCTCTGTGACAGCACAACGAGGGGCTGTTATTAGCAGACTCTATAAACAATGGGCTTGATCCCTTTATGAAAAAGCATCGTGGAGGGAATAGTTAAGCCTAGCTAAAAATGAAGTCCAAGCAAAAATAATTACAGATTCCAAAATATTTAAACATTCCGTGTGCCCCCACTATACCCCCTACTTCCATGCAACCGCCCAAATCCTTTCTTGTTTGCTTTGCTGCCACATTGTATGGTGGAACTCATGTGCAGTGTGATCTCAGTCTAGGAACCATCCTGAGAAAAACACAGCCCTCTCAGAGTAAGAGAGAGCTTTTGGCACATTGCCATCACTTCCCTCCTGCCCACCTCACAATGTGGTTTTCTTTTTGCTTGTTTCCATAAGTGGCTGCAACATGAAAACTTTATAGCCTGATCTGAAAAGTCTTTCCATTAACTTCTAATCTGGCTTTTAACAGATCACTTGCATTGATTTGGTTTCCTGAATATGTTTATGCCTATCGATGGGCATACGATTAATTATTCTTACTGCAGTAGCAGCCAAAGGCTTCAGTTAGGATCAAGGCCCAAATAGGCTGAGTGATATTCAAACACACAGGAAGGAAGACATGGTCGTTATCTCAGAGAGCTTATATGCCTTACTTTGGAGAGCGTTTTGTGTCTTTGTGGGTCTTCTCTATTTAATTTGGGAAAGGATAGTCTCTCACTATGGGCAGGTCTTCGCTGTTTGCTGCCATCAGTTCGAACTTCTTGATCGAGTGCTGGGGTCTGTGAAGACCTGCTCACCCAATCTGGAAGTTGGATCCCAGAACACCACCCCAGCAACTGGGTAGTGCTGAGTCCAAGGAGAGGTCCCCTCCCTTCAACTCAGCCCAGCAGACAAGCTGGGAGATAATCGTTCCAACTGTGGCACACAAGTAATTTCAATGAACTTGTTTGACTGCCACTGGAAAGGGCAGGCACTGTAGACCTGCCCCATATGTTTCTACAGAAACTAGCACACAACAGGATCCTTGTTCTGGTGGGGTCTCTAAACACAACTGTACTACTAACAATTAATAATACAGTAGTAAATAAAGGCACATGAGGGTAATGGTTGGAAGATCAAGTAGACACATGGACTGATATGTTATCTTCATGAACGACTTGAAGGATATAAATTTAGACTGGGGGCAAGATGTCCAACAGGAGACGACTGAGAGTCAGGCTGAGATGTGGGAGTGGATGGAGGATGGGGCCAGGAAGTTGGGTGACTGGATGATATCCAGTCAAGGAAAGAGTGTAAAGAGGGAAAGACTACAGTGCCAAAGCACCCAACTGGGAGAGGGAAAGAGCTGGAGCAGACTGTGAAAGAATAGTCAAAAAATAGGTGGGTAAAGAAGCTCAGTGTCTCTGAGAGTCAGAAGTCTAAGAAATAAACTCCAGGAGTGATATCTTGGACCCAATGAGATGAATAAAAAAATTCCCAGTGACTTCAGTGGAGCAAGAATTTCATCCCAGCCTGGGCTTTTAATGGGCAGTTAGTGTCTGAATGGAAATAAAACTGAAACCAGCTAGTTCTTCACTGGCAAGCAATGCCTGACCTGCAGGCCATCATGACTATTATGAACTGTGGAAACTATTTTTTTAAATGTATAGGGGGAAAAAAGCCAATTCTTTTTACCATGATTAAATTTAAAATTGATTGGGATGTTTCTATGGACACAGAACTATGTTTACAAACCAGGTCTTTCCCTTGCACAGAAAGACTTGTATGGTGACCAATGGGAAAGGAAGACCTCACTCTCCTCATTCCATTAGCTTCATAATTCCACATTAAATGATGGTTTTAGTACCATGTGATATAGTCTGATATGAAGAAGAAAGTAAAAATATATATATCACACATGACTCACTAGTCTGGTTTCTGGCAGAAAAGAACACATATTGATGAAGTGAGGGTAAAATTTTGAGACCTTCACAATTATCCTCCAGGCTATAAGATTTGCTAGAGATTTGATTAGGTTTTTCTGATTTGTCTTGTTTTGTCTGGGGGGAGGAGTTGGTTTTTTGTTTGTTTTTTTGTTTTTCAATAGGCTGGATGGTCCAGCTGTAATTCTAACTCTCTGAAGTCAGTCAGAAAACCACAAAGAATAGTTTCCAGGTGCTGTGACTTCCAAGACATAACCTAAATAACATCATCATTACCTAATGGTCCAAACATCTTACGCAGGGAATAAAGACGTTGTGAGGTTAGGAATTAAGGACTCTTCTGTAAAAGAATATCAAGAATGTGAATAATGGTTTTGGACTCCTCCCAATATGTCTGGATATCACTGATGTTGTCAGGTAGGTCAGAGAGTCTTTCAATGAGGTGTTGTTGAAGAATCTACGGACTAGTATGATTTTGAAGTGCCTTGATGTTAAATCTCTTCTGAATTCCTTTCGACTGTTTACTGCATTGCATGTCATTCACAAGGCATGTGCTGAATCAATTGGATAGTCCATTCACTGCTGTCATGATTGGTTTGTTAACAACAAGGAAATCCCAGCAATCATTCATCAGAAGAGAAGCAATTTTTCACTTGGCAAAATGAGCCCTCTAACCAGAAAAAACAAAAGACTTATCATTGTGTTAAAGCTGTAGGTCAAAGGAGGCTGCATGACATCAAGAATGAGTGGTGACAAGGAAAGGCCATGGGGATCCAGAGTTTTGCTGGCCAACATGACAAGAGACACTTTCTGCTAGCAACAAAAACCATCTATGGGTCAACTTAAAATGACAAAACCCTTTTGAGATTTCAGCTCTACTCTTTTTAAGAAAAATGTGGCCCTCAGGCAATCTCAGAAGGAGCATTTCAATACTCTATTAAACCACAAATCTGAAGTCACAGCTGCCACCGTTGAGTCCATTCCTCAGTATCCAGTAAAAGAACCTCTTGTCAATTCCCTCATCTTCTGAGAACGTTTAGCTGTCAGTCACTTGGACTAGAAACAACAACTCCACTCTATGACCTGGAAGATCATCCTTATGTCCTTTTGAACCATTTCCTCCTCCTTGCCAAAGATGTCCTTCCAGTGTTGCAGTTTGGTTTAAGACTATCATGGGGTATCACTGCCTGATTTTTGTTGCATGACAGATCCCAGAGAAGTGTAGAGAATAACACCAACCATTATTTATGCCATTTGTTGACCCAGCTAAGGTCTTTGATTCCATGAGTTAGGAAGTCTCATAGAAAGTGCTGTTTAGATATGGTTATCCATTGAGACTCATTCATCTCAAGCCTTTTCATGATAGAATGAACTTCACTGTCCTCCGTAATGAGTTAGAGACAGACCTGTTCACTATCTGTACTGATGTTAAGAAGGGCTGTATTATTGCCCCAACCTTTTTCTCCATCTGTCTTGCAGTAATCTTGATTCATATTTGTGATGCCTTTCCTTGGGAATTGAGGTTGATTATTACATGGATGGCTGACTTTCCATTCTGCAGTGTCTCCATTCTCTAATCTTGAAAATACTTAGACTGAACTGCAATCCAGCCTAGAACTCTTCTCAGGCACCTATTATTGCCTAGGGCTCTCCCTCAACACTGGGAAGACTAAGGTGCTGCACCAGCCTACGCAGTGCTATTTGCTTCCACAGAGTGCCATCGGTAGGCAACCCTGGAAAAAGTTGAGTATTTCCATCACTTTGGTAGCCAGTTCCCCCAGACAACCAGTCTTGATGAGGAGATTTTTAGGATCTGTTGTGCCAGTGCATTGTTTGAAAAGTTGCTGCATCATATCTTTATTGTCAGGGATTAGCAGATGGAAACCAAGATCCTGTTTTACAATGCAGCACTCTTCTTTGTGGGTGCAAGACACACGTGATTTGCCAAAGTCATGTTAAGCATTTGGAGAGGTAACAACACTGCTACCTGTATCTGAAGGTAAGATCATTGCACCAATGGCTGCGTTCTCTCTGCAGCTAACATTACCAGTGTTGAGGTGACGAATATGAAACATGAGCTTCGGTGGGCTGATCATTGTGTGCAGATGGCTGATATTGATTTTCTGAAGCAAGTCTTCTTTTCTCAACTTAATCATGGTAAAAGGACCCATGGCAAACAGAGGAAATACTACAAGGACACTTTGAAAACATATCTTAAGAAGGGAGAAAGGCATTGAATCCACAAATTGGAAAGAGCTGTCTGGTAACAGACCACAGTGGCTTCACATCATACATCAAGTCTCAGCCCATTTTGAAAAGAATTGACTGGCTGAAGAGGCTACGAAACATCGTTTGAGAAAGTAAGGTAAACCGTATCCTGGCCAGTAGTTATGTGTTTCCAAGGAACCCCCGATAAAGTATGTGGAAAAATCCGTAGAGCACAAATTACTCCTGAGCCATCAGAAGTCTCTTCAATGACTTTGCCTTTGGTAGACATTATCCTCGTATCAAGGGATAGCCACTGCCAGCGACCAAGAATATGCTTGAAAGGGGCAGCAGTACTTTGACTTCCATCAATCCATTCCTTATCCATGGGCTAACTTCTCCCAGTCTTATATTGGTGTCACTTAATGTTTACCTCAAACAACAAGAAAGGTATGGAAATTCATGCTGGTAGCTTTCACCTGATTGATTTAACTTTATCTGTCATGCCAATAGAATTCCCTCATGCAGAAAGAGATTCTCTGCAAATACATACCCTGACAAAATTGCCGGTTTGTCATCTGCATCAGGCTAGAGGCCCCAGCCAAGTTCTGGGGCCCATTAAGTTAGGCAGCGTACACATAATATCAACACTGATGTGTTATATAAGATGTTTCCTGCTTAAATCTCAAAGCACTTTACAATAGAGGTCTGTATCTTTATCCCCATTGTACAAATAGGGACAATTAACAGGGTGCTGCTGGCCCTCTAACCTTTTAACAGATGACTCACAAGCTTCTCTTTGGTACCAATGGCTGTGCTCTTTATTTACACTGTAGAAACACTTTCCAATACACAGTCCGGCCATCCTGGCACTGGGGCGCTGGGCTCCTTGCCCTTGCTGGGCCAGGGACTAATTGATTGCAGGGCTCTAGCCTTTCTATCTGGCCACATGCTCTTGCTTTGCTTCCTGTCCCATTCATATCCTTCTGCACCCAGGGGGAAGAGCTGCTTTGGATTGCCTACTTAGGGCAGCATCAGTTGGGCCCCACTTAGTTCCTATAGCTGTGGGGCCCTGCTGACCAGCTCTTATGCCAGCTTATCCTATAGGACATGAAGGCACAGGAAGTAGAAAAGACTAGACCACAGTCACCTAAAATTAGGGAAAATTCTAGGAATTGAACTCACCTCTCTACAGACCTAGGTGAGTGCTGTGGCCAGTAGGCCACACTACCTTCCTGAAGAGGTACTGTGGGGACCTTTTAATGCATGATTGATTTGTGCATAGATCCAGTCATGTGCCCCGAAGCTAGAAACTTAACGCGTGGGACTCAGTAATGCGCGGTATCTAAAAGCAGAAGTTGCCCTAGGTAGGGAAACACGTGGAGTGAGCACCATTGTGGAAAGACGTATCACGCTTAATTGCGTTGTCACCGAACATTCAGTAAGTACAGTATATTTTATTAGCTGTAATTAAGTGCAATAGATCCTTTAGTTTTCACCCCGGTCCTATTTACACGTGGTCCGTTTAATGCGCGGTTGCGGCAGCTTGTCCTGCGACACCCGTGCGTTAACGGGTCCCCACTGTAGCCTCAAAATCCTTACAGTATAAATAGGCAAGACAGAGACAGTATGAGGAAAAAAGTTGTTTCATGCACTGTGGGATGTGAGGGAAAAAAGTACAAAGAGTAAGTGAATTACCCAAGATGAAACAGGAATCTGTCAGCCTTAGAGCCACCAATGGCTGTTATGAATTGTGCTATAAAAAGCCAACTGGAATTGAAGCCTCCTTGTGCTAGGTGTTGTACATACCCTTAATGAGAGAGAGTTTCTGCCCTTGGATTTCTTCTTCTGATAATAAAAATGGACTCAAATGTGTGCACGCACTGGCTTGACTGGAAATGTGCTTGTGGGTTCGGGCCAGCTCCTCGTTACTGAAAGTGGACACCCCAAGAAAGCCCACTGCATTTGGCACTAACAGTCAGCTTTGTTAGCTGACCCCAAGGATAGAATGGGCCGTGGCAATGAGTTACCCAGCGCAAGCCCTAGAGGTTGGCCTTAGTGGGACAGCCTTTGTGGACTTTCACACAGCCACCACCTGTGCTGTACCAGTTTAGAGGCCTTCAGTCTTCAGGACATAAGCTAGATGATGGATACCCCAGCAGGAGGTTTTTAGGCTGGAGTAGACCAACCACGCAACTGCATTCAGAGGGCCATAACGATGGTCAGTGGAGAGAGGTAGACAGAGTGAAGGACAGAATGTGATTGCCACATCGAACAGCAATGTGCTCATTTGATGAAAGTGAAGGCCAGCAAAGGAGGTGGGGACGGGAGGGAAGAGGGTAGCAAGAAATGAAGAAAAAGGTGTAGGGCTGTGTAGCAGTTGCAAACCACGTCATGCCACTTGCCTGGCATTTCCAATTTCTTGATTCAAGACCACCCAAGTGGGACAGTGTCAAATGCCTTAGTGAAGTCCCTAGGGCTTGTTAGAGTATTAAACAGGAGGCTCTCTCTCTTCGTAAAAGAAGGAATCATTTAAAAACAGATTTAGGAGGGGGCGGGGAGTCCATCCAGCCACCCAGCTCCTCCAAGAACAGATGAGGCCTCACAAGCGGGACCGTGACTGTCAGGGATGCCTGGCCATGAGCACCCTTGGCTCCATGCTGACTGGCTAGTGTTCTTCTCTGGCTTGGTGTCGAATGCCAGCTCGGAGGAATGAGTCAGGTTTCTGCTTTAATTCTGTGGATGTAAAACTCAGCATGAGGTCCAGGGGAGAGCTATGCCTCTGTCAAAGGCCACCTAGAAAAGCCGACTTTGTTTTTCAGCAGGGTGAGTTACCTCATGTCAGGCCTATAGGTGGAAAAATCGGAGCCTTTGACTCTCCCCCAGCCCTCGGACACTTCAGCTAGCTGTTTGCTGAGAGCTACAGCAAAGTATTTGAATGATCTCCAAGCTAGAAAAGCCTCAGGAGGCTTTCTGAAAGTAATAAAACAGCTTCTTGCCAGTCTCTGTTTTTCTTTCCTTTTTTTTTTAACTGCAGGTAGAGGTGGAAAGCGATAGGTTGAACTGCAGAGAGTCAGTGGTTTTGTTCACAGTGTTGCAACGTTGGGAGTCAGATCCTGATGTGGTGTAAATGATGACTCATTTCAATGAAGGCTGTGTTGGTTTACATCGGCTGAGAATCTTGGTCCACAGAGGATGTTGATTCAAAGCTATTTGGTGACCAGACATCTTGAATGTTCAAGTTATCTTGCAAGATTTATCCACAGTTATTAAGGAGAATGAAAATACCATAAGAACTGTCCTGACTTTATTCTGGTGGTTTCTTCAATACATACCTTGGGTCCCAGACAGTGTTGTACAGCCAGCTCTGTTTCTCTGCTCCTCTTAGTACCTGTTCCAGGTGGATTAACGCTAGCTCTGGTGTGTCTACAAGAATGGCAATCACAACTCTGATCATAGAGTAGGTACACCTAGAGTGTTAGTGCTGTACACAAGAGTATGGAACGATCCCAATTTGCTTACAGACTAAAACAACAAGAGGGAATTAGTACCCACATTGTACAGAGGGACAATTGAGGCATAGAGATTAAATTACTTCTTCGGCAGAGGGGCAATTCTTCGGTGTCCAGAGGCATAGTTCACTGTCTTGAGGCCAGCCCTCCAGTGAAAACTGGTCCACTGTTCAAAGCAGAACTCATTTGATGCAAATGCATAAGCTTCAGAACCAGAAATGTTAAAAAACAAAACAAAATAAGTTACTCTAACCCCCTGTGAGCTGAGTTTGCCAAGTGTCATGCAGATCTAGTTAATTGTTCAGGAAGAAGCAAGCCTTCTGATTCTCAGTCAGCTCCTAAAGTTCTTCCTTAGAAAGGTTTCATGCTAGGCAGGTGCATTTGCTGATCTGACTTGACTAATCCCCCTCTAATGAGGAAGTGCGGCAGCTGAGACGAAAGCTTCCGCTCTCACTGTGCAAAGACATGAATGAATAAGCAAAGCTAAACTAGAGACGGAGAGCTGGGTATTCCTGGAGGGGATTTGAACCAAAATGACCTTGGTGTTTTTGATCAAACTCAGCACCAAAATTTATTATGAAGAGTTCCAGAAAATGCAGCACCAAACAAATAAATACCCCCACCTGTGTCTTCATTCATAACTGTCTTAATGGGTCAGCAGAAAAATAAAACTAAATGAGTCCCAAATTTCAATGGCTATCAGAACACTAATTATTAGTAAAGCTCCTTTGTTTTGGACAGCAACATTTTTGGACTAAATTAATTGCTTTGCATATTGGCATAAATGCATAAGTGCATATGCCTACATATGAGGTGGAAAAGAATTGTGTATGATTGAACAAGGGGAGTAAATAATAGAATTAAATTAGACAAAGAGAAAATTTAGGCTGAGATAAACCTTAATAGTTGTCTGAGTTATTAGAGGATGAGCTATGAGACTGGCAGAGTAGCCTAGTGGAGAATGCAGAGGAAATCTGGATTCTAGCCTCATCTCTGTTTCTAACCTTCTGGGTGATCTTGCACAAGTCACTTCCCTTCTCTGTGCCCCCGATACGAGTCGTGATACTGACCCCTTTGTAAAGGGCTTGGAGATCTGTATTTGACAAACACTGCATAAGAGCTAGGCATGTATAATTCATACACTAGTTCATGGGAAATTGCCCCCTTCTCCTGAGAAAATGTAAAGATTAGCCCAAGACAAAGCACTTGAGAACACACAAGAGGGGAAGATCATTTGTTAGCAGTCATGGATGGACCTAATTGGTGTTCTCCATCTTTGTGAGGGATAAGTTCTGAGAGTTAATAGTTGTGTTATTGTGGTTCCTATATGTCCTGTGGTGTTAGGTGCTGTACATGCACATGGTGAGGAGCAGAATCTACCGAAGAATTTACGTTCTATGGTCTCAGTTCAGGAAAACATGGGATCATGCATGCTGCTTTAATTTTGTGCCCAGGGTCATCCCTGGTTAGCAAAGCAACAGATGTGCTGAAATTTAAATGGGTTCAGCGTGTGATTAATGGCTGTGCTTAATCGGGGATAAAAAACACAAGGTATGAAACTGAGGCACAGGATGATTAAGGCTATGATTTTACAGAAGAGTCCCTGGCAACCCAACACCTTTGCAATGTCACTGTTGAGCTTATGGGGAATAGAGGAAAGGTGCAGCAAGACTGATGCACAACTGGCTTTAAAAATATGTGGCAAGGAATTGTGCCTTGGTATGAAGCTGGGAAGTGTTCATTGCTGCAAAATGTCAATGCATTCTTTATTTGTTCTTTGTGTTACTGTAATCGTGGATGAGAACTCCTGTGTCATTCATTATATTCCTGATTGAAATGGCATGTTGAAGATTTCATTATTTAACGCCTTTTTTCTGCCCTGATTACCTCTTGAGTAGGGTGACCAGATGTCCTGCTTTTATAAGGATGGTCCCAATAGTCAGGGCTTTTTCTTAAGTGAGTATCTATTACCTCCTCATCTCCTGTTCTGATTTTTACATTTGCTAGCTGGTCATCCTACTCTTGGAAGATTGGTTATTGATTCTTTTTAATTATTATGTTTATACTTGTATCACGGTTGCACCTCTCAGCACCTCCCATCAATGGCCCACTGTGCTGCACACAATCCAGAGAAGTAGTGCAAAGGGAGGCTCTGCCCCAAAGAGTTCACAGTCTAGGTCATATAACGTGATGCAATTGATGGACAAGACGCTATTGCACAAGGTTGGAGGGAACAGTCATGGGCAGCCTTGGGCTCCCTAATCTGGCCCTGTCTGAGGGAGACGTAGACTGGCATATAGCAAAGGCTGGGAACATTGGCAGAGATGGCAAAGCTGTGAAATGATATATGTGGGAGGGTGGGTGAGGCTAAATGGTGAAGGATCTTTAAAGTAAAGACACAAAGTTGATGCCTCATGCGGTAGAATGGGGGGAGTCTGTAGGGGTAGATGGTCAAACCAGCAAGTCAGGTGGATAACCTGAGCATTTTGATGAGGACAAAGCAGCAGGCAGTGAGGTTAGAAAGGCGAAGTTTGCAATCAAGACCTCCAGCACTTCATCCCCTTCTAGAAATTTTAGCTGTGTGGAGCACAGGGAAAGGGCAGATCTTAGAGATATTGCATAGGGGGAAGCAGCAAGACTTAGATATAGCAAGGGTGTGTGAATCTAGGGAAGGATCAAGTCAGGGATGATTTCCACACTGCAAGTCTGAGCGATGGGGAGGATGGTGGTTGTCCAAAGTGAACAGAGATGAGAGGGAAATGGATTGGCTTGGGGGGAAGATCAGGAGCTCAGTTTTAGCCATGTTGAGTTTAAGATGACATCTGAGCATCCACAAGGAAATGCCAGAAAGACAGACTAAGATGCTGGTTTCAACTTGGGGATATGGAGTGCAGAGAGACTTGGGAGTTGCCGGTGTAGAGATGACATCATAATTATGTAAGTAGGAACTGACTGCGCTCTTCCCAGCAGAACTGTTGGTAGCATGTCCTGACTGAGGGAATTCACCCTCCATTGAACAACGCTCACTAAGCAGGGAGTAAAAGTGCCTAATCCCCAGGAAAGGAGAGCAAGGGTGGGGACTGCCAAGCAGTGTAGGCTCTGCCTTACAGTCCCAGATGGCATTTCATCCTCTTCCTCTCTACTGTTTCATCCTCTGGTGATTAGACTCAATAGAGAATCTGCATTTTGCTGAGTGATGCCTATAACTGAAATTGCCGATTAGCAGCTCAACCTGGTGTGGTACAAAGGGGCAGTGAAAGGCTGTCTGGTTTGCACTAGCCATGAGGTTCCCTGCTGCCTGCTGAAATCACAGAGCTCTGGGTTCAATGGGGAAACCTCAGAATGGGGCATTTCGGGGAGCAGCACGAGGTAGCAGAGAAGCTCAGATTGTCCCAGGATGAACAACAGCAGCAGAGACGGTGGCGTGAATGGTGTCTGCTGTGAGTCAGTTGCAGAGTGGTGAGTAGCAGCTGAAGTAATTTCAGCGTTCCCGTCTCTCCACCCCTGGTAGATGACCTCAGACGAATGCTCCTCTGAGGTTGTGGGTCTCTGCCAGCCAAGGACAGCCAGCTTTGAATTGGGTTCAGTGCAGAAAGAGGAGAGTGATGATGTTCTAATGGGAATTTCTTCATTGAACACTACACCAGAAGGTGGGAAATGGAGGCAAAGGACAGTGCCCAGCATGCTGGCTCAAGTTTCTGTACATGGTCATGGTATTTTCCCAAGCTTCTATTTTCCCTTTAAATAAAAGTTTTTTCTTGTTATGCAAGACATAGTGCTTGTGAGAAGGGAAACTTTGCCTCTTAGATGTACTAAGTGACAGTGGTAAATTTTCCCCAATTACTGAGTAGGGTTCCAAGCTGGTCTGTGTTGTAGTGTCAGGAGGTGCCTCTAGAAATTAAAGCTTGCCTTTGTTGCTGCTAACTCCATCTGACAGAAGGGTGCAGATGTGCAAGTTATTTTCCTGTGTTGGGCTGTAGCGGGTGGGAAAGATGAGGCTGATGGCATATTGGGCTGCATTAGTTGGAGCATGGCCAGCAGATTGAAGCAAGCGATTATTCCCCTCTATTTGGCTCTGGTGAGGCCATGTTTGGAGTATTACCTCCACTTTTGGGCTCCTCGCTGCAGGAAGGATGAGGACAAATTGGAGAGAGTCCAGTAGAGGGCAACAAAAATGACTAGGAGTCTGGATCATATGACTTATGAGGAGAGGCTGAGGAACTGGGTCTGTTTAGTCTGCAGAAGAGTGAGGAAGGATTTGAGACCAGCCTTCAAATACCCTGAAGGTGGTTCCGGGGAGATTGGAGCTAGACTGTTCTCAGTGATGGCAGATGATTGAATAAGGCCTTAAGTTGCAATGGAGGGAGGTCTAGGTTGATTATTAAGACAGAACATTTTTCTTAGAAGGATGGTGAAGCACCAGAATGGGTTAGCTAGCGAGGCTGAGGAAACTCCATCTTTAGAAGCTTTTAGAGCCTGGCTTGACAAAGTCCTGGCTGGGAAGATTTAATCAGAGTTTGTCCTGCTTCGAGCAGGGAGTTGGACTAGATACCTCCTAAGGTCCCTTTTAACCCTAATCTTCTGTGATTCTAAGAAAAAAGTCTTTTGGGCCATAGTCTTCTCCAAACCTTATCTTGTTCTAGTGGAAGCTGTTCTGAGCTCCTCTGTACTGGCAAACTCCTCCAGCACCCTTTCCATTCTCCATCTGAATATATTCTGAAAGTCAGAGAGTGGTTCAGAGTGAAGGAAAGACATGAGCCTGGGCCAAAGCAGTGGGGTGCTCTTGCAGACAGTCAGCACCTATGTTCAAGTCCTGGATGGGGAATAAGTACAGACAATCCCAGGCCCAGATGTTGACATTGCTGTCAGGCTGACATCCCACTGTGCACTCAAAGGACAGGCAGAGTCAGTGAGTGGCTTCTCCTGATTAAAACCCACAATGCAAAAAGTCAGTGGTCCTTATAATACACGAGTATGGCTTTTGCTCACTGATCTGCCCTATCTTATTCCCCATGCACTGTGAAACTTGAATGGGGCACCTAAAGAGGAGCCTAAGGAGGAGGTGGGATGATCTCCTTCTAGGCAGAGGGCAGAGGGGGCAGACCCGTACTGCCCTTGGTTCAGTCTGGGCAATGCAATCTATCCGGTGAACATTGCATGTGGAAGTTTATCATATGGCTCCTCCATATTTGCTGACACACTGACCTTACGCTCACCCTGACCCACAACCGTGATGCCACAGAAAGACCATCTCAAGAGCTAGGAGTGGGTGTGGCAGTCCCCGACTTCTGACAATTTCAACTGTTTTCTGAACTTGAAGGGCCCCATCCCACAGCCACTGACATCTCTCCTCAACAGTCATGCTCTTTGCATTAGCCCACCAATGCAATGGATGGGCAGGATTTGCTTCAGAGGGAGTAGCCTGCTCACCTTCACTAAAGAGCAGCTTAGCCTAATGCTACCTTCCCTGTCTTTGACTTCAGTGAGTGCAACGGCCGTGTCAGGGAAGGACAGACATGTGGCCCTTGCTGGATTCTGTCCCCCCTTGCATAGAAAGGCTTGGGAAAGAAGAGAGGAGATCCTATTATATCATATCACATCATAGGGCTGGAAGGGACCTCATGAGATCATCAAATCCAACCCCCTGGGAATTGAACTCAGGACCTTCTGCATGTTAAGCAGAGGTGCTAGCCACTACACTATTCCATCTATTGTGTGACAGTCTCACTCCCTCTGGTTGGATGGGATCAACCCACATTGGCATGAGGGCCATTTGCCCCGATAGGGGCATTTGTCCCAATTCTCTTTGATATTATGGCCCAGTGGCTTAAAGAGACTGCAGAGAGAGTGGAACTAGTCTCCAGGAGTTCTAGCAGATTCCCTGGACATTGTAGAGCTGTAAAAAGGGCTTAGGCTGCTCTCTGGCGTAGAGTATGTGTCAGAGGTACCACTGGATGTTGTAGTTGTGCTAATCATGGCAACCAGAATGTCCCCTTGTGGGACCACTGAAGCTGACAGTAGCTTAGAGCACCCTTGAGGCTGCTATAATTTACAGCTGAAGTCCTTAGGCCTCTCTTTCACTCTCTTCCCCCAGCCCCTCAAATCCCAGAGCACAAACAAGCTTGAAAGTAACTTGACTTTTGTCTCCCACTTTGGTCCTGAACGATATGTAGCTCATCAAGGGTGAAGAACTGGGGCCTATTGAATTTAGAAAATTCATCGCTATGTAAAAATAAATAAATAAATCTGATATTCTGGTAAGACAGACCCTTAATCCATGTATTACAGGTTCCTTAATAGAGACTTTCAGTCTGTTAAAAGGGACCTTCTTATTAAGTCACTGAGCTAGGAGATAAGGACAAGCATTACGTTAACACAAGAGCCTTAATCCATGCGTTGTTGAGGACAGGGGTTGTTTTCTGTGCCCTCTTCCCCATTATGTCTGACCTCAAAGGGTGATTTTTTTCTTTTTGCTGTTTTATCATTACTATCTTGAACCAAACTCTCAGCTACTGAATGAGATTAGAAAATCTCAGTGTAGTGGTTTTTTTTGGTAATCAAGTAATGATCTTGCAGCTCAGATGAGAAGCTGGAAACCTGGACATCTGTCATCAGAGGGCAAACATGTTACAGTGATAACACAGGGAGAAAAAATAGCCCTTTGTGTGCTCTTCCCCCATAGTGACTCAGCGGACAGCCACTGATATTTCACTAGTCAGGCCTGTGTTGTTTCACACAGCAACCTAATAAAGGGAAAACATCATCTTTTTTAAAGGGGCCAGTTTGCAAGGGAGTTCTGTTCCCTTTGCCTGATTCCAGATTTCCTCTGTACCTGGTTGCTATGGCCTGCAGAAGTCAAAGCCAATGTCAAATAAGATTGCTGCTTGCAGAGTTCTGCTAGGAAGTGGAGGAACATTGGGCTTGGAAAGATCCTCTGGTTAGAGTCAATATCACAGACTGGAAGCTGTCTCTGGCATGTGCTACCCCCAAAACTGTCCAGGTAGAAAGGATGGAAGGTCTTACTGCAGTAGGACTTGGACGAACTCAGTTCAAGTCCCTTTTCTACCATGGACATCTTCAGACAACGTTTGTACCACAGTTCCCTTTCTGTAAAATGGGGATGGTGAGGACGAGAATAATATTTCCCTAGATAGCAGAGCTGTTGTGAAGGTAAAACCGTGATCATGGGGAGCACAGATACCATGGTGCTGGGAGCTGTATACTATCTCGCAATGGACCATGGTAGTGTTTCTGAGCCAGTGGCTTGCGTGAAGAAAGGCAATGGGGGGCAAGGATGGCCATGAGGCTGTACAAATTTCATTGCAATCTAAAACAGAGAAAGGCTGTCCTTCATGCTTTCCCTTCAAAGGAAAGTGTTTTCTGTCAATCTCGAAAGATGTGCACAAATCAAATATCTAGGCTTAGCTTACTTGCTTTTGACTTTTTTCCTCTTTTATACTAAATGTAAAGGGATTGTGAAAATGTTTAACTTCAAATAAGGGGCCATCAACCTGACAAGGTTGAGAAATATTGGACTACGACAATATTGGCTTGGAAATCTGCTAGTGGAGGCAAAAAATTAGTTATTTCCCTACTACAAGATTAGATCTTGACTATGTGGCTTTTGATAGATCTCTTACCCTGCCTCTACCTCAGTTTTCCCATCTGTTAAATCAGTAGAACAATATTTACCACACAAGGGGGTTGCGTAGCTTTGTAAAGCACTATGAGACCTTCAGATGTAAGGTGCTGTTTGTAAGATGCAGAGTGCAGTGTGTAAGGGAATATTTTCATAACTTCTGGGAGCAAGTCTCACAGCCTGGATAAGAATGGCCATATTGGGTCAGATAAACGGTCCAACTACCCCCTAACCTACCTTCCAACAGAGGCCATTGCCAGACGCTTCAGAGGGCATGAACAAAACAGGCAATCTTCAAGTGATCCATCCCCTATTGTCCATACAGCTTCTGCCAGTGCACAGATTGTAGCTAGTGTGCTAAAAACGAAAATATGGAAGTTCTGGTTCAGTCTGGGGCTGGGACTCTTAAGTCTATGGAGGAGGATATGGTTCACAGCCAGTGCCTGAATGTGAAAGCAATGTCTATGCAGCTAATTTTATGAGTCAACCAAGTCCCGCAAGTACATTTGTCCATCCAGGTGGTGGGATAAGACCCCAGAAGTTGTGGAGACACACTTTAAAGGTCTCTTACTCAGCCTAGTGAGCAGTGAATTCCTTGACTTGTCCCATTGACTTCACTGAAATTATTTGGAGGAGTTATTGCTTGTTCATAGTGCCTATCAGAATAACCACGTGGTGACAAGGTAGTTAAAGAAAATGTGACATGGCTAGGCTGGATGAAAGTTTTGGCACTGATCACTTTTTTTTGTAGTGAGAAAAGAGGGTTCAATGACGCTGAATCATTCTGGGATTTTTAGTCACTTTTGCCAAATCGTTTTTTCTTTAGGAAAAAAAAATTACAAAAAAACCCAAATGTTTCATTTTGATATCATTTTTAAAGGAAACATTTTGATTTTTCAGTTTGAAATGACTTTTTGTTTCAAAAGTTTCCCTTAATGTTGTTAAACTCATAAACGTTTAAAAATTATCAAAATGGAAACGGGACATTTCCGTTTGATTGAAACAAAATATTTCACTTGGATAAAAGAACTTTTTCTACTCCTCAAATCAATGAAAATTCAAACATTTTTCATTTTTGGACCAAGCCAAAATCATTTCTTCCCCTGACTTATTGAAATCTCCAATCAACTGAAAAATCTTTTTTAGTTTGTTTGTATTTTTGTGTTTTCTGTTTAGGTTTATTTAGGATGACTTGAGGAGGAAATAGAACGACAGTCTATGGAAAATGTGTAGCTATAAACTAGGCAGGGAATTAGTTATGGCTGTGAATGGTGCCTTAACTAACAGTATTGGGATGCAATTAGGGAAAGGGAAAAATTAAGCTACATATCAGTAAAAGTTTTCTGATAGTGAGATCTTGGCTATTCTTTGTATTAGGGGCTCATTTATAACGCATTCATGAATGTAAGTTAAGAATATTACAGAGGTAAGTCCAAACGGGCAGCCGTGTTAGTCTAGTTCAGTAAAACAAACAAGAAATGGTGGCACTTAAAGACTAACAAATATATTTATGGTATGAGCTTTTGTGGGAGCAAATCCTACTTTGCCAGATGCTTTGTGTTTGCTAATCCAGACATTAGCTGTATCTCTGTGAGGTGTAGATTTCAAAGGATGGCATTGTTCCTGGTAAAAAAAAAAGAGGAAAGCTGGTACTCAATCTGTGTGGAAGTCAGTTTTGAGAGACAGCAGAAGTGAGGTAATATTTTTTACCTCCCCACCTTGTGTTTCTAATAACAAAACAAAAGTGGAAATCTGTTCACTTCTCTAGAATCCATATCTGTTTTCTTCCCTAGATGCCTCCTGTTTAAGAACAGAAAGTCCATATATCATGATACGTGGAACTTACTTATGGAAGGGTGGGAAGATTGGTTTGTACCAGGAACAGGTGGCCTCCAAATATTCGGAGGGTTCATTTCACGTGCTTCTCCAAACTATAGAAAACTTTTGGATCTGTAAAGTGGTCCTGAAAATAGCATGAAAAGAGGCTTGCTCATGAACTTTCTGGTACTGCCTGCTTCCATTAAGCAGGGTATGTACTATTAGTGTTTAGTTTTTGAAGGGATCAGGAATTTAGCAACAATTAACAGCATTGGCAGGGAGAGAGAATGGACTCAACCTTATCGTTCTGAACCATTAAAAAGGTTTGGGGCCAACTCAACAACTAGTGAAAATGGCTGTCATTCCATTGAAGTCCATTAGTGTACACAAGGGATTCTTGGGCACATAGGGCTTCCCATACTGGATCAGATGTAAAGTCCAGTATCTCATCTCCAAAAAAGGCCGATGCTAGATGTTCCAGAGGAATAGGTGATACATCCTATAGTGAGAAGACATAGAAGAAATTACTCAGAGAGAAATATTTCCCCAGCTCACACAGTGGAGGTCAGCTGAAGCATGCATGCACGAGTCCCTGATTCTTACAGCAAACTGTTCACTTGTATTTGTGACATGATGTTATTTCTCCACAACCTGTATTGCTTAGTGTGTCTGAGACGAATCCACAGTTTGTTTGCTGTCTCACATACGCACCGACACACACTCACACATTGCATCCCAGTCCACTCCAGGCACAATACTTTCCCACTTGATTCCACTTGGAGCTTTCCAGTGCTCACTTTTCCTCACTTTCGTTTGTCTTCCCCCTGACTAACATTTACGTGTTTCACAGACCAATCCCCTTCCACACTGAGTTTTGCCTGTGCTTACTTCCATCTGAGCAACTCTGATGAGCTTCCTTAGGACATACAACAAGGAAAGCGGGGGGAGGAAGGGAAAAGAGAACCAACTCATTTATGAAAATCCCATTCCCATGACATTTAAATCTGTGGTGCAGACAGCTCAATCGCTGGCAGTGGGGTGCGTCAGGCAAAGGTCAGACTAGAGAGTGGTGGAGGGAGGGGCCAGCGCTGTTCTTGAATTAGGAGGTAACAATTGGAGTATTAAACCCTGAAGGATCCCTGCACGTAGACTCTCTCTCAAGTCAGAAGGCAGCATTGTACACACCGACTGATGGGTGTCAGTTATCGATTTTTACCCCCCTCCCTTTCCTGGCCCTCTTTTACACAGAAAAATACAGAATGCCAGGGGAGGGGGAAGGGAAGTTGGGAAGATTTGTGCAGAGAATACAAGAGGGCTTTATGCATTCACCGTTGCAGCACTGGAATGTCTCAACACAGGCTAAATTAAAAAAAAAAAAGAAAAGCGAATCAGACAGTGCAAAATAGGCTCCTGGAAAACAGTCTTTTAAGAAGTCAGCTGGTTCGTGAGGTCAGCTGTCACTTTGTGACTGCTCATGCCTGTCTGTCATAGAGAAAAAAAACCCAAACAAACAAGAAGTCCTCTGGCACTTAAAGACAACCAACTTTATTTATCTCGTGAGCTTTTTTGGGAGAAAATCCCACTTTGTCTGATGCTTTGAAGATGGGGAATTTACAGAATGGGAGGAAAATAAATACAGGAAAGTGTAAGTTGTTGGATCAGGTTAGACTGTTTCAGGAAATCAATGCAGTAGTTTACATTCAAACACTGGGGAACAGCACACAGAGGAAGGTAATGTTAAATCACCTGTTGTAATGAGAAAAGAATCCATAGACCTTATTTAGCCCTTAAGCAACAGTGTTAAATTTGCATATGTTTCCAGTTCTGCAGTTGCTCTTTGAAGTTTCGATTTGTTATCCATTTGTTTGAGCACAACTATTAACAGATCATCAGTGGAGTCCTTGCAAGCTTTGAAGTCTTATGATCTGCTTTTGTACTTAGCAAATGAGATGGGTATTTTAGTCTTCTTGGATTTAATCAAATAAAACTGTATTCACAGAATCATAGAAATGTAGAGTTGGGAAGGACTTAGTAAAGTCACCATGTCCAGCCCCCTATGGTGTAGTGGGACCAAGTACACTTAGACCAATGGGTTTCAAACTGCGAGCCAGGCCCAGTACTGGGTTGCAGACTCTCAATTACTGGGTCACGGCATCGCCTGCTGCCATCACTGGAAGACTGGAATGCATTGCTGAAAGATGTAATTATTGGGTCATGGCCATAAATGATTTTTTTTTCAACTTGGTCTTGAGGAAAAATATTTGAAAACTACTGCCTTGGGGTAAGTATTGTCAAAGAAAGTCTTAGTGTGTGCGTTATGTCTTAAGTGATTTCAATTCCAGCAATAACAGTGGTGGGACATTTAAAATGATCCAGCCGCAGCAAAGAAGCAAGGTGACAGCAGATGGTGATGCATGCCTGGAAGCTTCGCTGAGGTGGGATGTTGGCTCACTGCATTACTTCTTTTCTGTACCCCACTCAGACCCCATTCAATGGGACGGTGTCCGGGCTGGTCGCAGAACACCTTCACCATGTCCACAGAGAACCAGTGTTGCAATGAATGCCTGTAGAAACTCGGATCTAGTTCATCCTCCCACACTGAGGTAACTCTAGATCATCACTGAAAGCTGTTTCTCTAACCAGTTTTTGAAACCCACCAGTGCTGGGGATTTCATGATTTCCCCTACCTTCATCACTTATTTCAGTACTTAACTATCTTTACAGTCAAAAAGCTTTTCCTAATATCTAGTCTAAATCTGCCTGGAGTTGCCACCCATATGGGATTTACCTGGACAATCCAGTTTTTGGCTTCTATGTCTAGGTGCCGTTTGGGGTTGCAAGGGGCTCACTGTCTGGTGGAGCAGGGAAACTGGCAGTGTCCAGTCAGATGTACTAGTCAGACACCAAATGATCACTTACTGCCGGGGGGAGGAGGTACCGTCTCTTTAACCCTTAAAACCCTTGTCAGCTGGGACCACTTCTTAGCTGCAGACAGGCTTCTTGCCAGACTGCAGCAACTCTCCTCCTTGCCCTGGAGCAGAGGAAGCCTTGCTGGTGAGGGGGGAAAGGAAAGTGGTGACTATCCAGTGAGCAATGAAGCGAGGAGAGGAGCAAGCGAATTGGGCAGGGCCTTGTGGGAGGAGGTGAAGCAGGGGTAGGGTCTCCAGGGTCCATTCACCAGTTCCAATCCTATTTGGTACAGACTAAGCCAACTTCTTTATGTGCAATATACATGGGTACGAGCACGTGTGTGTGTTGGGTGGTAGCAGGTATTTGGTCTCTCTGATGCAAAACCTCCTGCCTGGGGTTACTCTGTCCAAGGAAGCAGACATTTAAGAAGAGATCGGCAACAAGTAGGGGACTTCTAGGCTTGCCTAGAAAGGCTTCTCTTGGTCAGCTGCTGATGGGACCTGTGAGGGTTGGAGCTCCGATGGCTAAAAGGACTGGGAAGAGGCAGAGCCAATCAGGGCTCAGCAGACCAAAGAAAAGGGGCCGTTTTCTATCAGATGGCACCTCTAGATCTTTACCATAATCAAGAATCTAGGTTTGGTCAGGGCTCACTGCTGAGCACACTTTTTTGGGTCACTGAAAGTCCTTTTTGGTTTCCTGTGTGTGAAAATAAGTCCCAGGTGGGCTCACCTGAGTTAGAAGTTCACTGGACTAGGAAAACTAGGTAATCCGATGAGGTGGACAGCATGATTTGGAGGGTGTCAAAGCATCCAGACACAAGTGGTTGGATTTTTGTAGTTCAGAATTTTTTTTGGATAAAGAGTAGCCTTTTTTCTTTTCTGTTTTGAGATGATAATTTTGAAGGACCATGTTTGCTTCACTTCACATATTCCGTTGTTTTTCTTCAGAAAAGCACAAAACTGACACAGTTTTGGTTTGCGAAATCTCAAAATGTTTTTTCACGGGAAAGACCAAAGCATTTAAGTGACAAGCTGTGATTTTTTTTTTCTTCCAAAAATTGTCACAGAAAATATGCGTCTTGTACTGATCAGCTCTAATCTAGTCATTAGATTGTGTAAACCTAGGGAGCCAGGATGGTCTGGGAATACTCCATCTATGGCAATCTGTGGTCCATTTTGGTAGCGAAAGATCCTTTGATGGAGCACTTAGTAATACGTCATTTTATCCTTTGGTGGAGCACTTACTAATACATCACCTAGTAATATATCATTTCATATTTGCTTAGGTTGAGCTCCATAGATGTTATAAATCATGATTCACTGACTGCAGTTCGTGAACCAGTGTGTGGATGGATTATAGGCTTGGGAACAAAGGATCCACAAGTCTTTGTTTGTTCTTCCGCTGACTTGTTATTCAGACTTGGACGAGTCAATTGCCTTCTACATATCATATTGGGATTCTGGAATGGCGTCTTTGGTAGGTGTGAGGAAGCAATTCAAACAATTGAGAGCAAGGATCTTCTTGGCATGGTGAGAAATGCTTTAGTAGTTCCTGCCCATTGACTTGTCCCCTTTCTTAAAAAATGTTCACACAATATTGGCATTCTTTAGGTCAGGCGGAATTTCCTTATTAACTGAAATTCTAACTAGAAGTTGATGAAGTTTTTGCACAAGTGCTACTCCACCAGCTTTGAATACCTCTTCAGTGATTTCATCTGGGCCTGGTGCCTTGTTTCTGGTCTGAGTGATTCTACATTGAATTTCCTCAGAAGGCTGTGGGGGAGGTTGGCAAGAAGTTCTGCTAGTCATTTTAGGCACCACCTTCCTACCATCTGTGACTCGGACCTCCTGGGATGACCAACCGAACATGCAAAAATCAGGGCAAGCTGCAAAAAATGAAAGACAAATTCTGAAATCCTGACAGGTGGCACTTAAGCCAGACTTCTGATCAGAAACACATCATGCTTCTGATTCCTCACACCGGTTATCACAAAGCACAACAAAGCATAAACAGTCCTCTTTATTGCGCATCAACATGTGGTTCCCAACTAGCCACATTGTCTGTTAAAGAGATAGGCTATCCTGATCCCCAAGGGCCAGCCATGTTACACAGAACAATATAGGTTTGGATCTTATCCAAAATACCACACTGACAGTTAATAATTTAGTACATAAAACTAAAGGTTTAATATAAAAAGAAAAGAAACAAAATATGAGATGTTAAAAGGTCAAAGTGAATCATATACATACAAATGATTTAGAGTCCTTGTAATGCAAATCCTTGGAAGGATTTGGGGAGTTTGCAGGCTAGTTCAGTTCCTCTGGTAGACGCCCAGCACTTGGGTGGGCCTCAGTCCTTTGTCAAATCACAGATGAATAAATCCAGAGATGGGCGTTGGCTGAAGAGTAGAGACTGAAGACAAAATGGAGTTGGTGCTGCTGCCTTTTATCATCTCTGGCCTTCCCCATGTTGTGTGCAGTTTTTATAAATAAAAATGGAGTTGAATCACATGGTAAGTCTGTACGACTCACTGAGCAGGCCTCGTGCTAGGCCATTGTACCTGTGGTTCCCTTAATGGGCCATTAAGGAGACAATAACTGCAGATGTGCTATCTGGGGTGTTTCCCAGAATCTCATAAGTTGAAATACAGATATAACTAACATGATCCTAACTTCTAATGCAAATATGACACCTACATATAAACCATAAAATCATTCCTATCAAATTATAACCTTTTTATTGACATCAGACATGCCAGATCTCATGTGAATTATTGAAATTACAAAATATTAATATGAAGTAGTATCAAAAATGGTCCCAGACAGTGTCACACCAGTCCCTGCTGGTTGTGGGAGATGCCTCCTCTGAGGTCCTCAGCTATCACTACCCTATCCCTCTGGACAGTTTCTTACTGTGTTCCCAGGGATTCACTTTTGTCTCTCACCTTCTTTTAAGGGGGCAATGCCTTTTTATATGGCCCTCTTCATGGAACTGAAAGCAAATTCTTTGCTTACCTTTGTCCATGGGACTCCCACTGTCCTAACTCCTTCCCCTTGACTAGCCTGGATCCTATATCTCATGTACAGACATTCCCTCTGCAGGTGCCCCATTGCCCACAGGTCCAACATGCCCATCCCTTCATGTGAACTGCACGGGTTGCATGCTCATGGGCTCTCTTTTCTTCTAATTCTCCTGGATGAGACTTCTTTCTCCATCCCGGTAGGGGGATTCTGCCATCCAGGGTCCTTGCCCACAGGTCTGGTGTTCTCCTGGCCCAGTCTCTGGTTTCCAAGCTCAGGGACCACTCATGTCACTCTATCCCCTGTGGGCTTTCTTGATCTCTCACCATAGGAGCTTCACTAAAGCCACCTGTTATTTGGTCAGTTGCTCCTAATAAGGGTGGAGACACCACTGTGACTCTCATTGTCTCTGCTGCTTCTATAGGATTTGCTATAGCAGAGTCCCAAGATGTCCCCGCTGTCTGTCAGTCAGCCCCTTTCTGCAGGAGTCCTCACCTTCAAGTCCAGGCTGGCAGGGCACAAGAAGACCTCTTTGTACCCTGGCTCCAAGGTGTCCACCTTCAGTGACCCTCAGATAACATTTCTCTTAAGTCAGGGTCACTCTAGTGCCGCCTTTCTTCACATCCCCCTGTATCAGGGATGACTGTGTGCATGTGTTCTCCACCACATGTCACTGGGAACATCACTCACTGCTGAGATGGCACCTCCTGTTAACTATCCTGGGGATTAGCTCAAGGCCAACAACCCCATCCATGGTCTGCACAACTTCATTCAGTCTCCAGTATCTGCCTACAGCCCTTCTCGCAGCTTCAGGAACCACAGCATCATCCTTGTGGCTCAGACTCTGACTGTGTTACTGTCTATGTTCCCCTCTTCTGGGGGAGGTTAGATCCTCATCATACCACCTCTCCAGTGGTGACTGTAGTCAATCGTCCTGCTGCTTTTCCAGCGGTGAATGGGGGGAACCTAGGCCTGTCCACCCCTCTCCACACCAGCCCAGAGATCCTTCAAATTGCAATCACTTAAGCATTGCTTTGCCACTATTTCACTGCATTTCCATGGGCCCCTTCCCACCCAGAGCACCCTTCTCTGTCTCAGCAGCTCATATGATGCTCCTTGTTTTCTCCCTGAGTTCCTGCTTGACCTGCTCTGTCCAAAGTGCTACCGGGCTGCAGCCTCCTCCAGACATAATCCTTCCTCCTCAAGCTCCAGGTAGCTACTGACACTTTGCCCTGCAACTCTTCTTATATGGGCCTGCTGGCCCCTTATTGGCTGCTTCTCCCGCCTCCTCTTCTATTGGCTGCTTTCTGCCCAGCCTTCCTCAGGCTCTATTAACTCCTTACTAGCCATTGTGGGGCAGATGTCCCACCACACACAAAAAATGAAATGAATGAAAGAAAAAAGCCCTTTTCCAGTACAAAGAGAAATCTTGGTTCATTTTGGATTTTGGAGAGATTTGGTTTGACTTCTATTTTGTCCAAACTGGTTTGCCCATTGTTCTAATCTACCATGCATGTGCCTAGAAAAATGAAAATCTTCTCCTTGAGGGATTTAATTAATGGCCTGTACTAAAGCCATTGGGTATGTCCACACATCTCTTTTATTTTGAAATAACACTGGTTGTTTCAGAATAAAAAACTGAATGTCCACACAACGTTTTCTTATCTTGAAATGACAGGCTCTGTCGTTTTGAAATAAGAACCATCATTTCAAAACAGCTTAAACCCCATTCATTTTGAAACGGCTGTTATTTTGAAATGGTTATTTCAAAATAATGCCGTTTGGACATGTTGTGTTGAAACAACACCAGTGTTTCGAAACAACTGTTTCAAAACAACATGTCCAAACAGCGTTATTTCGAACTAACCATTTCAAAATAACAGCTGTTTCGATAGCAGACTTTCCCTTAATTCGAATTAACATTTTCTTAATTTTAATTAACCTATTTTGAAATATGGACTTTATTTCAAAATAACTCATTTCAAAATAACTTATTTCAAAATAACGATGTATGTGTGGACATATCCATTGACACTGGGGGGGTTTGAAAAGTGCCTCGGGGAGTTAAATGCCCAGTTGCTGCTAATGGGAGATACTTCTGGGAGATACTTTCGAAAACCCAACTCTCAAGGCTCATTCAAGGGAGTGAACTGACTCCTTCATGTGACTGAATGGTCACAAGAAAGGAAAGTGACAGAACACCAGAAAATGTACAAGACAAAAGAAGCATGAGAAAATCCCTTATCTTTTTACCTTGCAAGCAATAGCTGGGCATGTTTCTTATAGAGATAACGGGCCTGATAATGCATTAACGGGCTTTGGCAAAGAAAGGCTGGTGTGCCAATGAACTACTTTAGCATCTATTGATCTGTCTAACCTCCAGTGTTTCTAATATGATTCTCCTGTGTACTATCGAAACTGTCTGACAAAAAGTTGGCAGCAAACTATTTATTGTGTCAATTGCCACTCTAGCCAAGAAACAATTCTTTGCAATAAACCAGTATACAGCACCACACTGAGTTCTCAATTGCTCAGAATTATTCCTCTGCTCCAACCACTTCTTGTTCAAAGCAGGCAGGCAGGGTCTGAGGCAGGCCACCTATGCAGGAAACAAAGAAGAAAACTCCCACTTGAAAAGCAATGTGACAATATTCTGTGGGGTTGGTTTGCTGGAGCCCATGACTGGCTTATGACAGCAGGGTTTTGCTATAAGGAAATGTGTGACACGCCAAAGGGGGCTGACAGAAGCACATTGGTGAATGAGCTTTATATTTCTAATAATTTTTATTGCACCTGTTATCCTGAGTAAGCTACCTATCTCTGGAAAGCGAGAGGCAGCTTTTGAATGGCAGCTGAATTCCCCCTAGCTCTTGGCTTGTTTTTAAATCATAAGATCTCAAAGCACTTTACAAAAGTGGAAAGTAACATCCCTATTTTACAGATGGGGAAAGTGAGGTACATGGAGGAAAAGAACCTGCCCAATATCACCCAATAGGTCACTAAAAGAGCCAGAAATTGATACAGCATCTTCTGTCCCCCAGTCCACTGTTGCATCCACTGCCACCTTGAACTAGACGGTTGTCTCTGGGCTGCATCTGACCAACCAGTGTTGGATTAAGGCTGACGCCTGAGGCACACCATGATTCAGGGCCCACCATCCACCCTCCTTTCCTAAAGAAGCAAGGATGGCAGGCTGGGGCTCCCTCTACCCCAAGGAATGACATCAGGGGAAACTTCTCTCAGCCCAAAAGAGGCACTGTGGTGGCTCCTGAGCACATCTGTCAGCGGGATGGGTGGGATGGGACTGCTGCACTCTTCTTCTCCTGCCATATGAGAGCCACCTGCTATGGGTTGTAGTCAGAAATCCTTGGAGCAGTGGTTGTTGGTATTTACACTTCATGGGTGAATGGGGCAGAACGCTCAGAGTTATTGTTTTGGGCTGCCTGCAGACTCAGGCAGACATTGCTGCATCCCCTTTCTGCTCCCAGCAGGAGGGCTAGAGACATAACAGAACCCTGAGCAAAATTTCAAGATTGCTGGGGCTGGAAAACATAGGCCCAGACCAAAATTGCACACAGTTCTTCAATCCAGCCCTGCTAAAGCCGCCTGGAAACTAGTTTTAATCTAGCTACCTCAAGGAGCAGAGCTGCAAGCCATACAAACCCATCAAGAATCCTGGGGAATTACTCAAGCTGCAGTCACACTCACTGATTGCTGTGAGTTTCTTAAGGTCACAAAGGATGGTTGTGGCAGAGCTGGAATTGAACGCAAACTGCCTGTATTGATGACTAGAGCCCTAACGACTGGACATCCTTCCTCACCGACATCTGATTCCATCCAGCAGAGGGTAGTTGCACAGATACACACTTAGCACTTTGATAAGCACTTAATTCAAACCCATCAAAATCAAGGGGAGACTTTGGTTGAATTCAACATGTTTTGGATCCAGTGCTAACACTCTCTGGGGAGAGAATCGCAATTAATGTAAATCAGTGAATCTCTGCTGGAGTCGATGGTTTGACACCAATTTACTCCAATTAACAGTCTGGCCCAATTATTCTGCCATTTTGTTTACTTATCTATTCTCCCCTTACTTAGAGCCCACAGAATAGTGACTTGTCAATTGACTGGTGAGCATGAACTGCAGTTTGGTAGGTGTCACAAAGCTATGCAGCAAATTGCTGGTGTTGCCACTGTGGATCCCACACTTTTTTTCTTTTGTGCAGAACCAGGGCCTACCCGTCACCCCTATTTCCAGGTACTGGCCAACCTCGTAATGCCTAGTGGGGCAAGGGCAAGAGGGGAGGGACCCAGACCCACCCTCTTCTCCAGTTCTCAGCTCAGGGACCCTGATATTAGCAGCTATACTTTCCTGTCTGTGCCTCCCACTTCAATTTTCCTTGGGCCACTTCTCAGCAGCCCTTCAGCTTCTGGGGTGTCCCCCTGACTTTTTGGGCAGGGTCTCTTCCAATCTTCATGCCTGGGGATCTCTCAGTCCCATTTCTCATTTGGCAGGCTCCTTTCCTCTGCGGTCTCTTACCTTACAGTCTGCATACAGCAGGGAAACCTCTTTCCAGCATTCTTCTTTACTTGGTTCTCCTGTATTTCTTGTCAGTCATCGTGTTCCTCCAACACTCCTGCCCACTCTCTTTCCTCTCCCACACTGCCTGACCAGTGCAGGGGTTTTTATCAGGCTCCTGGAAGGGCCTTAATTGGCTCCGGGTGTGCTAACGAACCTCCTCTCAATTCCCCTGGAACAGGCCCTGAGCATTCGAGGGCTTATATATCTGCTTCCCATCATTTTCCAGCTGCCCCAGCCCTGCTGTTTCACAGTTATCTATATGTTACCCAGGAGGTATGAACCCTTGGCTTTGGAAAACCAGGCCAGGAATTTCACAAGCAAAATGTATCCCTCATGCTCAGGAACACCACTCAACCTGCCCAGCTGGAATCTGAAGGGGTGACAAGATAACAAGACAATCATCTATGCAGCAATCTTAAAATGAATGTTACTATGAATCTCACTTATTGTGGGAGTACCTAAGGGCCAACCAAAACCAGGGTCTCACTGTGATAGGTGCTGTACAAACCCAGCGTAGCAGATGGTCCTTGCCCCCAAAGAGCTTACAGTGTAAATAGGCAAGATAGACATAGTGGGACACGAACACCAAAGGGGGGCAAAGAGTTTGATGACAGCAAATGTCACATTATGATTTTTTGGTGGGGGTTAGTTTGGAGTGGCTTTGCAGGACAAGGTAGAGGAGATTAGAAGTAAGAAGGACAGGTGTGGAGTGAAGCTGAGCCAAAAAAATGGGCAGGGAGAAAGTTGGTGCAGAGTCCACCAGCACAAGGGAAAAACGGTCCAGTCACAATTGACGGAGGCTGAACAACCACAGCTTTGGCTGCTCTTTAATATCTGGGTTCAAGGCCCAGGGGGTTGGACTCGATGATCTCACAAGGTCCCTTCCAACCCTGTGATTCGATTCGATTCAATTCGATTTGATTCTCCAGCTGGCTGCAGTGTCTCTAGTTTTACCCCCAGGTCACCTGCCTGGGGAACAAGACACCCCAGCCGGGGTCCCACGTCTCCCAGAGTGCTATGGGACACCTTCCTTTGGCAACAATGAGTGCCTCTATCACCTCTGGCTCATTAATCCTTATCTATGAGACAAGTGACTTGCAGCAATAAAACAGAGATTGGGGTGAAACTATTAATGGTTCTGTCTCTCCAGCTGAGGGTTATTTGAGGTGTACAACCAGCAGTTCTACTTGCACATGGCCACCCGGGAAATTACAAGCGTAATGTCCTGGGAAAGACATGGCTACAGCTACACTGTGGGGAGTGATAAGAGGTTGTTGGATAACTGTCTCTGGAGTTGTCAGACTGGGGTGGTTTTCACCTATGTTCTACTGAGCTTATTTTATTACCTCTGAAGTTTTATTGTCCTTGTCATTAACAGGACAAGAGGTTAAGCAGATAGGGACAAGAAAGTGAATAAGAATGCTCAGGTGTTAACTTTACCACATCTTTGGGCTCCTATGCACCTTATTATCTCACCTGTCATTTGCCCTTTACTATTCCACCTGCTCTTCTTATCTCGTTCCTTTAATCACTTACTCTGCATAGTGTAAAGTATCAAAGCCGCAAACAGTGCTAGGAAGGCCGTTGAAATACACCTGCTTCTGTTGAGACTGTGCTTGAAACGCTGATCTCTCCTTTGTCTCTACTGACCAAGACCTGGATCCTGCAAGTACTTAGGGCCAGCTACACTTTATGTGATACCACTGGCTTCTGAGGAGGCTTACAGAGTTTAGAAACAAGGCTATAAAGTCTTTGCAATATTGGGGTGTTTATTTAGAGTGAGTCTTGGGTTGAAATAGAAATATATAATTCCCACTCCTCTGAGATTTGAGACCTTCTCAAGTCCTTCTCCAGCACTCCTGAACCTCTATCTCTCTTTATTTTTTTTCTGTTTATCTGTCTGTCTATTTATATGTATTGCCATAGCACATAAGAGCCCACATCATATGGTTGAGACTGGTTGCTATTTTGGTATGTCACGTCACAGGTGGTTGTGATCAAAAACTTTAGAAACTTGGGCAAAAATATCAAAAGTCCTGTGGCACCTTCAAAACTAACAGATTTCTTTGGACATAAGCTTTCATGGGGCTGCAAACCACTTTATCAGATACAACAGACAAAGTGGGTTGCAGCCCACAAAAACTTATGCCCAAAGAAATGTGTTAGTCTTGAAGGTGCCACAGGACTCTTATTGTTTTTGGCATATACAGACTAACACGGCTACCCCTCTGGACAATAATGTATTTCACAGTTTGGTTTGTCAGTTTTTGACCAGCTTAAGGAACACTGGAGATTGCCTGAAGATTCAACATTACAGTGAAAAATTTCAAAAATTTTCTGTGAAAATCTGTTGGGGGCTTTTCCTCTGGAATTAATTACTGGTATTTATTTGTCAGGTCTGTCACTAGACAGCAGCGCCAGTGAAATTTCCCAGAAGACACTTCTGTTTGGGAAGGAATGCAAGAGAGGAATTGGGTTAAAAGCAAAATGATCAAACAACCAAAAAACCCCAAACCAGACCAAAATCAAACAACACCCCCCCCAAAAAAAGAAACCCAAACAAAGAAAAAAACCCACCAAACACAAACAAAAAGAAAAACAAACAAACAAACAAACAAAAAAGACCACTCAGCTTAGAGACCTAAACATTGCATCCACTTATTTCAGTGCGGTTATCCAGCATAAATGAATGCAGGATCAAGGTCATAAATGTGAGGGATGCAATTAAAGGAATAAACCTTTTTCTAATCATTAACCACAGACTGGTTTGTTCTGCTACCTCAGTGAAGAGGCAGGACTGTGGTAAATGAGTGTTGTGAGGAGTTCAGTTGGATAATGAGACATACAACTTATGATCAAGCCTGAGACCACAGAAATAAATGTTCTCTGCCATGGCGATGAGGACTTCGATCTAAAGGTGTTAGGGCTTCTGGCTCCCGTTTCTGACCTACGCACTGACTTCCTTGTGGCCTCTTCTAAGTTTTCTGTGCCTCAAGTTCTTCATCTAGAGATTATTATTATCTGCTAAGCAACGACAGTATGCTTGGTGCTACATGCCCTAAGATTCAGACCCTAGATTTTTAACTCAAGCAATAGCAATTCACGCATTTAGCAGATTCAAATCCTGATGTTGCCCCACGTCAGGATGACAGCCCATGCGTCTGTTACATATGTCTGATAAATTTCTCTGCATCTCAGGGAGAGCTGCAAAGCTGTGGGGAATCCCCTTTTATTTCTGTGACCAGACTGAAACAAAATTGCGTGGTGTTAAAATGTTTTATAGACAATTTTGACTGTTTTTTGCACTAGGAAATTTCCATACAAAATCAGTTGTTTGGGTCTCATTAACACTTTCACTGAGATTTGCTTTTTGAAAACCAAGTGCCCACTGGAATTAAAATAAAAGAAAACTTTTGTTTAGTTTTGTTCCATATTTTTCCTCTGCTGAGAAAAAAATGATCGAACAATGCAGTTGAAATCAAACTGCTTCCAAGAAACATGTTCATTTCCAGGCAACAACATTTTTTTTTTTGGTTGAAAAGAAAATTCTGGTGAAAAATAGCAGCCAGATTTACATCCCGGCTATATGGAAAGTTTAATTAATTCATGCATAGTTAATAGATAACATATTGAGCTTCTTAGCCTGATGGTGATTTTAAAACCCAGTTCATTAGTACATCAGTCGGGCCAGACAACAAAAAAGGGAGAAGAGCTATTTAAACTAAAGGACAATGTTGGCAAAAGAACAAATGAGGGTAAACTAGCCTTGAATATGTTTAGGTGGGAAATTAAAAGAAGGTTTCTCACCATCACAGGAGTGAGTTGGGGAAGAGTTTCAAAAACAGGCCGAATGGGGATAAACAATCTAACTAGTTTAAGATGGCACTTGATAAGTTTATTAATGGAATTATTTGTCAGGATTGCCTGCTATATAAAAAAAATCTATACTGTACAACATCTGGCCACAATTAATTTGGTAAACCACATTTTTTGAGCTGACGTCATGAATAATTTTTACCACCTCCCCCCCTTTTGTAATGCATGAGACATGTTTCCATGGGGAGCAAAATCATAATCTAAGAGGGTCATTCTTGTCTGCATCATTTCTTTCCAAAATGGATTGGTCTCAAAACAACCTGATGGCACACACTCTGAGGTCCATTTTCTCCTCCTCGGTCATTTCCAGCATTTGTCATCACCTCATACCTCCAGCTGTAAGTACTGTCTGGGGAGTTGCATAACTTCTGTGCGAAATTCAGATACAAATCAATCCATAACTTAGACACTAAAAGGAACCCAGATTGTCCTCTTCTGGAAGACAGTCAGCTAAATCTTTTTTTTTTTTTTTGCTATTTATGTTCAGTCCGTGAAGATGACACTAATTTTTCATTTTTATGGCATCTTAACATGAACTTTTTGTAAGCTCATAACCTGCCATGTGATTAAATATACTGAAAAAAACAAAATGCAATACAGGCTTAATTTTAAAACAGACCTGAAGCTTAAAAGCTTGTCTTGTTCACCACTATGGATTGGTCAAATAATAGATATTACTTCACTCATCTTCTCTTCTCAAATTCAGTTTGGAGATAAAATTGAGTGAGGTGAAGCAGGGAGATTCGCTCAGTAGTACTCTTGCAGTAGAGTAAAACGAACATGGAGTCTAGTGGCACTTAAAGGCTATGTCTACACTGAATTTTTTTCTTTTTTTTTGAAATAAGGAGGCTTATTTTGAAAAAAAAACTTTTTATCTGTCCATGCAGGCATTTTGTTATTTTGAAAGAAGTGCTTTGTTATTTTGAAAGAATGAAGTGCTATTTCAAAATAACTAAATCTGCTATTATTTCAAAGAGCAATTCTTTCAAAATAGCTATTTCAAAAAAAGCTACCCCAAGCCGCAGAATAGGCTTTTTTTGAAATCATGGCCTTGTACTTTTCCCTGCCTTCCCCTATTTTGAAATAGACAGTCTAGGGAAGACTCTCTATTTCAAAATAATAATCCCTACCTTATTTTGAAATAGAAAGTCTTCCCTAGACTCTCCATTTCTAAATAATTATTTTGAAATAAATTTGAAATAGTTATTTTGGAATAACTATTTCAAAATATCTTTGGCAGTGGAGACATAGCCATAAAGACTAACACATTATTTTAAGTTCCTCATCTTCAAACATCTAACAAAGTGGGATTTCCTCCCACAAAAACTCATGCAATAAAAAAAATTGCATCTTTATAAGTGCCACCAAACTCCCTGTTTGTTTTGCTGCACAAGACTAACACAGCTCCCCCTTTGGGACTTGACATCTGTTTCTGGAACATTGATTAGCTTGGTCTCCTGGACAAGTCACTTTCCTACTCTGTGCCCCAGATTATTCATTTCTAAAGTGTGGCTCTTGACAGTGTTAGAGTAGGAGGTTATCCTAGCTGGCAGGACACTAGTCTAAGAGTCAAGAGAAGTGCATTCAGTTCCTGGCTGAAGTACAGAATTGTAGAAGATGAGGGTTGGAAGGGACCTCAGGAGGTCATCTAAGCCAACCCCCTGCTCAAAGCAGCAACAACGCCAACAAAATAATCCCAGTCAGGGCTTTGTCAGGACGATCTTTTAAAATCTTTAAGGATGGAAAATCCACCACCTCCCTAGATACAGACTTTTTGTCTGTTCATGGGTAAGTCACCTAATCAATCTTTGTGCCTTGGTTCCCCATCTTTCTAATGGGAATGATACTCGGTGCCTCACAGGGGTTCTGTTCCCTGTTACTACTGAGAACAGCCTAGCTCCTTCCTCTCTGGAGCACCCCTTCAAGTAGCTGAAAGTTGCTATCAAATGCCCCCTCAGTCTTTTGTGCAGACTGAATAAGCTTAGTTCCTTCAGTCTCTCCTCGTAGGGCATGTGCCCCAACCCCATAATCATTTTTATTGCCCTCCACTGGACATTTTCTAAATTGTCAACATCCTTTCTGTGGTGTGAAGCCCAAAACTGGACACAGTTGGTATGTCCACCTGCAGCTTTTAAATCGAAATAATGCTGGTTATTTTGATTTTAAAAAGTGTAGGTCCACACAACAATTTCTTGTTTCGAAATGACGAGCTCCGTCATTTCGAAACAAGGAAAGTTAGATTTATTCAATAAAACCTAGTTTCAAATCAAAACAATGCTTTGATCGCAACCGTTATATCGAAATAACGCTGTGTGGACATGCTATTTTTATTTAATGGTTGTTTTGATTTAACAGTTTTGCCCTTCTCCTTCCCAGGGTGCCTTTCTCTATTAATATATTGGGTGGTGGCATGGCCCTTCTAAGAGGCCATCTTGCCCCACTTCCAATGGTGTCTATCTCCTAAATCGAACTAGCAAGTCCTGTCACTGGACATGCTAGTTCGATTTGACTTTCTAGTGTGGACCAGTTAAATCTATTTAGCTTAAATCGATTTAATGATTTTTACGGCAATTTTATTAAATTGATTTAAATTAAACCAATTTAACTGTCTGTGTGTGGGCACAGCCGGTTTTCCAGATGTGGCCTCACCAGTGCTGATTGGAGGGGAATAATCACATCTCTCTATCTTCTGGCAATAATCCGCCTGATGCAGCACAATATGCCATTGGCCTTTTTGGCAACAAGAGCACATTGTTCACTCGTACCCAGTTTCTCATTTACCATAACCCCCAGGTCCTTTTTCTATAATGCTGCCACTTAGCGAATCAATCCCCTGCCTATAGCAGTACATGGGACTTTTTCATCCTAAGTGCAGGGCTTTGCATTTGTGTTTGTTGAACCTCATGAGATTTCATTTGGCCCAATGCTCCAATTTATCTAGGTCTTCCTGAGTCCTATCCCTGCCCTCCAGCATGTTTACCATTCCCTTCAGCTGGTGTCATGCACGAATTTACTGCGTGTGCAATCCATCCCATCATCCAGATCATTAATGAAGATGTTGAACAGAACCAGCCCCAGGACCGACCCCTGGGGCATTCCACTATTTACTGGTTGCCATCTAGACATTTAGCCATTGATCCCTACCTGCTGAGCCTGGTGATTTAGCCAGCTTTCTATACACCTTATGGTCCATTCATCCAAGCCATACTTCCTTAACTTGCTGACAAGAATGCTGTGGGAAACCAGATCAAAAGCTTTGCTAAAGTCAAGGTATAGCACATAGACAGCTATTCCCACATCCACATATCCAGTCAGCTCATCATAGAAGGCAATCAGGTTGGTCAGGCATGATTTGGTCTTGGTGAATCCATGCTGACTGTTCCTGATCACTCTATTTTCCTCCAAGTTTTTCAGGATGGATTCTTTGAGGACTTGCTCCATGATTTTTCCAGGGATTGAGGTGAGGCTGACTGGTTTGTAGTTCCCCAGATCCTCCTTTTTCCCCTTCTTGAAGATAGGTACTATATTTGCCTTCTTCCAATCTTCCGGGACCTGCCCCCATTCACCAAGAGTTTTCAAAGATAATGGCCAGAAGCTCTGCAATCACATTGGCCAGTTCGCTCAGCACCCTCGGTTGCAGTTCATCCGGCCCCATAGACTTGTGCGCATCCCTAACCTGACCTTCCATCATATTATTCTAATATATGATGTTCATGTAGATGCTACTGGTATGTTACTAACATTGGATATGTCTACACTGGAGGCTTATGTCAACTTAACCTCTTTTAAGTCTAGCTGTGGAACTCCAGGTTGGAATTGGGCAAGTGCTTAAGTCAACTTAGTAACACCTGTGCCTAAGTTGATTTAAGAGTTAAGTCAACCTAGGAGCCATGGCCTGGGCTTGGGCCCTGTCTCCTGCCCCATCCTGGGGCCTAATCTAGCTCCAGCCGCTGCTGGATTGTGGCCCGAGAACCAGATTGGGGGTGGGCAGGAGCGGGCCCTGTGCCTGGGCCCAGGGTTTGTCTACTCGTGTAGACATACCTGAAGTCAACTTAACAAGGTCGACTTTAACTCAGCTTAAAGTCTACCTTGTTAAGTTGACTTAACTGAGCCTCCCAGGGTAGGCATAGCAATTGATCTTTGATGTTGCAAATCTCAGACATTCCTGTTTTATGGGACTCTGGCCCCAGTCCTGCAACCATTTCTACACTTGCTTGACTTGATAGTCCTGGAACTCTGCTGAGCTATTCTTATGCTTAACATTACCGATGTAGGATTAAGGCCTCAGCTCACCCAGTTCAATCAGGTATAGGCTTAGTTGATATGAATCTGTCTTTCTTAACATCTCTCCATTCCTGGCATTCAAGCTCTTTCTGTTACTCATCTTTTTGTCTAGAGGATCTCTTTGATTGTGGATGGTACTTGAACATCCTGAGAGCTATACTCAGATCTTAGGAGTAGACATGGTAAAACGCCCAAAAGAACAACTCCTCATTCCTCAAATCTGATTATAATTCCCCAAGAAACATAAAAGGGAGCAAAAATGTGAAAGGACAGAGTCTGTGTTGAATGTGATTCTTTGTCTGAGTTCTGACTATTACTGTACAATAATCCTGTCCATTTCATAGCATAATAGAAAAAAAGACAAAGAGAATGTCTTCTGTATTAGGTCCCCCAGACCACCCAGTCAAAAACCATTCCTGGCATTGCACTCTATCATCCATTTTGGAATCTCTCACCATTCCATCTACAATGGGATAAACTATTCCACCAATATAACTTCTTTTGTCAGAAAATGCCAATTTGTGGAAATTGAGACTGTTTATGGGAACGAGTCAGTTGTGGCAAATTTCTTGAGTCGAAAAACATTTTAGAAAAAAATTCTCAATTTTCACAATGTTTCATTTTGATATTTAAAGAAAAAAAAAACCATTTTTTTCCAGTTCAAAAAGTCTCTTGGTTTAGAAATTTGAGCTAATTATAGTAAATGGAGGCAATCCAAATGAAACATTTCAAAATGATCCAAACAAAATGTTCTGATTGACCTGAAATGTAATTTGTTTCAGATTGTCAGTCTGTGAAACTGTTAGATTTCAACTTTTAACCCGCCGTTCTGGACCCAAAAAAGGTTGGAAATCTTGAAAATTTTCCTGGACAGAAAATCCGTTTCCCTTCCAGCTCTCCTTCCAAGATATTTCCACTCTAATGGAAGTCCCCAGTGGGAATTCTTTCATCCTCACTATATTCCTCCAGTTCTCCCTAGTTTCACCTTTGAGGGCTGATCTATGTACTGAAGATCCCTTCCATGTGTGTATTTAAGTGAGATGATCTAAATCCAGACCTTATTCTTATGGCTCCATTTCAGCACAGTCCTTAAACATGTATGTGACTAAAACCCATCAGTAACCTCACTGGGCCACAGAGGGGTGTTTTCTAGTATGTTAGCACAGCAAAAATAACCATCTTCAAAAGAGACTCTTATTGTCAATGGATTTGGTCTTGCAAAGTTTACTGTAGGACACGAAAAATAGCCACCTAGCTGTTCTGGCTTAAACTGGAAATTGGGCTCTGGAGCCTGGGTAGGGGGTGGATTTCAGCCCTTCTACCCCCAAGCCCTAGCACAGTTCATAGCTATTTTTAGCACAGTAGCATGATCCCAGCAAGCCCAAGTCTTTTGATGTGGAAGCTGAGACTCACCACTGTGGGGTTTTGGCATGGGGACCCATGTAGACATACCCCAAGAGCTTGCTACAGTAGGGTGGGGCTGAAGGAAAATGCCAGCATTACAGACTCAGGTCTAGGGCCCAGCTCCAGTTATATCAGGGTTTCAATTCTTGTTTCTTTTTAAGCCAGTTTTTAGTCCTTTTGGTTGCGAAGAAAACATGACCTGAAAGTGACAGAACGTACTGACCTCTGTTTGAGTCGCAGGCAGGCTGAAATAATTGCTCTGAGATGGATTTATATTTATATTGAGTGGTCTGTCCTCCAATTACCCTTTCATCAGTCCTCTGTCCCAAGACTCACCAACGTGTTTCTGTCAGCCATCTTTGGCGTGTCACACATTTCCCTTATAGCAAAACCCTGCAGCCATAAGCCAGTCATGGTCTCCATTAAAGCAACCCCTCAGAATACTGTCCTATTGCTTTTCAAGTTGGGGTTCCCTTCTTTGTTTCCTGCATAGGTGGCCCTCCTCAGACCCTGCCTGCCTGCTTTGAATGAGAAATGGATGGAGTGGGGAGAAATCCTGAGCAATTGAGAACTGAGTGATGCATACTGGTTTATTGCAAAGAATTGTGTCTTGGCTAGCCTAGCAATTGACACAAAAATAATTTGCTGCCAACTTGTTGTCAGACAGGTTTGATAGTGCATAGGAGAATCGTATTAGAAACATCTGAGATTAGACAGGTCATGCGGGTGAAGCAGTGGGGATCTGCATATTCTGGTGTGACTGTCTGAATCTGGTCCTGCACGACGGAAGTTTGCACTGGTGAAGTGACATTGGCACAGGTAACGGAGGCAACCTCCTAGTCCTGCACCAGTGCAAAACAGGCCATCGGGCATCAGTGCAATTTACCCCTCTTACACTGGCCCAGTGCGTCAGGACTGGAGGTTAGGAGCAGAACCCCCATGTCCCACATGCAGGGCCTCTGTCACAGTGTCCCGGAGGCACTGCAATTTCTGTATCACTGCTTGTTTAATGCTGGGCCTGAAGGTGCCAACTTGCCCAGCACCTGCCAGAAGCTTTTTTTCCACCTTCATACATTTCTCTTGCATGAGGTGAGAAGGATGGTTTTGGGTTGGAGGATTTTGCTGCACACAGTTCAACAAGATATTACTTCTGCACCATCCTCCAGCAAACTGGAGCAGTGACAGCAACGGTCCCTGCCCCTATTAAGTAGGGAAGGCTTAATATGCTTGGTGACATGAAGAAGGCAGTATGGTGGTTTTCTTAGCAGATGCTGACTGAGCATGCTCAAAAGTGATGTTTGCAGGTCAGCTGGAACGTTAGTATTACACAACCGAGTTTTTTTTCCCCCTTTGTACACATAATTGTGACTGTACTCCAAGGAAGCCTGTTTCCAAGGCCAAGTTTCAGAGTTCAGCTCTTTTGAATTATGTGTCTGGATAAAAATAAAAAGCGAGGCAATCTCTTTTATTTACTTTTATTTTTTTGGAATGGGAAAAGTGTCCCCCCCCAACACCAGTGTTGCTTAAATCAAAGACTGTCCAATGGATTTTCCTCAGCTGTTTCAGCAGAGATCAAGCATGAAAATGTCAACCTCCCACCCAAGGCAGAATGTTTTTGGAAAGGTTCAGGGCTGGTAAAAATAAGGGACTGCACCTGAAATTGGTTTACAGCCTTAATCACAGTTGTTAAGACAATATCTTACTTGGTTCACTCTTAGCTATTTATATGGCCCTCATGATCATAGCTCCCAAATATCTTGCAACTAGAGTCCGTTGGGATTTTTTTTGACAAAACTCTTTTCTGTCAGAAAATGGCAAATTGACAAAGCTAAGAGTTTTGTGGGAATGAGCACGTTTTGATGAAACTTCATCAGAAAAATGTCTCCAGTTCAGGGTGGAATTTCAGGCAGAAAAAGAGAACAGGAGACTCCTGCTAGGGACACTTACATGGGAAGGGGCGACACCAGGTCCAGCTCTCTGCTGTGTCTGATTGTAAGCAAGGATCTGATGGTGGATCGCTCACGTCCCAGGTAATAGCTCTTACTCTGGGGTGTGGCTATTCTAGGGGAGGATTTTCTCATGCCGGGGGGTGGAGGTAAGAGCTCTCTCTTTTCTTCTGACTCAAATTTCAACACCTCATTTTGTTTTTTCATGAAACAGAATTCTTGTTTTTCAGTCCATCTCTTCACAGAGCCACTATGGGCAGGGAAGTGTTATGCTCCCCACTGTACTGAGTGGGAAGTAAGGTGTAGGGAGATTAAGTGACATGGGCAAGGTCATGAAGGAAATCAGAGGCAAAGCAGTAATTCATATCAAGGTCTCCAACTTCTAGGTTTACGCCCTGTGTACTGTATTATCCTTCCTTGATGAGCCAGTTTTTCTGAGTTTGCTTGCTGAACATGCCTGTATTACTCTGACATAGCAAAAGCCTCAATTTTTCAATTTGTGAACTTTTAAACAATTATTTAGTCAGTGTTTGGAAATATTTTTTATTTTGTGCAACTTATTTTTCATATTCCAACCCCTCTGCTTGTCATTGTATGGAACAGTCTTGTTTTCGCCATAGTAGATGAACTAAAGTTACATCTTTGCTCCAGGGAGATTATTTTGAATTTTGACGGATTATTTTCAATTAACAGCCTGAGATATTAAAAAGTAATGTACCCAACGATCCAGTCCTGGAGCTTTAGAAGGAACAGGAACAGGAACAGGAAAAAGTATGGACAAATCTGCAAGAAGAAACTAAAAGGTTTGTATCTCTTCTCAGGCTGTTTCATTGTGCCTCTCTTCCTAATGTCTCTGTACTAGCAGGCCAAAGATTATGAATTGGATCCTGAGCTAGTGTAATTCAGCATAATTCCACTGAAGTAAATGGAGTTACACCAGTTGACACTAGCTGGGGATAAAGGGAACCCTTGAAGCTAAGGAGACCTAAAATAAAAAATGATCCTTAGACTTGGGTGATGCAGTGAGCTGTATGGTAGAAATGCTTACATGATAGACAGATTAGACAGACAAACTGACCTTTGTCCAGAACTCAAAAGTATAACTCGGGCTCAGCCATTTTGCAGATTCAGTTTATTTTTTGTGCCCGTGCATCTCTGCAGTTTCTGGTGGACTTCAGAAATTTCATGAAAGAGCCTGTTCCTGTGAGCTTTCCACCTCATGTGTTACAGACTCAGGAGGTGCAGGTGTAATTGTGAAACACATCAGGGCTATTTATTTTTTTTTTATATCAAGTCTTGGATTTTTTTCAATGACTGTCACTTGCTAAAAGTGGAGCCAAGTAACTGTGTGTCGATTCTTGAACACGTATGTGAAGGTGAAATGATTGCATAGGTACACATTGAGCTACCTGCTGCCATCTGCCTGCCAGTTAAAAGGTTAGCAATGTAACCAATGCACGGAGTCCACAAGCATCTAGGGATAAGGCTTGCTGCAAATGTGACTGGGACTTAGACTGGTACCCCAGAGGTTTGCTGACAGCTGCCCTACTAGACTAACTAAAATGAATCCTTTACTTGGAAGAGCCCAAGAGATCCAAACTAAATTTGTCTCAGGTGGATGTTACTCCTTCCACATCTTCTGTTCCATGCTTGGGAGCAAACCAGGCAGGTAAAGATACAGCAAGGCTGCACAGCAAGAACTGAATTTGATCCATTTTGCGGTATTATGGTAAATTCAGTGCGACAGAGATGCAAAGTCAGCAGTGACTTTAAGACATATTTATCATCCAACAGAAATTGCTGTGTCTTAACATTTGATGTTACTCCATTGATGGGATGTCATCGTGTTGGCTGCTGTACAAACATGGAGAAAAGACAACCTGTGGGTCTGCCCTGGGGGAGATATAATCTGAAAGACACTAAACAGACAAAGGATAAAGGAAGAAGGTATCACATGCAAGCAAACTAACATGGTAAAGAATTAGCAGACTTTTGTTAGCTACAAACTTAACAAAGTTTTGAATCTTCATGCAGACAGGACACAAGACTTGATGACAGCTACTTTTGTTTAATTCTAGCCTTCAGCAGTTATTTTCCCTGGGCCAAATATTTTTCTTGTGTCCACTAGAATTTGCAGTGATGGCGGTTAACACCTATTAAAAGAAAATTATCATAAGAATTCAAGCATTGACTGTGTAGGAAATGGTTTTCCATCTCATTAATATTTTCAAGAACGGAATGATTTTACCCAACTAAAACCAGAATGAAATCCCACTGTGTACAGCAAAAACGACAAGGGTCCTGTGGCACTGTATAGACTAACAGATTTCTTCGGGCATAAGCTTTCATGGGATCCAACCCACTTTGCCAGATGTTTTAGTTTGTTTGTTTGTTTGTTTGTTTTCAAGTCAACAAAAAAGTGGGTTTGTTTTGTACTTTTTCTTTTGGTTTAGTTAATACTTTTTTCCTCCAGCAGTCTAATTAACTTTACATTTCCCAGAAAACAGTTGCTTCAAAGCAGAAAACTGGAATATTTCATTAAAAAAAAAAATCAAAATGGAACATGTTGACAATTTTGAAAGTTTTTTTCTTAATATTTTATTTTGAGTCAGGAAATTCATGAAACCCACCCCTGTTTTGTGAACAATAGCAGTTTAGCTGAACTTATGGCCCAAGAGGTCCTTTCCAATCATATGTCCTATGAACTGGCATTTTTGATGGCAAAAAAAATCATTACAGAATTCCCAGTCAGCTCTGATAAAAACATACCCATTCATACCAACTTGTATAGCACCGCAGAAATACCGTGTCAACATGCTCACATATCCTTCCCAGTGGAGTGCTGACTTTTTTTTTTTCAAGATATGCAACTTTTTAGTGAACAACTTTTGCACTAAAATGTCCAGCATGACCAAGAGGTCACACTACTAGCTATGTTCTGTGACAGACTCTTCAATTCTACACTGTATGCCTTCAGCAGTCCAGCCTCTTTAGTGACATGCCCGAAAATGGCTTCATCCAGGCTTCATGATTTTGCACATACGTTGCATGTGAGCTCACACTGCACAGAGGCCTCCATCTCATTGTATAGTGTATGCGTGGGGGCTGGACAGAATCACGTCGGCCTGCGTGTCACCAGTTGGACCACGGTTTTTATGAGTACTTGCACAAGCAATGTGTGTGTTGCACACATGGACAGTGTCCCTCTGGGCTCTTGAGCATTACTACAAGGTCACTTTTTATTGGGCCTAGAGGAATAATGCTGTGAAACCGTGGGAACCTTTTGCTTTAGAAAAGTCTGAAGAGAGCATCCCTGCAGAAGGACAGCCTTTGTATCAATGGTACTGTGTCTCTGCCCTGCCTTGGGGTACCCTTTAGGAAAGTTCTTCTAAGCAGCACTTTGCTACTCTTACTCCACAGCAGACATTGCCAGCCCTCTTGTAGGCAGGAGACAGAGTTTAAGGAAGAAAGGAGCATTGGTTTGGGTAGGGTGTTGAATCTTCCAGGCCCATGTTTTGAAGGTCAGCAACGGGCCTAATTAATTTCCTTGTTAAATAACTTTGTTGATTGACTCAATTATGGCAGGTTATAATCATAAAAAAAATGTTCTTAGATATTATGCACAAGGGTTGCCTTTGATGCAGTCAAGGGGATTTTCCACGTCTTAATCCTGCAAACATCTTTTGTATTTCCTCATTGAATTGAACTCTCTCTCTCTCACACACACACTTATACTGTGCCATAAATGGGAAGATGCTAAGTACAACTACTAACTCAAGGGAAAACCTCATGTCTTCTTTGCTCAGTACTAATATATTTAAAAACACGAGGGGGTCCTTAAGAGTATGAGCAGTTCAAATCATGATTAAACAGCCTGATGAATATTTCTGTGGATAATGGCAATGGGTCCAGCTAGATCTGATTTCAGGCTTATATCAGATTCATTTAAATGTAGGTTGCCACCTAAGCTGTATAGAAATAAATAACCATGAATACTGGAAATTCTTAGACAGCATAAAGAATTTTTTTCTACTGAAAGCTCATTACTTGTTGTTCTTCTGATTGGTCATTCATAGATTTTTAAGGCCAGAATGCACTTTTAGAACATCTAGTTTATGTCTATTATAACAGAGGCCAAAAAAATTCATTTTAGTCACATGAAGAACTAGCCAATGTTTTCACATAAAACTCTACTAATGGAAAATAGAAGTTTCAAAATCACATTGAAAAATTGCATAGATTGTTGGCATGTTCTGTGTTTTGATAAGGTTCCAGGAATTTATTTTTTCACCAAATTGTGTATCTCTGTCAACTTGTGGAATTGTTATTGAATTTTTTTAAATTATCAACTCCACATTTTCTTATTGTAAATCAGATTTAAAAAAAAATAAAATTAATATTTCAGAAAAAAATAATGGGCAGAAAATATACTTGGATAGCTAAAGAATGATTTTTTAAAAAAAGCTATCTAGGTTAAATATGTAGCTAAAATATTGTGGACATGCTAGAGGATAATGGTTCCAATTTGAACTGTATGAAACAGAAATCATATATATTCTTGTGAAATTATTTCCCCCATTTTTGATTAGTTCAAGTCACATGATATTCTCCTGGCTCCCAAGTTAATGAACAGTATCTGTTCTAATGAACGATCAAGGTTTCTCATCCTTACTAATGAAATTAGCCCTGCCATCGCCTTACATTCCCAACCCCAAAAGCCTTGCTTGATTTATAGCTGTAACCTATGCTAGCAGAGTGTGGGTCTTTGTCCCCCTCTAATGGCTGAATTATCTAAAGTTTGAATTCTTGTCAGGTCAGGTTCAAACTGAGAACCTGCTACTGTTATGACCATAAATGGTAAAACCTTTACTGGTCAACAGTAAGTGCTGGGTGATGGTTAATTAACTGAGAACCGTCAGAAAATGCCAACAGCTTTGGATAGATGAGAAACTGAAGAGGGTAGTGGAACCCCTGATGGAGGAAATACCTCAAAAGGTAGATAAGCAAATTGTATGTGCCAATGACATCCACACAGGATAGATAGGTCCTTTCAGTCATGGCTGATAACCAGTCTAGGAGTGAAACCCAAGGGCAGACAGATGGAAGGTCTTCCTTGCACTTGAATCACCAGCAACACAGTTGGTTCCAAATATATTGATTCCCATCCTTCCTTTGGTCCAAACCAGCGAAGCCAGGAGGGAGATACTGATAAGTGGGCAAACCAGCACTTCTATATTAATAACCCAAGCTATTGCAGCCATATTATATGGAGGGAACACGTGAAATGTGCTGGTAGCATGGATACAACATGGAAGATGGCAGAAATCCTGCACCGGGAAAAAAAGAAGAAACTAAGAACTTTCTGGCTTGGAAGCTGGAAATTAGGGCATCGGCCTGGGATTGACAGACGATGATGAACCGCAATATACAGACAGCATATGGAAGTCAGCTTTGATAGACCATGAGCTGTACAAGCTCAAATGCTAATATTGCAGCACTTCAGAAAAAAAGACTTTCAAGTGCTGGTTCTGTTTAAGAGACAAATTACACCTCTGAGCAGGTTGAAAACACCAAAGAAAATCATCTATGTGGTGTCAGTTCTGCTGTGAGGTACAAATGTGTAATGCTCCTGAATACACCCATTGGGAAGTCAAAGTGCAATATTTCATTTAGATTTCAGATAATTATAGGCTTCATGAACATGATTACCAACACTGAAATTTTGGCTCAAGGAGAAAGATACATTGCTTTATGTATCAAGTCAACAAAAGAATACCATCAACTGATCAGCTCTTCCTCTTTGGTGACATCAGTGCAGGACTGGCACAGAGAGTGACTCATGGCCAGATTGCCTAGGATATTTTGGCACTGGCAAAATTAATGAGAATGGCCAATGACTTCTTGGATTCTATGCCCCAAACCAACTACGTATTACCAATGCATATTTTTTCAGGGAAAGATTACCACAAAGTGTCATGGTGACATCCACGATGAAGGCACTCGTACCAATTAGACCTTGTCATCATGAGGAGGAAAGGCCTAGTCTCAGTGCTGAATGCTCTCATGTTTCACAGTGCTGATTGTGACATAGGCCACTCTTTGATCATTAGCAAAGTGAAGATTACAGCTAAGAAACGATATAAAAGCAAAACTTGGGAGCAAGCCCAGTATCAATGCTACTAACATAAAAAATCACAGGAAATGCCAAGAGTTTGTGAAGGCTTTTGAACTCAGCATGCATGGGAAGTTACTACCAGAGAAGGCAGAGGAATTTAAGGAAGATTTAAAACCAACAACCCATGAAAAAGTTTTAACTACATTTTGGGGAAGAAGATCACGAGAAAAACAGTATGAAGAAAATGAAATGAAACTATTACCTCTTAACACTGAAAACACAGCCTATCTGGAAGACTATTTTTTTTTTTTAAAAGCGAGGGACAGAGGGAGCACCCAAGTGATAAAAGCAGAAAGGCCAAAGGAATATGAAAGATAACAGGAAGGGGTTCTACAAGTTTGTCAGTAACAAGAAGAGAGTCAGGGATGGTGTAGGTCCCATACTGAATGGGGCAGGTATCCTTGTGGTGGATGATGTGGAAAAGGCTTTTTTTACCTCTGCCTTCAAAGGCAAGGTCAGCTCCCAGGCTACTACACTGGGTAGCACAGAATGTAAGAAAGGAGAGTGGCCCTTGGTGATGAAAGTTCAGGTTAGGGACTACGTAGAGAAGATAGATGTGTACAAGTCTATGGGCTGGATGAACTTCAAGCATGCTGAGGGAGTTGGTCAATGTGATTGCAGAGCTGCTAGCCATTATTTTGAAAACTCGGGTGAATGGGGTAGGTCCCAGAGGACTGGAAGAAGGCAAATATAGTGCTTATCTTCAAGAAAGGGAAAAAGGAGGATCTGAGGAACTACAGAGCAATCAGCCTCACCTCAGTCCCTGGAAAAATCACGGAGCAGGTCCTCAAAGAATCCATTCTGAAACACTTGGAGGAAAATAGAGTGATCAGGAACTGTCAGCATGCATTCGCCAAGGGCAAATCATGCCTCACCAACCTGATTGCCTTCTATGTTGAGATGACTGGATTTGTGGATGTGGAAATAGTTGTCGATGTGATATACCTCAACTTTAGCAAAGTTTTTGATATGGTTTCCCACAGCATTCTTCTCAGCGAGCTAAGGAAGTATGGTTTAGATGAATGGACTGTAAGATGGATAGAAAGCTGGCTAGATTATCTGGCTCAGCAGTTTGGGGTCAATGGCTAAATGTCTAGTTGGCAACCAGTAACTAGTGGAGAACCCCAAGGCTCAGTCCTGTTCAACATCTTCATTAATGATCTAGATAATGGGATAGATTGCTACTTCAATGCTTGAAAAAGGGTGATGTGCCATAAAAGTTGTGTGACAGAAACATCATCACTCTGTATAAAATATATATCTAAATAGCTATAGCTATAGATATAGAAGGCAAACTGGGCCACTGGAACAATTATAGGGGTATCTTGCTACTAAATGTAGCAGCAAATCTTTTGCAAAAGTCATCTTAGTGCACTTCCCACAGCAAGTGAATCATGTCTACCCTGAATTGTAGTGTGGATTCAGAGCTGGAAAATCAATTATAGACATGATACTTCTTTCTGCCCCAATGTCAAGAAAAAAACAGAGAGCAAAACTATCTGCTGCGCAGTGCCTTTGGGGCACTAACCATGGTGTTTGCAATGGTCAGCATGGCAGTTCTCTTTACAATACTAGAAAAGATAGAGTGTCCATCAACCTTGCTAGGTCTAATGCCAGGGACTGGCCACCTAAGGTGTGCATGCCAAAGGTGGCACGCAGGCTGATATTGACCAGCACACCATGCCACTCCTGGCCCCAAGCAAGCCGTGTGGTGGCCGCTCCCTTCTTTTGGTCCCACCCCCTCTCTAACACTGCAACGGGGCCCATCAGAGCCCTGTTGGCCAGAGCCATGCCACTCCCAGCCCCAAGCAAAGCCATGCAGCAACCATCGGAGGCTCCTCTCCCTTTCTGCTATGCTCCTCTCCCATGTAGTGTGTCAACAGCAGAGGTGCTGCTCCTACAATGTGGGGCTCAGCAAATGTAACAAATCCATGTCCCCCAGATAAATTAACATTAAAAAGTCAACCTTGCTACTAGAATGCTGATTTGCTAGCTCTGGACCCATAGTGCCTTACCCTTTGAGCTAATGCAGATCTCTTCTTTGCTGAGAGTAGTTTGTATTCCTTATTTTGTCTGCAGGTCAACCAGTAAGGTGGAACTCCACAATCAGTACTTTCACAAGATCACCCGTCCCTCCCAAGGGTCTGACTCAGAGCCCATAAAAGGTCCATGGCTCATCTGTGTCCTGCCATAACATACAATAAAATAGACTCTGGTGCCAGAGGCAAAAATGCTCCTGACTCCCCTTAAAATTGTTGCATATGCTTCTGAGACCAGAGTGGTGTGAAGACACATAGCACTAATTACACTCCACACTGGGAACTTGGATGGGTATATTACCAACCCCATGCTAATGAATTCTGGCGGGTGATATTTTCATCGGAGAAAACTTTGTTTCCCCTAACCCTAACCTAACCCCTCTTCCAATTAAAACCACTTTTTTAGAAGGGAAAATTAAGAAAACCAGAGAAGCCTCATTAGATAGAAGGTGTAGATTTGCCAGCAGTTATGGACTTTCTCTTCATACTAGAATGAACTGCCACTAGCGTATGAAAAACTAGAAGAACGAGGCACCAGCAGATGTAACCCAAGTGATTAATCTGTCTAACATCTGTAATTCTGAGTGGCTTTGGGATGCAGCAGAATATAATCTCCTAGGCTAATGCACTGATCAGTGGTTACGTGTAGAATTTAGAGAAATTTTGGATCAAAGCTTTCTTTTTCTGTTGAATGTACAGATTTTGGGTCAACGGAATCTCTTTGTGGAATCCTGACACTTTGGCTGAAATCATTTCGGTCAAAAAAAATATGCATCACCCACTCCAAAATCAGAAAAAATTGAAACGTTTCAGAGACATGCTTTAGGGCTACCCAGTGTGGTGGGTTGGACAGCACACTGCTGCTGGCCATCTTTGAAGCATCTCTTGGGACCTGGTGGAACAACTCCACCCTGTTGTGTGTGCAGATTATCAGAGCTATTTATGATGTGAGCCCAGAGGAGCTGAGTTTCTTGGCAGCAGGCGGCAGTCACACATGTTGAATGAGGTGCAACGTCCCACTGGTCATTGCTAGTATGAGGTCCTCGTGCTCCTAGATTATAGCTGGTTGGGGCTAATGACCAGGCTGCTGTTTCCATAGTAGCTGCTGCTGTCACTGCTGTTCTGTAGGCTGCGACCTCAGCCCCAACTTCTGCTTTTATTTGTTTTAACATCTTAATCCTTGACACTGGATGATCCCATCTCCTGATGCATTGAAAAATCAAATAGAGACGGTGTTAAAAATAATATGGTGACGTACACAGAAAAACTTAAACAGCTTTGGACTTGAATAAAATTCCCACCAAAGCCACAAGATCCTCAAGGGTAAATGAAGTAGCTTTACAAACAGGGTGTTTTTTATTTATTAATATTACTGATGACTATTGGCATCTGAGATGCAAACTGCAAATGCTGCTCTGATTTGGAGGTGGGGCTAGAGTGCAAAACCAGGTCTGGAAGCAACCTTTGCAAGTAGAAAGCAACAGATAGATAGGAAAGAAAAACAATAGCTCATTACAGCCAAGTTCTCTTCTATCTAATCTAGCAATCCCAATCTATCTCCATGCAATGGCTCATCACTGTGATGTCTGAATACTATGGGACTGAAGTCTCTGAGTTCAGAATTCAAAGCAAATCCCAGTGTGGGGGCTTGAGCCCATCTCTACTTACCTGAGTACTTTTGCCTTCAAATTGCTTTGTTGAGGATGACTAATGATTCCTGTTGTTACAGATGGAGCAAATGAGGTGCAGCGACAACTGGACACACTGAAGGGGTTATGGTGGTGGCAGAACTTGCAGTGGAGCTCTGGGGTCCCTGCTGACCAATCTACTGAGCCTTGTGTAGGCATAGCCGGAGAGACTAAGAAAGCCTGGAATAATGCTCTGTTTTCATGCTGCAGGTCTGAATAGGCCGTAAATTAGTTTTTATCAGCTCTGCATCTAGTCTGTTTTGTAATGCTCTTCTGCAGGGATAAACTTCCAGAACAGAAAGGTGGCCTTGTGGTTGAGTAATTAACTAGCACTTAACAGCTCTAGGTTTGAGTTCTAGCTCTACGATAGATATATTCTTGTCCTGGACAACTGATTTATCTAACCCATGTATAAGGCAGGTTTAGAAGCTGTGCCTAACAGCTAATACGGGGCGGGGAGGCAACTAATCTGCACGGGTTCTGTATAAGCATGAGCACAAAGAGCACAATTAACTATTAGCATAGTGGCTGCAGGGCATGATGGTTAATGGTATTTAGGCTGATTTGGTCACAAATCTGTCAATACCTGTAGTTTTACTGAAAAGAAGCATGAAATACTGTACTGTCTTTTGTAATATGCTACTCTTTTAATTGTTCAAACTCTGTTTAGGTTAGTTGAAGGGTGAAAAAGCCACCATTACCAATAAGGAACTTGAAAGAGGGACCAACTCTCGGTTTTCAGCCTGAGAAAAACAGAAGTGGGTGGGGGTTAGCATTAGCTCATTAAAGCTTTGTCTGAGGCACTGCCTTACCCCATTGTCAAAAGAGAAATCTATGGCCAGGTTTCCTGTGGAGACTCTTTTTTATTATTTTGATCAGAGGATCTGTTTGCAGTATTTAAGAGCTGAAATTGCTGAGAGAGGAGACTCTCCTCTCTCTGAGCTGAAACCACTGAGGAGCAGACAGCTGGAGCAACCAGTGGGCGGCACTGGTGGACAGTAGGCAGAGCCAGCGGACAGTGAGAGCAGCCAGCAGATGGCTGGACAGCAGGAGCAACCAGAGGGCAGTGCTGGTGGGCAGCGGGTGGATCCAGTGGACGGCTGGACAGCAGGAGTAACCAGCAGGTGGAGCCAGTGGACAGTGAAAATGGCCAATGAACGGAGCTGGTAGACAGTGGGCGGAGCCAAGGGATGGTGCAAGTGGACAGAGTGCGTGACCAATGGGTGGTGCTAGCAGACAGCTGGCGTAAGAGTCATTCCCTACATATCCTGGGGTTTGTTGGGAACCTTGTTCTGCACTGATTCTCCAGATCAGTGCTGGTTTTGCTATCGAGTTCATACGATCTGTTACGCTGTGTGGGATTTTGGTGGGAATCTTGTTTCTGCACTGATTATCCAAATCAGTGTCGATTTTTGCTATTGTGTGCTTACATTCTTTTTATTACTACTAAAAGTTCTGTATACTACACTCAGATTTGTGCTTGCGAGCGGGGAAGCATTACCGCTTTGGGGTGCCCAAGGAAAAGTACAGGATTTCCCAGAAGACGGGGTGGGGGCTCGAGCCAGTTGGTGCTGTTACATTATTTGGAAACCCCTAGATATAAAATCTGGCCCTTGTTCTGCCGTCTCACCCTGGCAGAATGGTTATGTATGTTTTAGATCATTGTCTGCTGTAGAAGGCTAATATGGTTGCTTTGTTAGGAGCCACTGACTTAGACCTAAAGAATCAAATCATAGGGTTGAAAGTGACCTCATGAGATCATCAAGTCTAACCCCCCAGGGCTTGAACCCAGGACCTTTTGCATATTAAGCAGAGGTGCTAGCCACTACACTATTTGCAGGGCTGTTGCCTAATAAACTTGTTGTCTAGTTAGACTCTCACTTCCAAGTCTATGCACAGACCTGTCTGATCTCACTTGTAATGTCTAGGTTCTACTGTAATATGAACATGTGCAATGTTCTACTCAAGAGGTAGCTTCTCCTCAGAGATGAAAGAATCTATTCATGTAGGCAGGTACCTAATGATAGTTTACAAAACATTTGGGTTTCATTTAGAGGAAAGGTGTTATTTAAACAATGGAGCTGCTTGGAAATTTGCCATCAGTTTTTTTTATGGGGGGGGTGAAATTGGCTGTGTTCTAAGTAGAATACCCCTCTATCCACCACCTCCCCAAAATCTTGTTTTGTTAAAAATGTTCACTTTTTTCCCAAATATCAAACAATGCCCCACTGAATACATACTGAGTTTTCCACAATTATTTGGACTGAATTATTTCATTTTTTGTTTGCCGAAACACCCAAATCTTCAGTTTTTAATTTTTTTTTTAATGAAGATGTAGAAAGTTTCAAAGAAAACATTTGACTAAAATGATCTTTTACACCCATTTGCATCTAAATTAGGTCAGGATAAAAATAATTTTCTGGTGAGCTCTACTAAATACTAGACCGGTATGGATGTGTGGCCCAACTTTCTGCTAATAATGCCAGACTGAGGAGTCAGCATTTCATGCCCAGAGGATGAACCTCACGTTGACGGGAGTGGCAGCGCTGAGCCTATTTTCTCTCACTGAAGTCAGGTTAGGTTAAGGCCTCTGTGACTTAATAGACCTGACAATGACCAAGAAGGCCAGAGTAGGAGATGATGATGATAATGTCTTTGTGGCCAGTCGGGAACAGCAAGACCATCGTCATGTTTTTGTGCACCTTGAGTTGACCTAGACTGTTGGTCATCTTTCACAAAGAATTCTGGGTGCCTGGAGCTCTCCATTGCTTTTCCAGTGCTGAAAGACAAAACGACTCCTTCCATCAAGACAAATGGTCATTTTTACAATATCACTGGCATCAACTTTTTTGTTGTTGTTGAGCTCTTATTCAGATGGGGCAACGATCATACTAGTTGCGTGTTTGGCCAAAGGAGACACCAAGAAGGAAGGAGGAGGAGTGGGAAGGGGATGGGAGAACAAGAAAAAGGAACACTGGAGGCCTAGGGCTTTGAAATGGATAGCAGAAAATTTTTCAACCCAGCAGCCTAATCCACCAGAGAGAGAGACTGGAAAATTAAGACGTTTCATCACAGAGCTTTTATAAATAAGACACAATAAGAAGTGTTCTGAGATCATCAGATGCTCTTCTCCCTGGGAACTTTTCTTCTGTGTGAAAAATTGCCCTCTTCCTACAGGCTGTGATGTCTGTGTTTGTCATTTCTTTGAAAGTGTCTCCTTTCACTTGGCACGGAAAGCAGCACCGTGAGTTGTGTGGTTTTTTTGTGCAACATTTGTGTGTAGGTTGGCATCCCACCATGGCCAGAGCTGGCTTTAGGTGACGTCAACACAAATGGGCCACGAGGGAGGGTTTCTTGCCAGTCTTGTTGTTATTTCTGAAGTTGATGATCTCACATGTCCACAGAAAGACCGGATCTGGCCATCCGTGTGGAAGAGACATCTCCACCAGACTGTATGAAGGTATCTGGGTTTCTGACAACCAGGAAGCATGGGGAGGAAGGATGTTTTTGTGGGTGAGCCACTGGCTTTGAACTCAGTTGAGCTTGGTGACCTCAGGCAAATAATTTAGCAGGAGATATTTTTAAGGCACAGACACTTTCCAATGGGAGTTAGACATCTTTTATCTCTTTGAAAATCTGTCCCTTCATCTCTCTAGTATCCCACTGAGAATTAGGGATCATAATCCTTCCTTTATTTGTCTTTTCTCTTTTGACTGAAAACTCTTGCGGCAAAGAATGTTTTTTTCTGTGTGGATTTGCACCGAGTAGTCGGGGCTTCTAGGTTCTACTGGTATAGTATTTATAGTCTTGTGCTAGCAATTCTGCTTTCCTTTCCCAAAATCTTGCACAGAACACACACACACACACACACACACACACACACCCCACCACCCCTTTACTGCAGCCACTTCTGGGGTGGAAGACAGTAGTCAGGCCTTTCACCCAAGTGGACAAGAATGGGGAGATGGGAATTTTTGGTCCAGGGCACAAATGCAATGGGATTTTTACTTTCTGCTGGAACATGGGTACTTGTAGAATAACTGATGAATTTCACAGTTTTGTTCAAGAAAAGTGATTTTACAAATTATTGCACAGTGCCAGCGTCCACACAGGGAAGACAGTATCTTGGTTTTAAGATCTAACCGAGTCAGAAGGCAGAGTAGCTGGTAAACAAGTGACTGGCTTTGTTACTAGAGATCTGTGTTCTCCTATTTATCTGCTCTGGGACCTTGGCCAAGTCACATCATTCTTCTGCGCTTCAGTTTCCCCATCTGAAAAATAGACAGCAATACTTATCTTTTTCACTCCAACCCCCGAGACCTACTGATTGTAAGAGCTAAGTGTTTATTAAGGGCTCAGCACACATCACAAACTACATGGTGTTTAGCTGGAAAAGAGCCACTGAATCCATTACCCCTTTTGTGGTTTACATCAGTGACTACCTAGAATCTATATTTCAAGGCTAATTCCTAGACTATGAAACCACCCCCGTCCTAGTGCTGCATCATGTCATATGAACTGTCTGCAACACCTGTGTTCTGCTTGTCTTAGATTAAAGATGATCAGTGCCTCATCTTGCTCATTGCTTCTTTAAGGTCCTTAGAACTGCTGGTTCAAGTTATTGGACTCACAACAGGGGTAAATGAATGAAATTCTGTTAGTCTAAGTGCCACAAGACTCCTTGCTTTTTTTGCTTTACTAGACTAACCCGGCTGCCCTTTTGGAACTTGGCCTGAATGAAATTCTGTGGCCTGTTTCATACATCAAATCAGATTAGAAGAACTAATGGTTCCTTCCAGCCATAAGATCTATTCTTTCTTTTTATTCCCCCTCCCTATGGCCTGCAACAGATCATAACCCACCCTTAGCAAAGTTTAAAGCATCTGCTAAAAGCCTTTGGATTAGCTCTACACTTTGGAGTGGCATTTCTGTTGATAACAGCTATTTCTGCATAGAAGAAACAAGAGAGCAGCTTTTTTATGTTTTAGACATTCTGGACAAAATCAAAATCTTATTTTCAGCCTTTATTCCCACCATTCAAATGAGTGAGTAGGAAAAGAAAATGAAATCTCAGTAAGGTGATGAGATGCCTTCTGAGTTCAAAAGAAACAGTGGTGGAAAGGACAGAGCAGGGACATGTGTTGAGTCCTTGTTATGATCAAGGTATTGAAATACATGTCCTTCTAGTTTTTAATTCTAGAGCCTACAAGGCACTATAATGTCCATCTGAACAGGATTCCTCAGGTCTCCTCCTGGGGAAGAGAACAAGAGTTAAAAGGGCCTGATTTTCCACCAAGGAATTCTTCAGGGATAGTGGCAGATTTACTCAGGGTCTGAGGCAGTGACTTTTGGAGCACAAAGCCATAATGCTGAATGGCAAACCTCTTGTGACATCACAGCATTACCAGCTCTCATGATTTTATCACAACTCTTATGATATTTAAGGATTTTCCTAAAACTCCAACCCCTGGAGACAGATAATTGTTAGAGAATCTTAGCTTTCAACAAACAGACAACATAAGTTTCTAGTTCTCAGTGTTAAGGAGAAAAGCTTGGAAACATTGCTCCATTAAGCCACAAGTCTCCATCACCAAAAAGACAAATAAAAATTACCCTCAATTTAGTATATGTTACATTTCATGATTTTAAAGAAAATCTTACGATTTTTAGGGGCTGACTCATGAGTTTTGATCATTTGAGCATAGCAGGACTGCTTTAGGCTTCTCGAGGTTTTGCTGTTTGCCTACAGGATCACAGCGCAGCAGACACCTTTGGCCTTTATGTCAGCTTTATTTCAGCTTTGGCCTTTATTTGAGCCCACTGTAAGCAAGACACTAAGATAGGCGTATTGAGCTGGGCATGTCTACACTGACTCTACTGTGTTGAGCTCCGTGGATAGACATAGCACGGTCAATTGAGCGGCTACTGCTGACCTACTCACTCAGTCTCAGAACTGATCTCCCACCAATGCAGTAACTCCATCCCCGGGAAAAGAGCAATCCTGCATATACCAGGTAGCATTTCCTGTTGGCGCAGAGCAGTGGAGATGCTGCGGTAAGGGAGTATGTAAGTAAATGAGAGATATGTATTTTTCAGTATCTAGCTTGCGTATGTCTTGTTGACCCAGCGCGTTAGTGTAGACCAGGCTCAGGCAGAGTATTTGGATTGGTAAGGGGGATTCCATTTCTTACAGGGCCAAATCTTGGACACGATATGAATTTTGATACTTCCTTCCTTTGTAAAATGCTTCAAGATCTTCTAATGAAAAGCATGTTCTAATGGGGTAGCCATGTTAGTCTAGTTCAGCAAAACAAACAAAGACTCTGTCTCCCCTGGAGGCTTAAGTCAACTTAACCTGGCTTAAGTTGACTTAAGCAACTCCATGGCCAAATTTAGAATTTATAAAGTCAACTTAAGCGCTTGCTTAAGTCAGCTTAATAAAACCTGGCTTGCAAGTCGACTTTAAGCTTTTAAGTCAACTTTACAGGACAAGAAGCCCCAGGCCCAGCACCCAACCCTAGCCAAGGTCCCAATTGGGCTCTGGGGGCCCAATTCAGCTCCTGGCAATGCTGGCAGGAAGCAGACAGCACCGGCTTGTGCTCCCAGCCACCTTCCACCGATGGCAGGAGCTGGCTCTGAGCCCCCTGTCACTTCAGTCTTTAAAAGTGCCACTAGATTTCTTAGTTGTTTTGATGAAAAGCACTGTCTGAGAGTTAGGTGTGGTTATTATTGCTCACCTTGCCCACCAGGTGTTTAACTGGCATGGATTTAGAGCTGATTGCATTTTTTCATTGAAACAAACAATGCAAACTGACATTTAAAAAAAAATCAGGATGAGTCACAAAAACACATTGATTTGCTTTTTAAAAATATAATTTGATATTTTTTGAAATTGAAAACAAATTCTGAAATTTTTCATTTTGTTTTAGCTGTTGTTCATGACACAAACAAAACAAACCAACTCCCAACTTTGTGTTCTTACCTTCTTTTCCACAGGAAAGAGTTGGGAGGTAAATGTAAGGAAAGAGGGATGGAAAGAAACACATTTCTCCTGTCCCCCTGACCCTTTTTCACATTCAAAAAAAGTAAAGAATTTGAGAATAAGTTGTCTTTCTTCACTGAAGTGAAACAAAGTACTTTAAATTTTCAAAAAAATAATCATTTAAAAATTTTCACTGACAAATGAAAAAAATTGTGAAAATTTTTGAATGAATTTTTTTCATTTTTTTTGGTGATACATATTTAGCTATTTAGCACCAGGACTACATCTAGTCTGTTCTGACAACAACAGAGCAGGGGATCAGAGAAAGGAGAGCAACAGTAAGGTTATGAAAGGTGGGTGGAGGTTTTGAAAAGCTATGGAGTTGTAAAGTGATTGAGAAGATGACCTGAGTGTCGTTCATTCTAACACAGTTAACAGCAGAAACCATGGAACTAAATATTGAATATTTGAAAAATTTAAAAAACTTCTAATTCAAAATTTTCACATTTTTTGAGATGATGTTTTTCAATTCAAAATATGTGGCAGCTTTTTGAGAAGGTTTAAATCCCTATGTTTCCAAATGAAACTGCTGCTGAAATTTCACTATTTTGCATGATCCTGCTTTTCCTTCTCTTGACGAGCTCTGGTCCCACTGATTTGGGGGGAGATACTCTTCATCATTAGTAAAGGTGGCAGAATCTGGGCCTACATCTGTCAAGTCATGGGGGTAAATACCCTCAGATATTACTTTGATTTGCCACTTTTATGGTCATGTTGATAAAAAATAGACTACCACATCTACCTTTCTCAAACTAACAGACTTGTCTGGGAAAAGAAGAGTGGAGGATGACGTTAAACTCCAGGGGCCTGAACCTTGCAGTTTTCTAAACTAGAGTAGAAGTAGACCTCTATCTAATGCATCATGATCAGGTGTATGGAAGTGCTATGAAGATTTTCCTTAATGGTGTCAGATAATACAATCCAGAATAGAATAGAGGGTCTGTGCCAAAAAAAATCTTTGCTCTGGTCTTATTAAAAAAAAAAAAAAAAAAAGTCTGCATCCCCACCCCCAAATACCACAAGAGTGCTACTTTGTGCTGTGTTTTGGAGTCAGAGCCATGAGGTTTTTATTTGGAAATGCCACAAGAAGCAATTTTTTTGCGATACATCCAAATGAATAACACATGTTTATAGGAAGTGCCCAGATTGGAATTCTCCTTTGTAAACACTCCTGTTAAAGATAGTTAACAGTGTATTTTAGTGGGGGATGGAGAATGGATAGGTTGTGGGGTGGAGGAAGCGGGAGAAGAGAAGGCAGATAGCTGATAAGTCACCTCACCTGTTGGAGGTGGTCACAGATCATTAAATGCTCCAAGGGAATTTCAAAATCCTCCAGGGTGCTCATCCTTTCTGTAAAATTCAGAGAGGAAAGTGATGTAAATATATATTGGACAACCAATCAATAGTCGTAGGGCAGTGCATGACTTTATAAAAGGCATTCTCTCAGCTTGGGAGAAATACAAGACAAAGACGCATTTGGTTCTTGATGCCATTCTGTGATCTTTCCCAGTCCTGGCTGTGATTGTGACTTTTCAGTGCCCCTCTTTGGATTTACCACACCCAATGCACATTGGTTTTACAGCACAGGGAGAGCCTATGGGTTACGACCTCATTCAGGTCACAACCTGTGGAACTCCCCCCACCCCAGGAATTAATAGATGCAGATTAGGGCAGTTTGGACTTCTATCTCCAAAGTGACCCAGGTTCTGACGTAGATTGGCTAGATTTATATGCCTTGGGAAATGTCATCCATCAAGAGCAATAAGAAAGATTTAGAGGCTGATTCTTATCTCTTTGCAGAGGTGTAAACGAGGGCTAATTCTACTCAGATCCAATCTTCTCTTGCACTCAGGCAGATTTGAATTGCTTGCATGGTATGCTGTGTTAACAACACGGGCTGATCTGGTACCAGGAAAACATATTGCAGGACCTTGGCTAACTCAGGGTAGAGGGAACAGAAAAGAGCAGAACAGAAACCCTCAAAGATTGTGCAGTGGAGCCTTTGTATTCCCTCCATCTCAGTTAGATTAGGTGCTCCCCAGTTGGAGATGAGGACTGGGCTCAACACCATTAGAGACCAGATTAGGATCCTAATTATGTGGAAGCTGGACATGCTCATGAACCATATGGAGATGTTGGAAGGAGTTGCAAAAGCAGTGATAAGAGAAAAATACAAAGATCCAGGGAGAGGGTAGAGATGCTGGCAGGAAATTATCTGAGATTCAGCGTGAAGAAATGCAGTGTATACGGCACTTTGGGAGCAAAAATAGTCTGAGCCAAACATACTCATTGGCCTTTATGCTGACAGAGACGTAGGGTGATAGTGGGCACTGGACAACTAACAGAGCTTTTATTTTGCAATACGCTGTGGAAGCAGAAGACTTCAGTGTGATGCTGGAGGCTGAGGAAGTGGACGGTTAACACCATGAAGCAAAATGGCATACGAGTCTGGTAAGACCACACCTGAGATGCTGTATTCAGTCCCAGGCACCTCATTATCAGACAGATACAGATGAGCAAGAGGGAGTTTATAGAAGAAAAACAAAACAAAAAAAATATTAAGAGGGTGATGCGACTGAAATACAAGGAAAGATTAAAATAGTCAAAGATGTGCAACTTGGCTCACTGACCCTGGTAACAGCCTGCAAATATTTGAAGAGGAATAAACATGCAGCTAGGAGATGAATTGTTTAGCAGGGCCCAAAGGGGTGAACTTGGGTCAGTGGGCTGACATCCAAATAGGAAAATATCAGGACAAAGTTGCAGGCAGTCAGATCCACTGACTGATGAACAGCCTTTTAATGCCAATGGTGGAGGAGAGTGAAGTGTGCTGTGCTGTCATAATGTCATGAACAATGAGATGGAACAATTTTCTGAACCCAATATGCAGCTTGGGCAGCATGGGGAGCTGCTGTATATTGGACTTAGAAGTCTTGTGTGAATCCAGTGCTCTAGGAAGAGCAGGCTGAAGAAAGAATGACCAGGGAAGCTCATCTAGACAACCAATTGTAAAGTAATGGGGCAGACATTTCACTTCAAAGATCCTGTCTCACATGCAAAACCTGTTTTGCCAGAACCATGAGTTGGCTGATTGAAAGACCATCCCAGTTTAAACTGGTCTTGGTTCCCGTGAAAGGGGATGAGTTGCCTGTAACTCCCTAGACTATTGGGAGTTAATGTACTTTCAAGATTCCCTGGTGGAAGATGGTTAGTTCTCTAGTAAGTGGCCAGGCAAATAGATGAGTTTATTGATTTGTAGGATCAATTTTCTTTTAATTACTTTTGTTCTAAATAAAAGGTTGCTAACCTTTAAGGATTGACGCTACCAGCATTACCATGAAGGGAACAGAATGCAGGATTTGGGCCTGAGTAAGGTCTTCTGATATGATTGTTTAGTACCAGGGCACTTTACCCTGAAGCTGGGAGGACGGCCTGATGCCATCCAGAGCCAGAGGACGACAAGCAGCCTGAGGCCTGAGGAGGACCTGGAAGGTTCAGAGGCACAGTTAGCCTAATAACTGCGACCGTGGAAGCCCTGTTATGGGACACATTTCAAACAAGCCCTAGAAAACGGCACGGTCTTTGACTTGGTGCATCAACTCTATGATCAAATTGGTGAGTGCCTATGATTCTGGGGTCTCCTATACTCAGAAGCAGTGTGTTGGGGGTTTTGACTCTCACTGCTCCGTGCAGGGAGACAACTGTATTTATTGTGGGACAGCTGAGAGACAAACACTGTGCTCCTCAATGGCTTTGAACAGTTCTGCTGGTGCATTATCTATGTCTAGTGCTTGCCATGCTTCTTTTTTCTAGCAGCATGTATCACTTCTTCTCAAAGGATTCATGTTTCCAATTCCATACTCTTTTTCTGGCATCCCGTATTGTGAGTGGCCCTGGAGAAGCATACAGAATGGAGACCTTAATGTGCCTTTGGCCTCAGCTATTACCACCTTCAGTGAGGACAGAACCAACCTGATCGTCTGTTATGATAAATGGTGGGGGAAACATTTTGGTAAGAAGCGTGACCACTGGGAATATATATTGTGTGTTATTCTTTTTGCAGTTCTTGATCTTTGCACATTTTCCCCTAGTGTATTTACTCTTCTCTCGTGTGGTCTGCCTGTGTGTCTGTCTGCTCAGTTCCTTGTTCTTCCAGCAGTGATGCTAAAAGCATTTGGTGACTAGGGTGTGGATCTTATATGGAAAATTTCCAATAACTGGATTACTAGAAATTGAATAGAGGAGTAGATTAAGTGAATTTTCTATCCTTACCAAAGAAAAGAGATGTATCAGGCTGTAGGAACAATCCTATCATCTCCATGACATCATGCATGAGCCAGTTTTGTTCTGCATATCCCAAGCATGAAGGAAGCAGAACTAGCCTACAACAAACTGGCTTCATGATCAAATAGCAACACATTAAAGAAGAATACTGGGAATTCAACCACCCATTGATCAGGCATTTCATTAATGACTCAAAAGCTTTCAATACCTTCCAACACAACCATCTTTGGAGGATCCTGAAAGATGTGTGGATTCCATTTAAGCATCTCATTGAACTCATTGTGGGTTTCTAGCTTCAAGAACAGGTGATGGTGCAAACAGCAGTGGGGTGACTGCAAATAGTTTTCTATTGAGTATGGGATGAGGCAAGGTGTATTCTTTCCCCGAGACTTTTCAGCATGTACACAGAATTTATGATGAGACAAGCCCTGAAAGGCTTTGATAAAGTAAAAGAAATTGTGATTTTCATTTGGGGACACCTCCTAAGTGATCTTAGATATGCTTCTGACATGATGCTTTTTGTTATGGTCACTGGTGCAAAGCAACAAATGTTCAGGTCTTTAAAAAGAATTAGTGACTATGAAGTGGAGTTTTACCTGCTTTGGTGTCAGGATATTACAGAGACAAGATAGGTGAGGTCAGGAATCAGCAACCCGAAGGATGAGAAGAGTCATTTTTAAAAAATTCGTTTAATAACCAAGTGTTTTGAGAGACAAAATGGGTGTAGCCTTCTGGTAGCGGGGTAGGGAGAGCAGGACCTGGGTGCCCACTGCAGGGTCCCCTGGTGGGAGAGGAGAGCCTGGCACCAGGAGCAGGCTCTCCGCAAGGTCCCCTGGTGATTGGGGGGGAGCCTGCAATGGGCTATTCACTGGCCCCACTGGTGGTGGGGGGCCCCGGGAGCAGGATGCTTGCAGGGTCCCTCCCCAGTAGTGGTAGTGGGGACCTACAGCCAGGAGCCCAGAGCCACAAGGAGACAGCCAAAGAGCCACATGTGGCTCCAGAGCCACAGGTTGCAGACCCCTGGGTGAGGTAGTATCTTTAATTAGACCACTTCTTGAAAGCTTGTCCCTTTCACCAACAGAAGTTGGTCCAATAAAATATATTACTTCACACATCTTGTCTCTCTAATATCCCTGAATGTGGTAAAAATGAAATTCCTATGTGATGCGGTGCCTAAGACATTGAGAGAAGACCAGGGGTAGTTCACGCAGCCATGTTTGGGTGTGTCTGCCTGCTTGTGTTGGTGTATGCCCTCTTGTAGATCTTTGGTATGTCGGAGGATGGATTAAGAGGACTTGATGTCAGTATCTTCTGCCGTTTGAAACTTCCACTGTGACAGCATCCCTGCCAAATGCAACTCATCACCAGTGCTTAACAACAGCTTTGCCTACTCCTTTTTGGGGGGCTGTGGCTCAGAAGTGGGTTGCCGGAGCTGTTTTGGGGGAGGCTGCAGACAACGATTTCTTTCATCAGTGTCACGGAGGAGCAGTGGAATATTCATGGAAATAATGCACTGCCAACGAGTCTAGCTGTGTTAAATCATTCTGAATGAGCATGTGGGAGAATTTATGGTGCTCAGCAGAGGTAGCAGGATAATCAGAGACATCCCCAATTTGGAGTATTTGTGTGTAAAGGAGACATAAATATCCTGGGAATGCAGGTTCATTTTGGTTTTGCACACTGTAAAAATAACAAATTGAAACTGAATCACACAGACAGCATAATTTAAAGCCCAGGATAATCCCACATTGTTCCAGATGTATTGAGGAACAAAAAACTATGAAATGAATAAGCCAAACAAACACCAGGAAAGAGTCAGAATGCTCTAGAAATAAGAAGCTGGATTTTAATTTCTTTTATACCAATTTCAAACTGGGTGTTTCTGCATGTCTCCTAATTTTCACCAATACGAAGCAAAGGTTGGATCTGATCTAGTACTAGAAGTGGTTGAGTATTTTCTGTCAAAACAAATCTTCAACGTCACTCCCCATTAATTTTTAATAGAAATGTTCAGGGGAAGAAGAAATAATTTCATGTTACATTTTTCAGGTTTTTAGCAATGAACTGATAAACAAAATTCACTAGAAATGTTATGATTTTCAGTTTTCAAAACTGAAAAAGATAGGGGCTTTTCACTGACAACTGAAAATATTTTACAAAACACCAGGAATAAAAGGAAACATTTTGATCTTTTGATTTTACACTGAAAATACTTACCCATTCCTGAGCAATGGTACTGCAGACTCAGCAATTTACAGAAGCCTTTACAGAAGGTAAATCTAAGCATTTTTCTTCAAGTGAAAGAGTCATTCAAGACAACTAATGGTTAAAAAAGTACAGTAACGGAGACTAAATGGACCCCTATTTCAAATGCTAAACATTTAGGGACATTCAGCTCTTGCAGCATTGCAAAATAGTTCTCACATAATGTTCAGTGAAAGAACAAGAAAGCTGCATTATTGACCAGGTCTAACCACTGAGCTAAAAGTGATCAGAAATGGTATGAAAATGTGGATTATCAATATGAAAATGTGGATTATTCAATGAGAGTTGTGGGCATCCTTCTTCACCTGCTGGAACTAGTTTATTCACTACAATAAGAAGTAGCAGAATCTTGCTTTAGACTCAATCTCCAATGTCTCTTCTACAAGAAGCAGCCATATCAGTGACCATTGAGTAATAATTAGCAAACAAAATCTATTTTTAGTGACAGCTGAGATTGCTCCAGGGATCATCCCAGCCCTTCTACAGATGGAAACAAAGTCAGGGGGAAGATGCCTACATTCATCTCCACTTTCAGCCTGCCTACAACTCTATCCAACATCTCAAAAGACTTTCAGTTCTATCTGCAATAGACACGGCGAAGCAATGTCTATCCCAAGAAATGATGGGTCAAATATTTTGTACAAACCATTTTTGGGAAGGTGAAAGATGCAGATTTGGCAACACCCAAACACTTCACGAATCTGTGTCATCTTTGCCAAATTATTCTGGCATAAAACAAAACAAAAAACTCCACAAGATTTCCAAAGTAATCAAAACATTCAAAAAATCTCTGCAATTAAAGATTAAAAAGCCTTAAAAATGCTCAAAATCAAAATGTAAAATTTTGGTTTGGGTCAAACTCAATCTCTAGTCCACCATAAAATTATTTTTTTTCTGATTTTTTCCTTTCACCGAATATTTTGAATATTTCATTTTTGAGGCAACTCAGAATAATCTTTTTCCTCCCAAGCATCCTGAATTTCAAAAGAAAACCAGAAAAATCAAATATTTGTACATCAATTTAAACAAATGTGCTAAAAATGCACAAACTTAACAGCAACCTCATATTCTTTCACATCAGTTATATTAGTGAGTCTGACTATATCACATTCCATATCTTATATTCAGCCTTAACTCTGCTAAGGTTTTGTATTTTGAGTGGAACATCTTTTTTTTCCCTAACACCTTGTAACTGTATTTGTTATTATAAGTAAACCAGGTTCAAAAATCGTAAGTGGAATGATTTTGCCATTGAAAAAATAAAGTTCAATCAAAATCCAAATGTTTTTGCAGGAACGTTCAAAGTTAAAAAAAAAAATTCTATGGGAAAAAGTCTAAACAAATTCATTCATTTCAGCTTTCTGTTCTGATTCATTTCCTTTTTGCCTGTATATTAAAATTATCATGTTAATATTATAATTATGTATAGTTATATTTGATATACAAATAATATGTTGCTTATACTAAAATAGAAGATCCTAAACAAAATGAGAAGGCTGAAATGAAACTTCTCTATGTTTTTGAAGCATCATATTTTGACTTCCTCAACATGCAATATTGCACATTATTGAAACAAATATGTTTTAAATGGTGAAATGGATGGCCATGGTCACAGTTTGAAATCTGAGGATTTTTGTTTTGTGTGAAATGTCAAATTTTCACACAACTTAGAATTGCTTTTTAAAGGTTGGAATTTCCCACACAACTAAATTCTGGATCTGAGAGCTCACAATTAAATATTTTTAAAAATATATTTATTAATTTTGCTATTATTATTTGTCTTCTAATAGGATGCAGAGTCTCTGCCTGAGACCAGAAACTCCTTTTGGTAGGTGTCCTGTAAACACGGGAATGGCAATCCTTGTCTCAAAGTGATTACAATGTAAGAAACTGTGTAAACAGAGAAGTTTCTTCCAGTTCAAGTATAATTATATTAGTATAGTAAAAATGATACAGAAATTTTGCTAACCTCCCAGTATGGCCACTCTTATGCCAAAAACAGAATAACTTTTTAAAATGTATGTAATCTCCCTGCTAAATGAGATCAGCTAAAGAAAAAAGAGAGCCAGAAATAGGTGTGGTAATATTGTTTGATCGGAAAAGCTTTTGTTGGTGAAAGAGACAACCTTTCAAACTTACCCAGAGTACTTCTTCAGGCTTACAAACTTACACCAAATACCTCTTCAGGTCAGGTTGGTGTGAGGTGAGAACTTGTCTCTTTCACCAGTAGAGATTGGTTCAATAAAAGATCCTATCTCACCCACGTTGTCTGTCCAACATCCTGTGACCAACATGGCTGCAATAGCACAGCAAATAAGAAAAAAGGCCATTAATACCTCACTAGGAGTGTCCCAACAAGGGCTTAAACTGATATATCAGTTTAACTTCACATTTCATCTTAAACTGGCATACCTTTAGCAGGGGTATAGCTGTGGAGGTGAGTGGGACTGCTGACCAACCTACTGGGCACATGCCACAAGCAGGACTTGGTGGACCCACCCTCAAGAATATGGGGCCTGGTGAGAAAGCAGGGGCTGGCTATGCCCTTTACTTTTAGATAAAAAGTGTGAGAACAGAGTTAACTATCTTCCCATTTTACAGAGGATGAAAAGAGATATTAAGAATCTGATTCACCACCCCTTGAATTCTTTCCATGGCATTCAACAGGCTTGCGATCAAGTCCTATTTCCCTGGCTCACAATGACAAAGGAAGTTTGAATCAAAATCCAAATCTCTTATCTCTGGATGCAGTACCTTGACCAAAAGACTGCTCCTCTTCTCTGGTTGTTTGGACCAGTATTCTGAACAATGGTTTGATGAGATTTGGCAACCCTTCTGAGACTGTAAACAAGTCTCTTGCGAAACAGGTCATCAAGCTGAGCAGAGGGAGATGGCGCAAAAGGCAAGAGTTTCCTACACCATACAGGAGACTTGGCAGTGAGCGTGGACTTATATCTCATTCCAGACTGTGAAAATAACCAAAGCTATGAGGTTTTTTCACAGAACAAATGGGAACCATGTGACCCGACACAATGGAAAATGCTTAGCTGCTTTCAGTTGCATAAGGCCTGACACTTCTTTTTGATTTAACCACAATAATCTAACTGGAAAATGACTAAATGTCAAGTCCCTTTCAATAAATCTGCGCACGAGTGAGAATAGAAACCAGGATAAAAGCTTTTCACAACGTAAAGTTCATATGTTTGGAGCCCTGACAACTTTTTCTTTCTATTATTTTTTTTTATTATTATTATTAGGCCTAGTTGTACTATTTCATTTTAAAAAAAATACTGCCAACACTTTGGAAGTTTGGAGTGCAATCTGAATGTATGATGAAATGTCCCAAGTCAAGATACGTCTATTTCTTTTTATTTGTTTTTAAATATTTCATAGAAATAAATATAATTGCCTGGCGCCTGCTGTGGCAAAACAGCCAAATGTTAATACTCCAACTTAAATGGTCCTGTTTTCTTCCACTTAAGATACACACATTTCTTCCCCATAGGAACTCTGCAGCTAGATTTTACCCAGGGAAAAAAGTTGGCTTTCAGGCAACCGGGCAAATGAGTTAAAAATCAAAAATACGTGGCCGTGACTGCCATCTGAAAAGCAATCGGATGGTCTGAAACGCTCGCTCTCCTTTGATTGAAATAAGATTTACTTGGTCCTGCCTTGGCACTTGCAGTTTGACCAGAGGACCTCTCAAGGTCAGTTCCAGCGGTATATTTCCTTGGTTATGTAAAAGAAACAAGGAGTCCAGTAGCACTGAAAGCTGTTGGCCACTTTGAAAGCCCCCGAGAGCATCTTTGGCCCCCAGAACACAGGTTGAGAACCACTGACCTAGCACCAGATCACTGATATCACCAGGGACTCTGTGTGCTACCTATTGCAAATAATATCCTTCTTAGCTCATCCAGCTCTTGTGCTACCCTTCCTCTCAGAGATTTTCATTCAGTGCAACTTACATAACCATATTCCGAACAGGCAGCCATGTTAGTCTAGTTCAGTAAAACAAGCAAGGAGTCCTGTGTCACTTAAAGACTAACAAATTTATTTATTGCATGAGCTTTTGTGGGAAAAAATCCCACTTCATCAAACACTTTCTCGTGGTTATTGTGGCAGCACCAAGGCAAATATCTTGATTGTTGAGACATAGAAAAGGGTGGGTATGGGACAAAAAGGGAGAGAGAGATCTCTAATCTGGAGCAGAGTCACTGTGGCCTCCTGTATAAAGTGGGTCTGTTCTGGAAAATCAGTGTAAGGTGATATTCATCTTCTCAAGCAGTTTGGGCCAGGAGTTTCCTAGACCTTGCAGGTCTTTAGCTATTTAGATAGGGTTGAGTTTTATCCTAAGGGTATGAACACAATAACCCCACAAATGCAAGCAGCAGATCATGAGTCTGTTCTGCTATAAGAGGTCCACAGTCTTCACAGGTCTGAGGAGAACAGGAGAGCTCTAGCCATTTCCTTCATCCATCTTGTCTTCATGTCCTGCTGTTGGGACAAAACCCCACAGTCATTTGGGAGAGGGCTGCAGGGAATAGAGAGAAGTGTGCCACAGAGGTGAGACTCTGCTCTCATGGCTCCAATAAGAGTGTTCACCATTCCTTTTGCCAGACCTCCTAGCAGCATGTACAGCAATCATACTTCGCTGGTGTCTCCTCAAAGATGGACACAAGTGCTTGGTGTGGTGGCTGCTGACGTGGTATGGGTGAAGCTCGGGGAGCAAGGATTTGAATGAATGACTGGCCCTCAGCATGGGGTGAATTTCACCCCAAGTGCAAAATGATGTTAGATTATGGAGGATCCCAAGAGTTTGCAGACTGCTCTCTTAGTCACTTGACAGCATCATGTGTGCAGATATCAGGACATGTTGCTGGGATATTTGCTACGTGTTCTGCTGTATAGTTTTCTCAACAAACTGGGGCCATTTTCCCCAGTCCCTTAAAAGGATTTCATACAGCCCTGGAGTACTTTCCACTTACTAACACAGAAAGATGGTATTGCAAACTATGGTCCAGCATTTTCCAAAGAGGCTGTGATGTAAAACATATATTCGCCCTTGCAATAATGTTTCACGCCACACTGTGGGTTCCTGTAGTTAAAAAGAAAACAACCTTTTGCAGTGGAGATTATTTCTCTGGGTGAAGCAAAAAGAGTAGGACCCTGAAGTCCAGGAGTTCTCAATTTTTTAGCGGGGAGGGACTCCCTTTGAAAATATTTCAGGCTGGGACAGCCAGCCCCGCACCAAAAAAATGATTATAATCTCCCACCGTGCCACTCTTACAAGCACAAATGGGGGCTGCCAGCTCATCAACTCCCCTAAAATAATCCTGTGATCCCCTGAGAGTTAGTTTGAGTCCCCAGGTTGAAAAACCCTGATGAAAGCAGCATTTAGGACAGCCAAGGGGAGGCACATGCTGTTCCATATTATGTTGTTTAGCAACCCAAAAGACACTAGGCTGCTTGGATGAATCGTCATGGCCTGAGAAGAGATTTACGGGCTATTGACAGGGTCTGAGAGCTGGCTCATGGAGACACTTTCCTTTCTCTGTGAACCCTAAGGCTAGGGGGACACAACTGATCTGGCAGATTAGGGAAAACCTGGGAACAGGGACGATTCAAGGCAACAGAATGGAGGTTAGGCCAAGAGCTCCACAAGTTATACATAGGCCACAGAAACATCTGGAAGGCGTTATGAACACATTCTGTCAGAACACGGTCCAGAAACGAGTTTCAGGGGGCACATCGATGGCTCTGCGAATCAAGAGATTGGTGATGAATAGGTGAAATAAAAGTGAGATAAGTGAAAATGAGAAGCAGACGGGGCTGCGAGTACCTTGAGCTTTTCTGTCCTGAGTTATTTTTTTGTCTTTTATATCACAGGTGGTTTAATGCTGATGTTGCCTGTGTCTCTTCAGCTGTGTTCTGAGACTATGTTCATTCCCATGGGCCACCATCACTCTCCTCTTTCAGTATCGATAGCTTTACAGACGCTTGCTGGTATGCGAGCAATTCCTAGAATTCTGCACGGAGCAGAGCTGCGGTTGAGACAAATCAAGGCCCTTTGGCTTCAATGAAACAATGTTGATTTGCCTCAGTTGGGGAACTGGACCAGTAGAAATCAGTAGAAAAACACTAATCTACATCGGTAGAGAAATCCCACTGTTTTCAATACAGCTATGCCAGTTTGCCCCACTTGGGGCTCTCACATATAGATGTTAAGGCGGGAAAAGACCTTGTAGGTCACGTAGTTTATTCCCTTATGTTAATGCTGACTATGCCCCAAAACTTTGCCCAGTCCATTCTGTATTTGACCCTGCTGTGTCTGAGGTCCACAGACAGGTGACAGATGTGGAGGCAGAGGACTCTGGAGAACTGTACGTGGTTTCAGTCCTTCCACCAGCAAACAGTTTGTCCTTTGTATCCAGAAATGGGGCTTTGTGACAGAAGAGTTTTTCCCAACAACAAATCACTTAAAACAAGCAGGGTGGCCATAAATCCAGACAATTACTAGTAGGCTAAAAGTTCAGCTTCTCACCTATCTGCAAGCCCCGGGCCTTTCTGCACTGTTCAAAGGAGCCATGCCGCTCATTCTGCAAAGCTGCATGTGTGGAAATAATTAGAGCATTTTTCCCATGTTCGCAGACTTCCCTGATCCAAATGTCATCCTTGTCCTTCATCAGTCTGAACCGTCTGATCTAAACCTCAAGAGGAATCAGGTCCACGTGGCAAATTTATTGCTCACGCCGAGCTCTGGCATGGTCTCAGATTTTGACACCGCACTGGAATGGTTGGATGAAATCCATGTGAAGTTATACATTGCAGGCTGACTTGCATCCAAAGTGAAATGAGTACAGGAATGGATGGTGAGGAAGAGAGAAGCCAAGATATTCTTTGAGCGTGAAATATGGAACCTGGCTGATTCTTAGTTGACTTATAACTCCAATATCATCTGTGCCATGCCAGGAATTTCACTGGGGATACACCAGCAAACTGCAGATGAGAGCAGAATTTGTTCCATTATAATCTGCATCCTAGATCTAAAGTTGTTTGCACAGAAAACACTGTGCAGATACAATGGACCCCTAATAAGATGGGCAGAGGACGCTGTGATGGGGTTTACAAACCCCACATACAACTGGAAAGGGCTAACAAACTGGTGCAAACTCTGTCACGCCCATACATTGCACCTGACAAAAGGGGCTAAAGAAAGAAGAGTCTACTTATTTGAGGGCTGGCTGGGAAAGGAGCAAATCTCATACTTGGGGAGAGAAGTTTGCTAGAGCCAGGAATGGCAGGAGACTCCAACTGGTGAGAGTCATTCTGGACAGGAAGTAGGCCCTGACATGGGGCTATTTGGATATACCTGGGACTTGTCAGGTCACGTCAGGAGGTGATCTGCCTGAAGGAAAAGGGAAAGGTTAAGGGGACTGAAAACAGAGGACAGAAGAGTGGAAACTAAGCCTATCTGGACAACAACTCCTTTATCAGATGTTTGACTGGAACTGGGAATTTTAACCTTTAGTAGTGATTAGCCAGTAGTCAAATCTACATAAGCTACTAAAGCAGGCTGGCATCTCCACCAGGGAAACAGAAGCAGAGCAGCTGTGGCATTGCAGGACATGAGACGAGTGACTGAAATGCTTGCTTTGGCCATGAGGGAGCGCAGGGGGTGGTGATGTGATGACACATTTTTAGAGTCAGTGAAATGGGCAGATGTACGTGTCAACCTCCTCTACAGGCTCTGGAAAGAACAGCATCCAGGAGAATGTCAAGTAAATAGTGGTGGGGTTACCCCGTGGAATAAAATGGTAAGCTGTTTGTGTTATGTATTGTACAGTGCCCAGCACAACTGGATCCTGGTCATTGACGGGGCACCTCAAAACAATGACAGTACAAATAATATTTAGTAACAAGGATGAGAAAGGTGAGAAAAGGGAAGAAAACACACGGGGCCCAGTTCAGTGGGTATGTCTACACTAGAGACTCTTAGGTCAACTTAACAAGGTGTACTTGAAGTCGACTTAAAGTCAACCTTGTTACGTCAACCTAGAGAGCCCACATTGGAAACTCCTGTCAACTGCCTGCGTTCACACTGGCAGGTGTTAGGTCAACACTTCCTGGTGGCCAGGAACTCTGGGAGAGGGCCTGGAGGCCAATGAAGTCAACTTAAGGGCTATTCCCCATCTATACTGGCTGAAGTTGGCTTAATAAAGTCAACATAAAACGTAAGTTGACCTTAAGAGGTGGTGTTATTAAGTCGACCTAAGGAAGTGCTTAAATAGACTTAATAAAAGCCCAGTGTGACTGTGGGGGTCTGTGGGTCAGCTTAACCTTCCTTAAGTCAACCTAAGGCTCCAAAGTAGACGTACCCAAAGGTAGTGTAGATAGGAGCACCATCTTCAACTGTGTGGCACGTGCTTGCTTCAGGTCTGAATTCTGCTTTTACAGTTTAAGAATTACTTTGGGGAATTTCTCATACCTATGCTCTGCAATGAATACTCTTGGTGGTCTCTTCTGCCCTTGTGATCTATGAATGGATGTCAACACTCCCTTTCAGGCTTGTATGGTGGAGATGCAAGGCTTCACCTCAGTATTTCTGCACCACATCCTGTCTAGGCACCAGTCGAGTGCAACCCCAGTGAAACCAGTGTGCTTTTTGGTGGCATTGCAAGAATTTAGCAGGAAGTAGAAGTACTGGGCCCGCAGCCTTTTGTCAAAGCTCTTGCCACCCTCAAAGGGAATGTCATCTGAGTGATCAGTCGGTCCAGCACTCTTAATCTAGAGTGACATGTAAAGATACAGGCTGGTCTGCATTGATCTGATTCATCTGAATCGTCTCTTACGAAAACAAACAAGGAGTCTGGTGGCCTTTTAAAGATGAAGAAGAGGAGTCTTGTAGTGTAGTGGCTAGCACCTCTGCTTAACATGCAGAAGGTCCTGGGTTCAATTCCCGGGGGGTTGGACTCAATGATCTCATGAGGTCCCTTCCAGCCCTATGATTTGATTTGATTTGATATATCTACACACAGGCTTTCCACAGCTAGGTTTTCCCTATGCAATAGCGCCTCCTACCTGACTCGAACTTGCAAGTTCTGTGCATGGACATGCTAGTTCGAATTAGGGTTTCTAGTGTGGCTGTGTTAATTTGAATTAACTTAATTCAAACTAATAATTATTAGTCTGAATTGATTAGTTTGAATTCAGTTAATTCGAACTAACCATCTAAGTGTAAACATATCCTAACATATTTATTTATCATATGAGCTTTCAAGGACACTTGAAGAGGGGGGGACTTCCAGAATGGGAGGATAATAAATGCAGGGATGTGTAAGTCATTGGATCAGGTCAGACTGTTACAGCAAATCAAAGCAGTTGTTTGGATTGAAACAGTGGAGAGCAGCGATGAACAGAGAGTTGGGAGTGGGGAACAAAAGCAAGACTATCTGTTGTAAAGGGGAAAAAAACCCATAGTCTCTATTCAGTCCCAAACTGACAGTGTCAAACCTGCATATGAATTCTGACTCTGCAGTTTCACTTTGATTTGCTAACTGTCAAATGGGCTCAGAGCCAGGGTCTGTCCAGCCTGGTGCCCTGTCTGTGACAGTGGCCAGCACTGGACATCTGTTCAAGGATAACCCATTAGTGAGTGTGTTGTATCCTCTTTCCTCTCTGTTCCCCATTTGCAGAGGATATGGACTTATTACAGTGCACCTTGAACATTCAGGCTTTTTGGTTTACACTCTAGCAGTTCATATATTTCATCTCTGGAAGTCCCCGGGTCAATCCAAGTTGTGTTGGCCATGATGAGGCTGTTAAGAAATCCTGGCAGATGCAAGTGTGAGATATTCTTCCCCATGTGACGCCTATAGCTAGTAGTTAGAGATTGGTTTAAGTGCCAAATCCTGAACTCCTCTGATGAGGCTGGGAATGGAGTCCTGCACACAAGAAGAATCTTTTTGTTATATCACACATGGGGTTCAGAGACAATGGACAACCATTAATGGTTCCCCCTTGTCCCCGCAAACACTTACACTGAAGATAGACAACTGTGAACTTCTAAAACAGAGCAACTAGCATGGAGTAGCCTCACAGAGAGGTGTCAAACTCTGGAAACAGCAACCTTTATTGATATGGAATGAAAAATCGGCTTTCTTCCCACCTCAACACCCTTTATATTCAAGGGCCTCCTCTTGAAGACTAACAGACTCCAGGGCGGTATGTAAGCGGCTGCAATGTAAAAAACATAATTAGCACATTAAACTGTTACATAAACATGTTTGCGTTATTATTTACCAAAAATGCTTTGTAATAGTTAATCATCTCTAGGTGGAAAGGGCATTGCCTGGAACAAAACTAATAAAAATGCGAGGAGTCCCAGGTTGGGCCAGTTGGAACAGAAAAACAACTGTGTTGAAGAAAGTCATAATAAACTTCCATTTCCCTGAGATCTGCTGCGTGACATGGTATTTATATTTTAATTGTTTCATAAGCAGTTATTTGGTTGTAAGAATGAGCAAGTTTATGTTTTCAGGGGCCTGATTTGCAGGCAGGGTGCACACCAAAAAGACGTCTGCAAGAGAAAGTTTCTTCCAGGTCTTTCCATTGCAAGACCGTGGGGAATCTAGCTAGCCAGGGAGAAGAAAATAGGTCAGGGGTGTCCAACCTTTTAGCGTGAAGGGCCATGTTTGCAATTTTTTTCTCATTCAGGCTGGTAAGCAAGTTTCAGATGTGGGGGGTTTGCTTCTGTGTCTGGTTGGCTGGCATGGGTTAAGGTTAGGGTTAGAGGACACAGGTGCTAACTTTTATTTTTATTTCTGGGTGCTGGCAGGGTGGAGTGCTTTGACGGAGAGGTGGAAGGAGAAAACCTAACTGATCATGTGATTCATGTGTCTCGCCCCTTGCCCATGGGTGCTGTGTTCTCCCCACTCCCTGCCCCACTTACAGGGATGAAGGGGGGTGGCTCTGTCCCTCTCCCATTGCCCCCACCACCCATTTAGCTACTCTCCCTGGCAGCTGGGTGAGTGGACATGGGTCCACTACCAACCCTGGTCTTTCCTGCTTGATAAGGCATGGCTGTGGGAAGTGGCTTCCCCAGAGATACTTGTCTGGAAACAGGGGAAAGGGAAGGAGGTGGGGAGAGATGAAGAGACTTGGAAGCTATGGTTCACCTGGCCCCTGTGCCCAGCAGCCAGCCGGGATGGAGAGGTAACATTGCTTCCCCCAGTCATGCATGCAGACGCAGCTTCCTCACTGCACAGTGGACAGCTGCAGCAGCAGCATCCCCTCCCAGCTACAAGTGGCTGATCTCCCTCACCCACCTCTGTTCCTGAGCCCCGGCTGGTGCAGTGCAGGATGGTGCATGGGACTGGAGTGGAAGGAAAGGACCATTTCCAGCCGGCATGGGGCTGGAGGGAAGGGGTGGCTTCTCCGCTCGAGCAGGGTGTGTGGGAGGGCTGTTGCATGTATGACAGTGGCTGTTCTCTCACAAAAGGGGTGGGCCCAAAGGAAAAATGGCACCAGCAGAATAGGGGGATGATGGGCAAGTGCAAGGCCAGAGGTGACATCGGAGGCTGAGCACTGGAGTGTGGAGCAGAAGCCCAGCCTGTCTAGCTTGGAGACTGAAATCCCACAAAAGGTGAAGCGCAGGAGAAGCCACACACATTTCCCATGTGCTGCTCTGCCAATACAGTCAACCGGGGAAGAAGGGTCAGCACCCATTTAGCATGTGACACACATTCAGTCTGCATCTGTGTGGTTCTGCTCCTCTGCACACCATGGATCTCTCTCCCATACAATGCCATCTTTCCCCTCCAGATATTTCCCAGGACTAAGTGGGGCCCTAATCCCAACTCTGCCACTAATTTGCCGCGTGGCTTTGGGTAAACCAATTAACCCGCTCTGAGACAAGTAAATATCTCTACTTGGCAGAGACGGGAACCAAGGAGGTTATAGCATGAAGATGGCTGATCTCAGGTTGAATCTCTGGATTCAAGATATTCGCATGTGTTAGAGCCAGCAGGGGACAATTGTGATCCTGCAGTCGTATCTCCAGCATGGCATAAGCCAGAGAAATTCAATCAGGGACATCTGCATCAGAGATGAGGTCAATTCCCACCCCTGCCATGACCTAAAAAATAAAGCTCATGAGTTAGCGGCTGTAACAGACTCTCATTTTCCACGGATCAGGCAAAGAGGGAACATCGTTACATTCATTCACCCACAGACTATGTAAGGCTCGTTATGCAAAACTATTCATGGCTTTCTTCCACATCTCCATTTGTTTTTGAGATACATAAAATGTTTATCTGTTTCATCCAGTCCTTAGGCCCCAGCATTTTTTCTAGATCATTTAGTTCTCTAGAACATCTAGAACCGTACGCCTGAGATTTTCTTTTCCTATTCCCATTTTTTGGTGCTTTATTGGCAGAAGGAAACTTAGAGACAGGTGTGGGATCTAAAAAAAGACCACCACCACCAGACAAACCCCAACCTCCTGTGCTCAGACCCACACTCCCAAAAAAGCCTAGCCAATGTCTACCTGAGGCTTCAGAAAAGTTCTAGATGATGATAATACAGTGCTACTTTTGTTTGTATTTTTGTTTAACTCTCCACTTGATGTCAAATATAGAGAATACAAAAAGAAAATAAAAAGTATAGCTAGTAAACCTTGCTCTTATTGGAGTTTCTCTACCCACATACTTCTGTGAGGTGCAAGTTCTACAGCCAACACATTCTCTTCCCATTAATCAGGTACAGCAAGTGCATACATTTTCAATCATTAAAAAACCCCATAAGAACGTGTCTTTCCTGTCAATGGTTTCCTGGTATGTGCATCTGGGTTGGGTAAGAAGAATGCCTTCAGTATTAAAATTGAAGAATCAGTCAAATGCAATGTGTTGTTCAGGCAAAGAAGCTTAAATGTTACTTTATTTTTGGAGACATTTCCATTTTATCTTAGCCAAAGTGCCAAGTGTTCATACTTCATAGGGAGCTAAGTGTGCTTGCCTGGTTTGATTGTTTTCCTGCTCACACCAGAGTATCTCCATATTGACTTGGAAATTGGTGGTGGTGTATCCATTTTACAAGAAAGCAGGATCCAGCCCTACGACTTGTTCTCAGAATATGTATTGTAGGGACAGCACTGAGGCCTAAGTATCGGCTAGAGTTAATAGAGAAGAAAACAGCGGCATAGAAAGTTTAATCATGTCAGGTCCCCCTTTGAGTGAGATTCAGGCATGGAATCCAAGACTCTTGGTTCCTGCTTTAGCTACTAGTCTACACTCCCTTAACTGACCTGGCCACCAGCAAGGCTCTACAGCAGGGATCTGTGACTGTATTTGGCACACAAATTAATGGTAATCTGCACAAATAGTCAATTGACCCACATTTGAACCATTCCGAGGTTTAAAAAGGTCTCATATCCGTTCTGGTTTTGATTTAGTCATTCACTCATCTCTGTATTAGTTCAGAAGGGGTCATATCATGATGCCAGGGGCCAGATGTTCTGCTTGTGTAAACTGTCATAGGTCAATTGAAGTAAATGGAGCTGCTGCCATTGACACAAGCTGAGATATTCTCATGATGCATATAAATGGGCCCAAATTAAGAGGAATCTTATGAAAGAACCTGTTCTTCTGAAATGCTGGAACAAGGGGAGGGACTGAGTTTGGATTAGTTTAGTGGTTGCTACTCAGAAACAGATATGTCTGATGCTTGAGGTTGTTATTACAAGGAGAAAAGAAGCATGCCTTAGAAGCTCCAGTAGGAAAGGTTCGTTGCCCTCTGTACTGAGTTCTGATGGCCTGTGTTTCCCCTGAAGATGTGCCAAGTTGGTGATGATGACTTTGGATATAGGGTTGGAGTCAGAAGCCAAATTAACAGTTGGATTTTGATTCCTATTTGACAGCAGTAGAATTTCATGAGCTTTTTTTTCTGACCCTAAACTTTCTGAGATCTGCTAAATATGATGGAGAAGAGACAGAAAAGGCACATATATCATTCCAGGGACCACATCCCACGCTGCCTCCAACTCAACATAAACAGCTTCAGGCCAGCCACTCAGAGGCCAGCAGTGTGACTAATCGCACCTACTGTGAACTGATACAGGGACTTTCTGGTAACTCATCCTCTTCTTCTACCCCAGGCTCTTATGTCTTCAGTTCAAGACACAGCAGGCAGAGGTTTCTCACAGAATTGGAAAGAACCATAGGTCTGAAATTTCCTTTTCCCATCCCCACTTTTGGAGCATGATGAACAGAAAGAAACTTTCCGAGACAGGTGTGGAATCAGAAGCAGACCACTGCCAACAAACAAACCCCAGTCTCCTGTGCTCCGACCCACATCCCCAAAAACTCCTAGTCAATGTCTAGCTCAGTTTTCAGGGAAGTTCTATATGACGATAATGCAGTACTATAAGACTATAAATGTTGCATCCAAGGATCTCAAGTCATAGCTAGGTCATGGGCAGCCAGACTGAGTTGTCTGAGCCAGAGTCCACAGTCACAAGACAGGAGACAAGAGCTGGCTTGGCTGGAATACTAGAGGGTCAGAAGCAGAAGACAAACTGGAGACCAAAACCACAAGTCAAGAACCAGAGTCAAGCCGGGTCAGGAGACAAACTGGAGATTAAAACCAGGAGTCGGAAACCAGAGTGAGGACATGTCAGGATAGCAGGGGGTGAGAGGCAAGAGACAAACTGGAGTCTGAGAACCACAAATCAGATGCCAGGCCTCAAGCTGAGTTGGAAGGCCAAGAAATGGAGCTAGGGAAGCAGAAGCTGGAAGCACCAGTCACACACTCCAGATCAGGATGAAGTTGCGTTCTTCAGACAATTTCACGCCTCTCCCTGGCTTAAGTATTGGCCAATGGATCAATCAACTGCTCTGGGACTCTGCCAATCAGATTTAAAGGCAGACACTTATACTGGGTGTGGACCTCATGGGTCTCATGGGCCTGGCCGGCTCGGTTTTTGAACCAGTGGGTTCTGCCCTCAAATAAAGCTTCAAATAGGGTCAGATCCTCAACTGGTGTAACATGGCTTATGCTGACTTACACCACTGGAGAATCTAGCCCTTTGTCCTCATGGTGTCTCCACTGTATACATTTATTTCACAGAGGACTCAGTTTAGGCCTGGAGAGGTGGCAGCAACCTCAGAAAAAGTTGGTGGAACCAGACATGAAACTCAGGAGCTCTGTCTTCCATTGCCTCATGCTTAACGCTTCCCCGACTCCTCTTATCAAACAGTCATTTCAAGCTTCTCTTGTTCTGTCCCTGACACCAGCAAGATAGATCATTGGCATAGACTGCTGTCCTTCCCCCAACCAACATTTTTCTCCCATAGCCTGCATTTCGATTTGTTTCTCTCTATGCACATCTGATAACGATCTGAAATCTCACGCTTCCCATTCATTCACTACAATAACGCAACATCCTCAAAACACACGCACACACACATACAAGGCTTTGAAGTCCAGAAATCTCAACACAGTGCAAAGAGGGTTTTGTTTTTTGTTGTTTTCCTTTTTAAAACATACCTTTCCCCAGTGCCAGTTCTGGTTGATATGTGGCAGAGCTGGAATTTCTTCCTCCCCCACCATTGCCGTTGTTTGCCAGACATCTCCCAATGTGGAATTTGCACATGTTCAAAGCTGAAATAAACTATTAACATTTTTTTTCTTCCTCTTTTCTTGGAGTTGGATGAAGGTAAGACTATAACAACATGGCATGCTTTCCTATAGCAATCATGTGAAAGCCATTAGCAAGCAGCCCTTAACTTGTACCATATCCTCCAGTCCAGCCTGAATAAAAAAGACACAAGAAATACACGTGCCATGATTCTTGTAAGGAATCAATCCCGCCTGTGTTGTTCAAACAACAAAGAAAAGTTTGGATTGGAAGAATGCATCTGTTGAAGAAAAGGTTACCAGATGGCTTGGGCATTTGAGGCTACCTGGGTAGACGGTCATCTCCAAGTCTGTGGGTGAAACATAGCCCTTTCAGAGGTGATATCTCCCTAGCTCTTATTTCACCCCCAGCTGAGATCAGGACCCTATGGTGCTAGGTGCTGTAGAAAGACACATACGAAGACACAGTCCCTGAGTTGAAGATTATCAATCTAAATCGCCAAGTTAAAGGAAGAATTACCCTCATTGACCATAGAGTTTAAGATAAGAAGGAGTAATCAGCTCAGCACGTCGGACGTCCCGTATGTTATAGAATGTAAAATCTTATCCAGCACTTAGCATGAGGTTTCAGACAGAATAAAATATTCAGTCCTCATTACACATTGTTGTGCCACAAGAAAAGACCAGGAGAAACCTGAGCCCAACCAATAATGGCTGAATCAAGGGACCTTGGGCACCACGGCTGCCCAACCTAGGGATCCCCTCCAGGGCCTGAACCCCCAACCATGACAGCCTAGAAAGTTGCACCAGAGGCTGCACCCTATGCCAGCTTGCCCTGACCTTGGGGGCAAACCAGTCAGCAAGACAAGAGTCCTGCAGAGCCCAGCTTCTGGCTCCAGATCTCTGCCCCTCCCCAGCACCAGCAAGGGCCCTCCCAGTGCCTCCCAGGCCCCTTTTTAGCCCCAATACATGGTATCAGCCCCTATAGCCCCTGCATTAATCCAGCCCAAAAACCAACATGTTACACACATACAATAGCAAAGAATAGACTAGGTGAAGTATGCCCAGGTGATCTAACACCTTCACTAATGATCTGGATGATGGCTTCGATTACATATTCATTAAGTTTGCAGATGACACCAATCTGGGAGGAATGGTAGATACATTGGAAGGTAGGGATGGGATTCAGGGAGACCTAGACAAATCTCATGAGGTTCAGCAAGGAAAAGGGCAAAATCCTGCACTTAGGATGGAAAAATCCCATGTACTGCTACAGGCTGGGGACAAATTGGCTAAGTAGTAGTACTGTAGAAAAGGACCTCAGGGTTATAGTGGATGGGAAGCTGGATATGAGTCAACAATGTGCTCTTGTTGCCAAAAAGGCCAATGGCATATTGGGCTGCATCAGTAGACGTGTTGCCAGCAGATCAAGGGATGTGATTATTCCCTGCTATTCGGTGCTGGTGAGGCCACATCTGGTTTATTGTGTCCAGTTTTGGGCTCCCCACTACAACAAAGATGTGGACAAATTAGAAAGAATCCAGCGGAGGGCAACAAAAATGATTAGAGGGCTGCAGCACATGACTTATGAGTGTTGATTGAAGGAAGTTGGTTTATTTAATCTGCAGAAGAGAAGACTGAGGGGGGATTTGATAGCAACCTTTAACCACTTGAAGGGATGCTCCAAAGAGAAGGGAGTGAGGCTGTTCTCAGTGGTGACAGAAGACAGAACAAGGAGCAATAGTTTCAAGTTGCAGCTGAGAAGGTCTAGATTGGATAACGGGAAACTCTTTCTCTCTAGGAGGGTGGTGAAGCACTGGAATGGGTTACCTTGGGATGTGGTGGAATCTCTGCCTTTGGAAACTTTCAAGGACCAGTTGGACAAAGCCCTGGCTGGGATGATTTAGTGGGAGTGGTCCTGCTTTTAGCAGGGGGTTGGACTAGGTGATCTCATGTGGTCCCATCCAACTCTTATATTCTATGATTCTACGATCCCAGCCCACCTTGAGGTCCCTGCCAACCTGACCTGAGGAAAAATGCTCTGCTGACCCCAAATCCCATGATCAGTTTGACCCTGAGTATGTGCGCAAGACCTACCAGCCAGGCAATGAGAAAGAGTATTCTCCACCTCAGAGCACGAGCCCAACCTGTCCAGGCTACCATCTCCACCTACGGCCAATCCCCAGTGCATCAGAGGAAAGCAGCCACTGCCACAAAATACCTCTAGCCAAAGCTTTTGAGCTTACACATTTCCGGACCTGAAGAAGAGCTCTGCGGTGGTTGAAAACTTGCCTTTCTCACCAACAGAAGGAGCACCAATAAAAGAAATTACCTCACCCACCTCGTCTCTCTTTTTCTTACCTCCATTTCCTGAGTGTCTAATTGAAATGGCAGTCACTTTCGACATGGCAAGTGGGTGGGATGGTAAATCGGGGTGGAACGTCAGACACCTGGGGACTTAAATAAACGAAGTTGCCAGCAATTGGGGGAATGCTTGAGAATTATTCTCCTGATTTTCACCAGTGAGAGGGCTAAAGATTTGATTTTTCCCTGCTAATGCCCTCTACTAATGAAAAACTACAAGAGAAAAGAATGACTGGAAATATTGGCTAGATGACAACAGAGCATTTTGTAAACAGAATGCATTTCTTAGCTTCTCAGGGAGGCATGAGTTGCTTTTTATAGAGTTTGGATTCAAATCTGTAGATGGCATTCAAAACCCAAGGGCAGATTTCATGGGCTCTTTTTGTTCTCCTTCCCTCTCACCCGCAGTCTGTTCCCTATACACTGCCATCTTGCTTCGTTCTCTTCTCATCATGCAAACATCTGGTGGCAATGCTCTCCTTGGAATTTGAGCTTGTAAATGGTATGTTTTCTTCCTCCTAGTTAAAACACTCTGCCTCTCAATAATAAAATTAAATCAAAACTCATTCACATCCTCTCCCCAAGGGAAAACATCCCCTAAGTCAGTCAGTCAAACCGCTTTTATGTTTAAGATTAATTGGGTCTGGAAAGTTTTCTTTTCGGCTTTTGTCAAATAAGTAAAAAGTTTAATCAACAGGGGAAAAAACAAAAGAAAGAGAAAAAGGACAATGGTGGAAAATCACTGTGGTGAAGTGAGAAATGTACTGTGATCCAAAGCAGCAGACATCAGGCTGATGAGTCAGTTGTGGTAGCAGATGAGGACTGGATAGAGACACCGAAGAAAGAGATGGAAACAAACCCTAAAGCAGATAATAGATTGTCATTGTGGGGTGCTAACGACTCTCCCCTGGGGAATTCTGGGGCCAAGTCCTTGGCTGGTGCAAGATGGCAATTGATCCTTCTGTTTCTCTGGGTCAGTGGAAGCCCACCAGTGTAAAATTAATGTGAGATTAAACACGAGAGTCCTGTGGCACCTTAACAACTAATAAAGTTCTTTGGCATAAGCTTTCGTGTTTAACCCGTGTTGGTTGGTGCTCATGACAGCTTATGCCCAAAGAAATTTGTTAGTCTTTAAGGAGCCACAGGACTCTCGTTGTTTTTGCTATACACAGACTAACACGGCTACCCCTCTGGAAATTTTCAAAGTCAGATTGGAATCAGGTCTGCTTGTTTGACTTCCATGGAACAACCCTGATTTGCTCCAGCTGAGAATCTGGCCCTACCAGTTGCTAAATGGATAGGTAATCCCATTGATTATAGAAGTGCCTAGCTGCTCCAGCCAAGACTTGAGCCCTTCAGTGCTAGGAGCTGTACAAATTCACAGTGGAGATACTTCCTGCCCTAAAAAGCCTACAGTTCAAATGGACCAGACAGACAAACGGGAGGGTGGGGAAGGGAAACGGGCACAGAAAAGGGAGTTCACACTGTAGGTCAAGACACCATAAGTATTCTCACTACTAACTGGTTTTTTGCATGAGAATAGAGGATGTGGATTAAACGGACTCAGAGGCTAAACAAACTGTTGGGTCTCGTCTTCGAGAAAGTGCCCTTTGGCCTAAGCGAATGCAGTTCAAGGGCTGGGTCAGTGCTCACTGAAAGGACTCATCTTGGCTTCTGTGACTAAGGGAACCAGTTCTTGACTCGGCAAAGGTAGAGAAACTGAGACGGTAAAATGAGAAAATTCTGTTACGCGGGTTTGGTTCTTGTTTGTTTTCTGAGCAATTTCTATATCTCCTGGTTCTAGTTAATATAATTAATATATTATTATTCTGTTAATATAATTAAAACAGCAATTCTTTGTTCTTCTTTGGTAACTTTTGCTTTTGATCCCAGATCCAACCAGAGACACAAAGGGGAGGAAAGCTATAAGGTTCTGATTCAGATTTGGGGCAAAGGAATATTCTTAAATTGATTTATAGGGATTCACTTCCAGTCACATTCAAATGCCCTCCAACTGGCCATGCTCTTTCTTTTACTGAGGTGCCCAGAACTGAACACTCTCTGCTAAGAGGGTAAAATTTTCCCGCAGGCTGTGGGCCAGCACAAAACCCAGACATGACTCAAAATGGCCTTCAGTTGGATTGCTCATGAGGTACAGACTTTGGCTTGATGCTATGAATAGGTGGGAATTTCCCCATTCAGGATTTCACCATATAGACAAGAGCTAACTTTTTCCTGCCCACAGACGTGATTTCTCTTCCTATGCAGCCCAGTTTCACAGCTTGTTTCTTGCCACATTGGACTGCAAACTTGCACCTAATATGCTCTTTTTTATTATTCTGCTTCCTAGATTCTGTCTTCTCATTAATGATGCATAGTTTTGGTATTTCTCAAAAAAAAAAAAAAAAACAACAACAAAACCCCCCCAAAAAACCTAGCTTGCAATTTTCCAAATAGAATTTAATTTTAAAAATCTTTCTAGGGTCCCTTTATTTATTTATCTGTTCTCACCAAAATACACAGCTCCTCTGAAGTTAAGTATCATTTGCAAACATCATTAATTTGCTGTTTGCTCCCTCTTCCTGTTCAATAGGTGAAATGAAATCAGAATAGACCTGCACAGGAATCCTTCAAAAAACCACTAGACATTTATCTCAGCTCCATATTTTAGTGTGTAATCATCTCTGTTTGCCCTTCTGTCAGTTCTCAGCCTACACACAGTGGCCACATTGATAGCTTGAGATGGGGGTGGGCTTACCCAGCAATGAAAGAGTTATGCACACACACTATGGACAATGGAAGCCCCTCCCCGCAAGCTGTACTGGGCATGCTCCAACCGCTGCCGCAATATAAAAAGGAGTATCCCAGCTCGTTCCAGGTTGATTCACAAGGAGGAAGGATGCTTGATGGAGGTTCTAATTTGGGATCTGCTTCAGCCCCTGGCTGAGGAAACCAGGGGCCCTGGAGACCTGAATGGAGACATACTGTCCAGAGTGAGATGTCCAGGGAGTTACTGGTGCCAGGAAACCCAAAGCCCAGAATGAGACCCAGATGTCAGCAACTGGAGGTGCAGTAGGAAGTGGGCCAGGGAGATGGAATGAGTAATGTCAACAAGGAGTTGTGTGGCACTTTAAGACTAACAGAGTTATTTTTTGCATGAGCTTTCGTGGGAGTAATGTCCCCTGCCTAAGTGAGATAGGTCGGCACGTGATGGAGGGTCCCCACTGACCATGGTACCACCCCTCTCGTTGAAAGGGCCTCAGCTGGGATGCGATGGAGCTTGATGGACCGTGTCCACCTGTCAGTCTCCTTGGAATGACAGCTTCCCCCTACCTGGAGCTTCAGACTGCAGAGGTCAGCCAACCCTGCCATAGCTACAGACTGCACTGAATGCTCCACCCTACGGAAGGACTTGGGCTACATGGACCCACGACTCTGTCTGATAGGACATGCTGCCCTGACAGAGGCCAGCCTTTGGCTTGGACCCTTGAGACAAATGCGCTGAGAGGGAACAAATCTTATAGATGGCACTTGCTGTCACACCTTACTCTCCTGTTGCCTCCCACATCTCTCTCCACCCGGCAGAGCTCCATGCCTTGTGCCTGATCCTTCATCTCCTGACATTGACGGTGTCACAGAGGCACAGGATCTGTGTTGTATCCCAGCTCTTAAACAGTCCCCTGGTAGTACCCCTTTGGTGTTGCTGCCCCCTTCTTCCCCAAGAGTACATCTGAAGGGCTGAGCTCTATTCCTGCCTGTAGACATACATGTAACTGCTTCTGTTTATGCTACCCTGGATCCTCTAGAGGCAAGTCAATGGAAGCTGCATGGATCCAGGGGTACCACACGGCTCTTGCTCTCTGAGTGTTTGTAAAATAAGCATTTCTCCTAATCATTTAATTCTTCCTCAGAATTTAATCTGTAATCGAAGCATTCCTCCTTTCTCATTTCTGCACCACACACTGAGCTATCTCAGAGCGGGGGGGCTCAATATCACAACTATCCTGCACACACATAGGCTATGTTCACACGTAAACTGTTATTTTGAAATAAGTTATTTTGAAATGAGTTATTTTGAAATAAAGTCCTTATTTCAAAATAAGTTAATTCGAATTAAGAGAAAAGCTCAAAGCGAAATAGCATGTCCAAAGACAGGACTTGCTATTTTGCTTTAGGAGAGGGGCACCATGGGAGGTGTGGCAACATGGCCCTCTCCCTGGGCCATGCCCCCACCCAATAAAGGCTAAAAGGTAGGCACCCTGGGAAGGAGAAGGGCAAAAGTGTTATTTCGAAATAACACGTCTGAACGCCACTGTTTCAAAACAACCATTTCAAAACAACGGCTATTTCGATTTCATGCGAGGTTTTACTGTTTCAAAACAACGGCCGTTATTTAGAAACAACGGGGTCCTGTTGTTTTGAAATAACGGAACGTCGTCGGGACATAAGAAATTTTATTTTGAAACAATAGCTGTTGTTTCGAAATAAAACTCTTGTCTGAACACAGCCATAGGGACAAAGAAACCTCTTTCCATCCCCATCCTCTATCCAAACTTGTACACACATTTGCCCTAATCTTTTTCAATATAGCTGTTGTCGTGTTGGCTTCCACAGAGAATCAGTCTTGGCTGCTTCATCTGTTAGGATGACACACCATTGGTCAGGTCCACTGAACTGAAGAGAAAGACATGAGAGTTGAAGACAGAACAAAGCATGGATGTTACTGATGCAGGGCACGGGGGGGGGGGCATGAACCCCCAGTCCCAGCACTGGTACCTTCAGTTCCCCCCCACATCCAGCCTCAGCCCCAGCCAGAGACACCAGGCGAGGCTGCCACGGCAGCAGGATCCTCATCCAGCCCTGAACCTGACTGCAGACATCCCCGATGCCAGTGGTGGCAGCCAAATCCGGTCCTGACCCTAGCCCCGGCTGGGAACCCAGCGCTGTCAGATCTGGCCCTGGCCAGGGACCTGGGGCCACCAGCCGCAGTGGCAGGAACCAGGACCACTGGTGAAAGGATCCCGATCTTGCTTTTCCCCCAACTAGGAACCCAGGGCCGGATTGGGCCCAGAGGCTGGATCATGGCTAGTGGTGGGGCCAGCGCTGCAGGGGGCAGGGCTGGCATGGGGCAAGGGGACGTTGGGCCCAGGCCCTGGGATTTTTTCAGGGCCAGCCATGCCCCTGGAACAAAGAGAAAAGAAAGGAGGAAAATGCTAGAGCTTTTTGGTTCTCACAATGCAAATTAATACATCCATTGCTTAGCACTCCATTAGTGCCTGTGTTAGGCACTGACCGGACATACAATAAAGAGATAGTCCCAGCGCTGAAGCACTTACAATCCTTCTAGGACAAGAGATAACAGACACATACAAACAGGCCAGTGGAGCAGAGGGGATCAGGGGGACAGTTTTGGTCAACGGGACAAGCAGCAGACCCGGGAATGAAACTCTGCCCTGATGTCTCTGGCAAAGCTCCCATTGACTTCGATGGAGCCAGGATTTCACTGCAGTGAGCTAACCGCTTACGTGGAGCTTTTTCCCAGAGATCTTCACAAGGGTGGATAAACCTGGGCTATTATTATAGAAGAATTTGTCACCCCAATTTCCTTTCCAGCATGCTTGAGACTGTATGAACGTGTCTTTGCTTGCACATGCTCCTACTCCAAAGAGTTTTCAGCCTTAGCATGTGAGGAGTGATATATTACAAGCAAATTGAGCGTGGAGAAGGCCAAGGTAACAGGGAAGTGATCGTGGTATAAAGCAGGCGTCAGAGGACAGCATATACTTAGCCGTTAAGGACTAAGTCAAGACTTCTTCCCAGAGGTAGAAGCTGTCTTTTAAACCATCTAGAGAGACAATATGGATGCAATTCCCACGCCACTGCCGTACTGCCCCCCGATTTTGGCAACACCAAAGGCAAGAGGTGTGGGGGAGCACGGAGCCTGGCCGCTGGGCTGACTTGCCCCATCCTTCCCCCCCAGCACTGGGAGGGGCAAGGGTGGGTTTGGCCCTGGGTCCTGCCCCCCCAGGGCCAGCCCTGAGTGGGTGAGGTAATATCTTTTATGGCACCAAATTTCATTGGTGAGAGGGACCAGTTTTCAAGCCATCCATGGTTCTTTATTACATCTGGGAAAGGCACTCCCAGCGTCACAGCTAAATGTCTAGTGGTTCCCAGCCCTGTAGAAGAGCTTGGTGTAAGTTTTCTCAAAATCCAACAGAAGTTGGTCCAATAAATGATATTACCTCACTCGCCTTGTCTCTCCAATATTTTGGCACCATCGTGGCTATGGCTACACTGTGTGTGTTTTAACCAGCTGTGCATTCCTAAGGCCCTTGTCACCATTGCTTCTAGGGTTAAAAAGGGTGCAACTGCTGTCTGAGATATTTGGACAGTAGGATCCTGTCGGAAGGTCATTGGCCTGTCTTACTTCCTGCCCGGGAACTATAGTTAGCTCTGTCGTCCCACCGATCCTTGCTGAACTCCAGTGCACTCCTCCTGTGTTTGCCTTTCATTATCTGGCAATATTTACATGGCCAAGGAAAGCAGGACTCTGGCTGAATTGTGTTAACTCCTCTGGAACTCTATTAAAAAAATAGCAAAAGGTAGATTTTTGCTCTAGGTCAGCCCGGAAAAATATGTGTTGACGCTCAACGAAAGCCCATCCTATTAAAGCTCTATCATCCACCAAATTTGTGCCTTGGGCAGATCATAGCAGTTTCCAGTGCCTCAGTTTCCCCATATACAAAATGAAGTTATATCTATTTTCTTTTGTAAAACGCTTTGAGATCCAGCAAGGCAGAAAAACAGGCTATAAAAAGTAAGTGCCAAAAACTCCTCTCTGCCAGGACAGCTCTAAACCACTTGATAAGGGCCAGGCTATGTCATGAGATACCTTCAAACCCCTTGATAGTGGCTCAGCTCTTGGGGAGCTGTGCCCACTGCTTATTACAGGGGTCATCATTGTTATCTCACTGCCACTTCATACTTTCCACTTTCTCTCTGGTGCGGTGTAGTCTAGTGGATGGTGCAGCGGGCTGGAGCTTGGGAGCTCTGCATTCTAGCCCTGGCTCAGCCTCTGGATGATGTTGGGGACTGGCTTTTCATGGGGCTCATTATGTACTATCACGAGAGCCCTGCAAATCCGTAGATATCCACATTGTATCCGTGCATATCCACATCCTCAGATGTGATGCAGATATCCAAAGATCATTTCAAGTGGATGCAGATCCACATATCTGTATCCACACAAGGTTCTACACCTGAGTAAAGCCCTGAAAATCCACATTATATCTGCATCTACAGATGTGATGCGGATATCTGTGGACCAGGCTGCGCAGATGAAGATAAGATGAGGATTCCCATATGTGCATCTGTGCAGGGCTCTAATTATCACAATGCAAGTAACAGATGGAATCACATGTTAAGCAATATTTTTGTTACATACCTATTTAACTGCTGCCTGTTCAGCATGCCCAAACAAGGTGCTACCTTTTGTAGACTGTGCAGTTATTCATGATCCCATTTTCTTCCTGAATGCTCTGAACAGCCTTCCAGTTGTTAGTAATGCTGCCCTTAGCATCATCAGCAGGCTTCAGCCTTAACATCCAATTGGAGTGACTAGGACATCTTGTACCCCTATTCTTTCAATCTGCAGACTTAGCAAGAAATTGCGGTGCCCATTTCCATACAGAGCCTGTGGTGGAGTTGCCTCTACATCATAAGAACTAGAGAGCTCTAGTTATTTGTTTATTTATATTTAATGAAAGCTAAGTCCCCCCCCCCCAGGAATAAGAAGGAAAAGTTTATTTGGCAGGCATGACCCAGCCTGATTCAATCCCCTATCTGGTGCCCTCAGTACAAAAGAACTGATGACATTTTACCTCTTAGCATCCCAAAGGCATTCCAGCTGGCCCTTCCTGCAGGCCCCACATTAATGGTATGAGTCCCGGGACCACAGTCTTAGAGGGAAAGCATAGCTGCCACATTCTAAGCCCAGGAAATAACCCAGAAAAATAAACTTAAAATAAATAAACTTAAATTAACTTAATAGAAATCCAGAAATGCAAAGATACTATGGAAGCACACAATTAAGGCAGTCAAACAATCTTAACTGTGCCCTGCCATGATGCCGTGAATAATAATAATAATAATAATAATAATAATAATAATAATAGAACACAATTTATTATGCTCTTTTAAAGGGGTTTTTGTTAAGCCGAGACCACAAATACTAATGTGCATCACTACCATTTGCATGAGGACAGGCTAGAATTATTACCAGGCACAGTTAAGGTGCCAGAGTGCCCTATGATGCTCTTCCATACAATCTTCTTCTTCTTTATTTATTTTATTACCATAGTTCATAGGAGCCCCAGTCAGGGACCCTGTTTGCTTGGTGCTATATAAACCCAGAACGAAATAACAAAACCATCCCCAAAGAATCTACAATCAAAGTGTAAGACAGGCACAACTGAGACAATATTAGTTCACATTGTATACTGTGGTTTCCGCACACCATCAAATCTACTAAATTTAGCAATAACCCTGCATAGCCTGGGTCTATAATCTTGGTTTTGAAGTCATTTCCCCCTCCCCGTAGTGTTTTTGACCCTACAGTTCCACTCTGTCCTCAATCTTCACTCCACGTTAGCTTAATTTTTATCCTGGCTTTCAGAAGAAATGAACTGAGGTGTCTATTTTGCAGGCCAAGGGCTATAAAAAAGAAACAGCTTTTAAAACTCTTATCAGCTCTTTCAAAACTTCCCAAAATCATTTTCTTCGGGACAAACATTGGCCTATAAAACCCACAGAGGTGCAGGGGATACCAGGGGTCCGTTGACATCTCTCCAGTCATGATGTTGCCATCTTAAACTCCTCTAGATAACGATACAGCCTTGGTATTGTCTTCATATATTGGTCCTGAAAATAAGTTAGACACCATGGGAAGCATATTGTCCATTCACTCAGTGATCCTGTTGTGCTCATCCTCTTACTGATTAGTACCACAGCATCCAAATTGGGCCAGGAATTGTACAAAGGGGGACAACCCCCAAAATTGTTTACAAACTCAGTCCCTGATTCTGACAACTGTTTTATCAGCAGACTCCTATAACCACAGACAGCTCTGCAGGATTGGGAGCTATGTTTCTGAAAGGGTCTAACCCAAATCTACACTTGGATCTAGACAGGAAGACTTCCATCTGTAGGGAACCACTCTGAAGGCAGTTAATGATCTGGAGTTAGCAAACCATGGCCCAAAGGGGAAGATAAAGAGAAACAACATCCAATCAAAATGGTGAGGGTAATGACTGATATATTTTTATATGCATTTTCTGCATGTTTATCTCTACCTTGTCCTTATCAGTTGGCTGATTTCTTGTCCACACCCTGTTAGATGTGGTGTCTCAAGGTGTGGCTTGGATGACGGGAGACCAGTGACATAACTAATCAATGTTGTGACACCCTGCCTATCATGACAGCATCAAAGTGATTTGCACAGCCAGGCAAATGTGACTGGGGTTTGCCAGGAATAACATCATCATCAGCGGGACAGGCCAGTTCAGTCACATCCCTGCATCAAGAGTTTGGCTGTTGATGGAGGAAGCTATCTTGTGACACTGGGTCTTTGACAAGCTGAGAGACCTTAGAAAAGCTGGCGTGCGTATCTGGAAAGGGAGACTGGCAAAAAGAACGGGATGTGTTACAGAAGGGCCCGGGAGCTGTTCCCCCCCTCCCTGCTTTGTTTAACTGTGGAAATTATTAGTGGTGGTGTCCTCAGCCCGTGAATGAGATAATGCACCCTCCACATATTCTCTAGAATATCCAGCGTCCTCGGCTTCCATTGCTCGATGTGGTAAAATGAAGAAGGGAGTGTGTGTTGGGAGGGACGAAGAGGGGGTTAGTTGCATGGAAAATAATGGGAAGGGAGTGGATATTAGGAAATCATTTTCTACTGAAAAAAATCTAGCATGCTGCAGCTGCACAGTCACTCTGGTTTTGGTCTAGTCACAAGGTCCTCCCACCTACACGCACCACTTCAAATCCAGAGCACCACTGCTGCAGAAGGCAGGGGAAGGAAAGACGGCCTCTGATTGTGCCCATTGAGAAATGCCAGCCCGATTGTCTCAAGGCTGGATTTTTTTTTTTTGATGAATGAAGAAGCGTAGGAGATGTTTGAAAGCTCAGCTGTCACCAGAGGCCGAGCCTTACTGTCCTGTGCCCACATAACATTGGATCGTTGGTGTGTTTCATTTCTGGTTTGGGGATTACAGTGAGGGACAGGCAGGCATTTTCTGTGTGCTGAGATGAAAGAAAAGAGCGTATTTTGCACACTGTCTTTATTAGAGAGAAAAGCATGGCCCAGCTCCAGGAATGAGACCTAGGATTGTCTCAACTTTATTCCTGCTTGCGGCACCAGTTTCCTCTGCAGCGCAGCGCCAGCCACTTCCCTCAGCTTCCCCCGCTCTACAATGGGGATAAGATGACTTAGTTCACTTCCCTCACAGGGTGTGCTTTGGCTTTTTTGTTAATGGGCCACCTACTGTGTAACATAGAAGGAAGCAAAATGACTGAAGGAAAAGTCCTTTAATATTCAGAAGCCAACTTCACATTCACAGCATGGTTCAGTATCTGATCTGGGTCCCTCACTCCAGTTGAGAGTGTTAACTCAAATGAGATCCACTCATGCTCTTAGATCTGGCGGTTCACTGGTTCAACCCTGGCTACATAGCCAAGATGGCAGCCGTGACACTTGCACTGGTTCCAATGGCACCAGAAGTCATCAGTCATGGGAAGACCTCAGGAGGCTGGGCTGAGAGTAGACATATCAGCACCTTGTCTTCTGGATGACCAATGTGAACTCTCTCTACCATGATAGCTCCCTCCCCGTGCGGAGTGAGGTGCCTGCACCCCAGGTAGACTCAACGGCAGGATGATGAAGAGGAGGGGAGAGTTGAGGATGAATAGGGCGCCTTTAAAGCTGCCCTTTACACATGTATCTAATGATGCAGTGGTTAGTGATTTGGTCATACATGTCCTAAAATGAAGAAACCACTAGAAATGTTTCCTACAACTGTGTGCCTTAGACAACCTCTGGGGATGCAATCAAAGGTTTGGACTGCAGTTCCTTTGCAATGGGCAGAGTTAAAGTTGTGAGTCCCACCTTCCCTTTCTCACCTCCTGACTTTTGAGAGTTTAACTGCAGCCTCATTGAATAAACAGAGCTTTTTACATTTAATTTCCCAGGTTTTTCTGAATGTGGCAAAGATGCAGAAGGCAAGGAAAGATGTGTCATGAGGGCTTAACACAGTATAAACCCTTAAATCATAAGCATTTAAGATACTGTAAGTCCTTAAAGCTACATAAAAGCCTAAAGCTACCTTATATAAGCATGAGCATTTAGGGTGAAATCACTCTAGGTATAAGGCCACACACAAGATCCTACATATCACTTAATGCGCCTATTTAGGATTAAATAATGTCTTGTGCAGGATTTTCATGGTGGGATTAATTTTGCCCTGAAAACAGTTTAAGTCCTTCAGGCAAGATAAGCATTTAGGGTCTCTGCAGAGTGTTGATGACATGCAGCAATCAGTCCTTACCTTGGCATAAGAACCTACCATAATGGGCTGTGGGGTAAGAAGCCTTTTCTTGGTGTAGTTCATAATATGAATACCTAAGTCTTATGTAGACCTTTTCATCAGTAAATTTCAAATCTCTTTACAAACCGTTAGTTTGACGATTTTACATATGGGGAAAAGTGAGACACAGGGTGGTGACATGACTTGCCTAAGGTCACCCAGCCAACCAAGGGCAGATTTTGAATGTGCTAGCGCATTCTCGGCCTTGCTGCCTCCAGCGTGATACAGCCATCTTTCTACTGCTCCCTGTCACTATAGGATCTGGCCAAGCCCACTAGGCCTGGCATCTTAAATCCTATTGAATGCCTGGGCTCCTTAGTCAGGCTAAAGGCTGATGTGATCCTGACAGCCAAGTCCTAACGTCTTTACTGAGGCCTTATCCCATCAATGCAAGCTTTTCCTGCCACAAATTATCAGGATTAGACCCTAAGCCCAGTCATGAGTGTTGAAACAGGTGGAGATGAGCAAATTTCAGCCATCATAGTCATGGACAATGGTGCACGTTGTGAGACTCATTAAGCCGTCCTAGGAGAGTATGGAGCTTGTGCCCCCTCTGGTGGCTGCTCCACCGAAGTTATCTGTGGGGTGTCTGGGGGTAATTTAAGGGTGGTTTCCTCTTGAGCTCAAGTTGCAGCATTTGGCGCTTTGGTTTTGAAACTCTCAAGTTCAAATCCTGGTTTTTCCACTGCTGTGATCTAACTTGTTGTGATGTTCTTAACTTCAAAACAAAAGAATGGCTCTACTAGGTCAAACTAATTGTCTGCTTAGGCCAGTATCCTATAAAATTGGTTAGTGTCAGATGCTTTGGAGGGAGTGAACAGAACGTGGCCAATATCAAATGATCCATCCCACCATCTACTTCCACCTGGCTTTTCTCAAATGTCTAAAAGTTCTTACTGTGCATTTGGGACTATTTCCAGTCCAAGTTGGCCATTTCAGTGTGATTTTTGAGTGATCTGACGCTTAAAAAAGAAACCCTAACTGGTGACCTGAAAGCTACCGTCTACAAAAGAGGTTTTTTTCCCCTTTCACTTTCCTAGAAGGTCAAAAACAGACACAGAGGTTTACTTAAGCTTTCTAGGAAATACGTACAATGACAAAGCATGGAAAATTTCAGCCTGAACAGTCAATGCTTAGGTGTGACTCTGAAGTGCCTGAGAGCTCAGAGATGATCTGATGTGTGATTTGGGGTCAGGCTCAGCTCTCACTGACCCTGCGGGGCAAAACTTTCCACTGACAGTGCTATCTCTCCATTATGATCAATGGAGTTGCCATGGTGCAGCTGACACAAAGACTCATGTAGAGCTGAGACAGGACAAGGATAGGAGGTTTTTGGTTTGAGAGTTAGGTGCATCTACATTAGAGCTGGGAAGTGTAGATTCCCACTCAAGGAGACAACCCCATTCTAGCTCTCATTTCTCTTGCACACTAGAAATAGAGTAACTACAAAGGCAGCAGAGGGCCATCTGAAACCCAAGGTACATCCACAAGGCTGCTAACCCCTTCGGCTACTTATGCACCGATGATCAGGCTCTGTAGTTAGCGTGTAACAGCTCGTTCAGAACTAGCTCATGTACATCTCCTCAGGCTGGGATTTACTACACCAGCTGTAGTGTAGACACATTGCAGAAACAGATCCGCAGCAGTAAGTCTGAGAGCCTTTGTCTACCGAGTTGCAAAGGGGCAGCCATGTTAGTCTAATTCAGTGAAACAAACAAGGAGTCCTGTGGCACCTAAAGACTAACAAATCCAATCAATAAATTTGTTAGTCTTTAAGTGCCACAGGACTCCTTGTGTGTCTACAGACTTAAACTTGTGCTTCAGGACTCAGAAGAGCAGTGTAGATGATCCCAGCTGGACTGGAGCTTGGGCTCTGAGGTCCATCCACCACACTGCTCAGTCTCCAGTCCAAGTGGAAATGTCTCCACTGCTATTTTTAGTCTGATAACATGAGCCCAAGTCTGGAGACCAGGGCTGTGAGATGCACTGCCAAATTTTGTTTTGTTTTTTGCAGAAAATGTCGCCGTAGAGGTCACAAAGCAAAGCCACTACTGGAGTTTTGGAACGGCGTTGATCACCCCATACTTCAAACTGAATGGCTGATAACATGAATCAATCCAATCGACTTTCCCAGTCTTTTGTCTCTTGGTTGTTTTTTTGTTAAGTGAGCTATGACTAATGAAAGCAAAGCTATCAGGTTGAGGGGCAGGGAATAATCCTCTACCCATGAGTGAGGCCACATGCCTAACTCCTGCCCTGCTCTTCTATCACTAGAGATGGGCGACAACCAACCCCACAAACTGTAGAGTTCAAGATAGCACCAGATCACTGGTTTGACTTCGTGTACATCACAGGCCACTAAAATCACACAGCTGCCCCTGCATCAAACCCCACTGCCAGAATTAGAAAATGTCTGATTGCCCTCAAGAAACTAAATGATTGTTTGCCACAGGCAGAGAACAGGAGGAACACCAGGACTGCGACCAATCCACCCACCTCGGGGTAGTTTGGACTCAGATCCCAGCTCTTTGGTTGGCCCCTGGGCTCAGGTGAACCCAAAAACTCTTGTCTCCAAACACCCCTGCCTTTAAGGTCTCAAAGAATGAGACCTAGATCCAAACTGGGGCTTGATTTTTGATCCCATTTAAAACTGGTGTCCAGAGTTGAGCTGAAACCAGAATCTGGTCTCGTGATTTAGGTCTAGCGTTAATTTTTGTTACGTGAGAGGAGAAATGAAAATCCAGAGCAGTTCAGATCTGTACAGCTGAATCTGCTGCCAGTCAGATTTATGGGAGATCTAGGCTCACGGGTCTGTGCCTGGAAATATTGCTTCCCTCCCTCCCCCTACTCTCTGTCTCTGGATGCTTTTGTGTGTACACCAGAGAGCTCCCCACACATCTGTCTTTGTTACTGATAGACGCGCTGGCATCTGATAGCAGTTATATTCAAAGCTGTGCCAGCTGTGGGCTTTTTAAGCACTAATATTTTACCATCTTTCCTGCTGAAAGTGTGCCAACTTCCAAAAGGCCCAGTAGCCTCAGGATAAACCTTTGACTGCTCACCTTTGTGGTCAGAGACTGCAGCTCCTCTGAGACCCGCTTTCTTGCTGTGTCTGCCAAGAAATGAAAGCTGGGGACTCTCAATCTCCAAACATCAGCAGTCTTCAGCACACCCTGGAACGTATGCTGAGTCCATGTGTGTTTTCCTGTGATCAGGCTGTTTATTTTAAATTTACAAGCTTGAAATGGGAATTGGTTCCCCTCCCCTCAGTCTGCTGCAAGGCACAGCTCGTGGCTCTCTCCCCGTCACTCTGTAAATGAAATGAAATGAAATCAAAGAAAACCAAAGCATGCAAAACTACAGAACAGACCCTCCGCTTGGGTAAATGCAGGTCCATTGACATGTACACACATGAACGGACTTGTCCCGTAATCCCGGGGGGGATGTTCAGTTGCAACAAAACAACAGAGTGAGGCTGGGATCTCTGAGATCAACTGTATCTGAGGGTGGAAAAGTAGTGTTGCTTCTTTGGGCTGTGTTTTCTAGCAGGGAGACAAAAGCATCTCTCCACTCTCTGGCCTTGGAAAGCATTTGTAAGAGAATGTATTTGATTGTGAAGGTGATGGGCTGGTCATGCTGGCTGGAGCCAAGCAAAGAACTGAGCAGGCTGTATTCACAAACCATCTTTGAGCATAAAATCTCCATATCGCTGTACAACAGACCAGCTGCCAAACCACTCGGGTGGCCAAACCAACTTGCTAATGGTGTCCCTCGTCCCTCGTTATAAACGAGCACGCCCATCTCTGGAACATATAGCAGACAAGGTTCCCATTACCTGCCAAACAAGACATACACAGAAGAGTCATGTTGTGTGCAACGTCCCTGCAAAGGGCTCCTGGATCCAGGATAAACAAGGGGGAGTTAAAACTATTCCTGGATCTAGCTGGTAAATAGGACAACAAACTCTCCCCTCTCCCCCAAATAAGGGCAATTCAGCCTTAGTGATGGGGATGCTCTTCTGGAGGTTCAGTTTTGGTTTGGCTCAGTTCCATCAGTTCAGGTTCTCAGCCAAAGCAGTTCTGAAAGGAGCCAAACCTCTCTGGTCTGGAACTAGGGCTGGAAATCTCACAAGATCAGGCTTACTTAATTTCTAGCACTTCCTATTGCTGGGCCATAAATGCAATTAGAACAAGCTCTCCTGGTATTTCTGACCTTCCACACGAAGCCAGGAAGGTGTGTGAACATCTCTTGACATGGAGTTGGTCCTGTTTTCCTCAGCTACAGTCTCTGATCACAAGTTCATTGCTGGGAGCTCAGCAAATGGAAACATTCTGGGGGATCAGGAAAACATTCCCCAGCAATATAGGGATGGGGTTTTGTACTTAATGACATGAATCATGCAACTAATGCTGTAATATGTTATCAATTGTTTATAAGCCTTTTCCCCACTCACTAAAGTTACCTCAAGATGCAGTTGTCATCATGAATAAATTGGATTATGACTGGGAGGCTTATAAACAACTCTCCAATACAAATTCTACAGACCACTTTCCTCTGACCCCACTGAGGAATACCAAAAGGAATTACGACGCCTACTCAAGAAACTCCCTAAGACAGCACAGGAACATATAAAGACAGAAACACCACCAGAACTGCAGCCAGGGATGTTCTATCTACTGCCTAAAATCCATAGAAAAGGAAATCCTGGACGCCGCATCATCTCAGGCATTGGCACTCTTACTGCCAGCCTATCTGGCTATGTGGACTCCCTCCTCAGACCCTATGTTATCAACATCCCTAGCTATCTTCAAGACACCATGGACTTCCTGAGGAAAATACAGTCCATTGGAGAACTTCCAGAAAACACCATTCTGGTCACTATGGATGCAAAAGCTCTTTACACCAACATCCCACACAAGGATGGATTAGAAGAACCATCCCAGATGATGCCACAGCACAGCTTGTGACTGAACTTTGAGACTTTGTGCCCACCCACAACCACTTCAGATTTGAGGATCATTTATATCTCCAAATCAGTGGCACTGCTATGGGCACCCAACATGGCCCCACAATATGCCAACATCTTTATGGGCAACTTAGAACAACGTTTCCTCAAGTCTCATCCCAAAACACCTCTTCTTTACCTATGCTACATTGATGACATCTTCATCATCTGGACACATGGCAGGGATGCTCTTGAAGATTTTCACAGAGATTTCAACAGTTTCCACAACACCATCAAATTGAGCCTGGAACACTCCACACAGGAGATCCACTTTCTCAACATGACAGTACAAATCAGGGATAGACACATCACCACCACCCTTGTACCGAAAATCTTCTGATCGGTATAGTTACCTACAACCTTCGAGCTTCCATCCTAAACACACCACACGATCCATTGTCTATAGCCAAGCCCTAAGATATAACCACATCTGCTCTGATTCCTCAGACAGAGACAGACATCTTGAGGATCTCTATCAAGCACTCTTGAAACTATCCCTTTGGAAATCGATAATTTTCAGTGACTTCTTTGGGTAAGGTGCTTATCTGGCCCCTATCACTTTAATATCTAAGCTCCTCACCATCTTTAATGTAGTCATCTGTCTGGCACCACCATCAGGTTGGAGATGGCTGTTATCCCCTTTTTACAAATGGGGAACTGAGTTACAGAGATTATGTGATTTACTCAAGGTCACTTGGAAAGACAGTGGCAGAGCAGAAAATTGAACCTGTGTAGCCCGTCTTCCAGACTAGTATCCTAACCATTGCACCTTGCTTCCCTTGTGCCTCACCACTGAAGACCAATGTGCAATTAACCAGGGGTGCAAAGATCAGGCACGTAGTGGAATGCTTTACTCTTTGCCACCTACTATCTCAGTTTATTCAACTTCCCAATCCAGCCCCATCTCACGGCCAGTCTATTGGGACCCTTGGGGGCTTACTTCTTCCACTAGCCCTGACAGCACCGCAATTTTTTTCTCCATCTTATGTTGCTGGCGTCTCAGCATAGGGATGAAAGGAAAGAGACCAGGGAGCTGGTTAGAACTTCTTCTAGTCCCTGTATCTCCTTCTAGTCCCAGCTTCTGCTGAGATATTTCTTTTCCTCCCCAGGTAGACAGATTAATAGGAAGACTTAGCGCTGAGTTGAAGGAATGGCAATTCCCTTTGACTCAGCGCAGTGGAGCTATGGAGGTAAGGGGGCATGAGAAAGTTGAAAGAAGATAGGCAAGTGATTTTATGTAGCATGTGTATCTCCCTTTGACTGCTGCTGAAAACAGCAGTGAGTATAGATGAGTCCTTCATCTCAGATTAAGGTGGCTTCTTCTCCTTAGGATGTGGCCCACCCTATCATGAGGTGCAGGTTTATGGGGATCACACAGACAAGCTGCTCCCTCACCAGTCTCCCACTCCAGAGTGGAGTCTCCTTTGGACCCTTATGTGTTTTTGCAGCACCTGTCTCAGGTCACCTGCCTTCGCACCCCCTGCTCCAATGGGAGGAAAGTTTGCAGCAGGAAGGCAGGGGTCAGATTTCCTATCAGTAATTTAGCTAACAAGGGCTAGGATGACCCACGTTAACATTGCCCATTCCTTTGTGAATCGGAGCCAGTCAAGGTTGGCTTGCACGCCACAGTTAACGGGGTGTGGGATGGAGTGATGGCGGTGGGCCTCATGGCTTCAAATGGAAAGTCTGGCTCAACCCCCTCATTTTCTATTCACTCACAACCTTTGTCAGCTAGTTGTTTCAAGGCTAGAATTTTACACGCACAGTGTCAGCACACAGGTGATAGAACAAGTCCTTTTAGTTTTTGTTTCAGGCCCTCCTTAATCTTGCGCAATCAGGGTATTTGAGCAGACCAGTTACTCCCAGCCTGGAGGTGGTGAAGGTTTTGCAAACTCAGGGTCCATGGCTATGTCTACACCTAAAAGCTTAGTTTGGACTTGTTTAGGCTGAACTAAGCAGTTTGAAGTTAGTTCGAACTAACTGTGCTTTTTTAATTCAAACTAACTTTTAGTTCAAACTAGCTGTACTTTTTTCAGTTCAGACTAACTTCCTAGTTCAAACTAAAACTTAATTCAAACTAAAAAAGTGTGGTTAGTGCAGACTAACCACTAGTTTGAACTAGCCAAAGCACGAAGTTCAAACTAAGCAGTTAGTTCAAACTTACTGTTCAAACTAACTAGTTCGAACTAAGCTTTGGCTAGTTCGAACTAAAAAAATTTTTAGTTTAAACTAGCCAAAGACTAATGTAGACATGGTTCAAATTAGTTTTAACTAAACTCGCTTACCCTTGACTAATTTGCTAGTATAGACATAGCCATGGTGGCTGTTGTGAACTACAGTTAGTTGGACATAGCCCCATTCAAAATGGAACTGTTGTCTACATCACAAAAACACCAAAGACAGTGTCCACAAATTGGACAAGGATTGACAGGGCACTGGGAATAAATGCTAAGGCTCAGTTCCTCCATGGCGTGCTCTATGGACAACAAGACAGGTGTTATTGGTACAACTACACTGGAGCATCAGGTCGACTTAAGAAAGATTAAGTCGACCTACAGACCCCCACGGCTACACTGGGATTTTATTAAGTTGACTTAAGCGAGTCCTTAAATTGACTTATTAACACCATCTCTTAAGGTTGACTTGATGCTTAAGTCAACCTTATTAAGTTAACTGAAGCCAAAGTTGACAGGGAAAGGCCTTAAATTGACTTAACTGGCATCCATCTACCCACAAAGGACCACTCCTCCATCGACCTAGCACCTGCCAGTGTGGGTACAGGCAGTTGACAGGAGTTTTCAATGTGGATTCTCTAAGTCGACGTAAGAAGGTCGACTTTAAGTCAACTCAAAGTAGACCTTGTTAAGTTGACTTAACAGAGCCTCCAGTGTAGACATACCCATTGTGAAGAAAGTTTGCTTTGTTTCTAGGACTATGTTCCTTGTATTCTTCTTCAAATCCCCCACCCCACTTTATGTTTCATCCATCTATCACAAACAATCTGAGACCTGGAGTCTGAGCTGTCTGGGCTAGAGACTCTCTGCTTTGGTATTTGTCTGTCTAGCTAAATAGCTTCAGTATGGCCCCCATTACTCTAATACCTAAGCACGGCACAAACTTTTGTGTGTTTCTCTCTCATAACACCCCTGCTGAGAGATGGAAAATCTATTATCCCTGTTGCGCAGAGGGACAACTGAGACAGAGGACACAAAAAAGAAAAAAAAGACAGGCCATGACAGTGATTCTCAGAGCCCAGGTCCACAAAATCAGGCTTGCAGTGTTCACACTACAGTGCTAAAAGTAGCCATGTAGACACTTAGCCTCAGGCTTGATCTCCTTCTTCCCCAGGTTTCAGAGCCCAGATTGAGTCAAAACATCTCCATGGCTATTCTTAGGGCTGCAAAGCTAACCCCCAGTATGTGGAATATGATGCCTTTTTTTTTTTGCCAAGTAGATACACCCAAAAAGGCTTAGCTCCGTATCCTCAAACCCAGATTTCTCTGTCTTACGCTGCTTTCCCACGCACTGACCCAACCACGTTCTCTGCTTGTACAACAGCCTGTACAATGAGGCCCTGATTATCCTAGGTGCTAACATATTATTAACAAAAAGCAGTACATTCATCCAGACAAACAGAGGACCTTGGTCTCTAGGGCTCAGGCACATTTCACCAGATATAAATTCACTTAGAGAACCTATTCAAACAAATTGCCTGGATGATGCATTAAGGCCTGAAAATAGAAATGAAAGTCTTAGCTTCAGAAGAGCTGATAGAAATCCTAAACAAATTAAGATTTTGCTCTGTCAGCTTCTCTGGGCTCCAGTTTTGTCATGGGATGACTGTATTGCTTTAGGCTCCAAAACAATGCAAATAGTTGTTGGGGAAAGAGAACCTCGGTTGCCTTTCTGACCTGCTCTGGATTTTATTCAGTTAATATAAAAGGTGGAGGGAGGGAGGGGCTGCTTTTTGTAAGGAATATTGCACACCACTAACTTAACCCCTTATTCTTTATGGCTGTATTCACACAGCACTTTTGTTTCGGAACAACCTCGTTTCGAAACAAAAAAAAACATGTTCACACGACGCACCATTGTTTCAAAACAATGGGAACCCGTTGCTTCAAAACAAGGGCGTTGTTTCAAAACAAGTTAAACCCCATTTGGGGGCGAAACAACGTAGTTTCGAAACCCTTGTTTTGAAATAACTCGTGTGAACATGTTGTTTCGGAACAAGGCGTTCCGAAACAACAGGTCAAGGGCTGCCCCCTCAGCACCCTGGCCAGGGAACACTCAGCACCCTGGCCATGGTGCTGAGGGGTGTCCCCTGGCCAGCGCCTGCAAAGGGGGGCTGCAGGCACTGGCCGGGTTCAGCGCTGGGCTGTGCTAGCCCGGCTCTGCAGGCACCGGCGGGGAGCACCGCTGGGGTGCGCTGAACCCCGCCGGTGCCCGCAGCCCCCTGAGGAAGCAAAATAGCAGGTTCACAATGTGAACCTGCTATTTTGTTTCCCGCCTTTTTCCTTATTTCGAAATAACTATTTGTTAATTCAAAATAAGTTATTTCGAAACAAGTTGTTTCGACACAACTTGTTTCAAAATAGCCATCTGTGTGTGAATACAGCCTATGTGTCTTATTCACGGCACAGTGAAATCAATGGGACTCTTTCCACTGATTTCAGTGGGCTTTGGAACAGACTCTGTGCTTTTCTTCTTAAAGGCCACTCAGCTTCTCCATGGGCTTAGAGAAGTAGGCAGATGTGCTGTCCTTGGGTGGCCAGGGGGGTGACAGCCTTGGACTCCATGGCTCTGCTTTGCCCTGCTGCTGCATTCTCCCCTGGCTGCCTTTGGTGGCAAGTTGAAGACAAGTGGTGGGGTGGGGTGGGGTGGCCATGTAGACTCTTGCTTCTGGGCTGGCCTTCCCCCCCCCCCATGGGCAGAGCAGTTGGACCAGGGGCAGGAGCATGGATCCTGGCCTCTGAGTCATTGCACTACGCTCCCAAGGCTTCCAACTGGCCCTGGGCCCCATGCCTGCCAAAAACGGCTCTGGGCAGGAGGAGGTGGAGGGGGAACCCAGGTCTCTGTTCTTCCTGCCCCAGCAGCTGCATAATCGATTGAAAGTGAGCTCTCATTGTAACACTGTGGCCAAAGAGCTAATAAAAGCCTTGGACGTATAAAGAAGGGACCCCCAAGTGGGACTAGAGAGGTCATTTTATGTCTTTATCTGGCATTGATTCAACCACTGCTGGAATCCTGTTGTCAGTTCCAGTGCCCACAATTCAAGAACATTGATAAAGTGGAGAGAAAAAAAACCAAGGAGTCGTGTGGCACTTTAAGACTAACAGATTTATTTTTCACATGAGCTTACGTGGGAGAAAATCCCACTTCCTCAGATGCTTCAAAGATGGGGGAACTTACAGAATGGAATGAAACTAAATGCAAGGGGGTGTAAACATACGATCAGGTCATACAGTAACAGCAAATCAGAGCAGTTGTTAGGTTCAAACCATGGGAAGCCTGAAGTCAAATTACCTTTTGTAATGGGAAAAGAACCCATAATCTCGATTAAGTCCTGTTTTCACAGAGTTTAGCTTGCACATTAATTCAAGTTCAGCTGTTTCTCTTTGAAGTCTTGATGTCCCAGCCACATCTCTGATGACAGTCGTTACCAAATCATTCATTGAGTGGAGAGAGTTTTGAGATGAGCCACAAGAATCATACAAGGATGGGAAAACTTGTCTTATAGTTTCAAAGAGATGGCTGTGTTAGTCTAGTTCACCAAAAGAAACAAGGAGTCTGGTAGTACTTTTAAAGACTAAGAGACTTAGTTATCACATGAGCTTTTATGGGAGAAATCCACTCCAACTTCAGACCTCCAACAAGTGGAATTTTCTCCTATGAAAGCTCATGTGATAGCCTTTAAAAGTGCCACAAGACTCCTTGTTTGTTCTGCCTTATAGGGACAGACATAACCAACACCATCTATTCAGCTAAACAAAGACCATAGTCTATAAGTACATAAAGGGGGGATAAATATTTAATAACGGGCTCTGTAGTCTAGCAGAGAAAGGTCTAAAATCATCCAGTGGAGTTGTGGCTAGCGAGGGATGTAAAGGATAACAAGAAGGGGTTCTACAAGTATGTTAATAATAAGAAGAGGACCAGGGATGGTGTAGGTCCCTTGCTGAATGGGGCAGGCATCCTCATGACAGAGGATGAGGGAAAAGCTGAACAAATCAATGCTTTTTTTGCTTCAGTTTTCACAGGCAAGGTCAGGTCTCAGCCCACTACCATGGGTATGGCAGACTGGAAAGAAGAAAAGAGACCCTTGGTGACAGAAGGTCAGGTTAGGGACTGTTTAAAGAAGCTGGAAGTGCACAAGTCCATGGGGCCGGATGAACTGCATCCAAGGGTGCTAAGGGAATTGGCCGATGAGATAGCAGCACCACTGGCCATTATCTTTCAAAACGCATGGAGAACGGGGGAGGTGCCAGAGCATTGGAAAAAAGCAAATGTAGTGCCTATTTTCAAGAAAGGGAAAAAGGAGGATCCGGGGAATTACAGACCTGTCAGCCTCACCTCAGTCCCTGGAAAAATTATGGAGCAGGTTCTCAAAGAATCCATCCTCTAACACTTAGAGGAAAATAAAGTGATCAGGAACAGTCAGCATGGATTTACCAAGGGTAAATCATGCCTGACCAGTCTCATCTCCTTCTATGATCAGATGACTGGTTTTCTGGATGCAGGAAGAACCATTGATGTGATATACCTTGATTTTAGCAAGGCTTTTGATACAGTTTCCCACAGCATTCTCCTTGGCAAATTAAGGAAGAATGGGTTGGATAGGTGGACTATAGGGTGGATAGAAAACTGGCTAGATCAACGGTTTCAGCGTGTAGGAGTCAATGGATCTATGTCTAGCTGGCAACCAGTCACAAGTGGGGTGCCCCAGGGGTCGGTCCTGGGGCCGGTTCTGTTCAACATTTTCATCAATGATCTGGATGATGGAATAGACTGCACTCTCAGTAAGTTCGCGGATGACACCAAGCTGGGGGGAACAGTAGACACGATGAAGGGCAAGGACAGGATTCAGAGAGACCTAGATAAATTGGAACAGTGGGCCAATAGAAATCTTATGAGGTTCAATAAGGACAAGTGTAAAATCCTGCATGTAGGACGGAAAAACCCCATGCATCGCTACAGGCTGGGGAACATTCAGCTAAGTAGCAGCACTATAGAAAAGGACCTGGGGGTCATGGTGGATGGGAAGCTAGATATGAGTCAGCAGTGTGCTCTTGCTGCCAAAAAGGCCAATTGCATACTGGGCTGCATCGAAAGAAGTATTACCAGCAGATGGAGGGATGTGATCATTCCCCTCTATTCTGCACTGGTGAGGCCACATCTAGAATACTGTGTTCAGTTTTGGGCTCCCCACTACAAAAAGGACAGGGACATGCTAGAGAGAGTCCAGCAGAGGGCAACCAAAATCATTAAAAGGCTGGAGCACAAGCCCTATGAGGAAAGACTGAAAGCATTAGGCTTATTTAATCTGCAGAAGAGAAGATTGAGGGGGGATTTGATAGCAACCTTCAAATACTTGAAGGGATGCTCCAGGGAAGATGGAGCTTGACTATTCTCGGTAGTAACAGAGGACAGAATGAGGAGCAATGGTCTCAAGTTACAGTTAGGGAGGTCGAGGCTGGATATTAGAAAAAACTTTTTTACTAGGCGAGTGGTGAAGCATTGGAATGAGCTGCCGAGGGAGGTGGTGGAGTCTCCATCTTTGGAGGTGTTTAAGGCCCGGCTGGACAAAACCCTGACTGGGATGGTTTAGTGGGAGTGGTCCTGCCTCTGGCAGGGGGTTGGACTAGATGACCTATGAGGTCCCTTCCAACCCTAGGATTCTATGATTCTATGCCTGGAATTTGAAACTAGATAAATTTATACATATACTGAGGGTAACAAACCATCAGAACAATTTGCCAAGGGTCATGGTGGACTCTTCATCGCTGCCATTTTTTAAATCAAGACTGGATGATTCTCTAAAAGATCTGCTCTAGGAATTATTTTTGGGCAGTTGTCCCCTGTGTTAACCAGAAGGGCAGAGGGGATTGTCACAATGTTCCTTTATAGCCTTAGAATAAATGAATCCATGAACCTCTCTTGCAGCCAGAAGTATCTAGAGGCTAGATTTGGAGCTATATGAAGATTACGGAGATGATCGTATCTCCAGCACAGGTCCCTATTTCTCACCAGCTGGTGTGAACCTTCTATAGCTTCCATTGTGTCCTACATCATTTTATTCTCTCCCTCCCACCTCCGCCCATTCCAGGAGCGTCTACCATGATTCATAATCCTGACTGAGTACTCCAAACAGGGGGGATCAGTGCAGGACCCCCCCTTGGATCCAGTTCTGATCTCCCAAGTCACATCCCATTGGCAATGCTGCAGACTGGACTGCACACAATGATTTGGAAGAATTGCATGAGCATCAAGGAGATATACAACAAGATATACAACACAATCTGGAAATTGCAGAGCTGGTTGGAAGGCAGAAACATATTTTGCTCAGTTTTTTTTTTCCTTTTCATTTTGGCTGCAAATATGAAATTTTAAGGCTAAATTTGATCAATTTCAGACATTCACCCAGCTTGTACAGCAAAGTGAAACACCTCTTGATTACTAGAAAAGTCTCTCAACAGCTGCTACTGTGCTAGTGTCTGCGTTTCCTCTGCTTCCCCTCCGAGTCTCCTTTTTCCTGCTGGTCGGGGCTGAATCCAGCATCTGTGAAATCCAATGCAAGGGCTTCCATTGACTATCATGGGAGTTGGACTGGGCCTTCTACCTCTGCTGTGTCCTTTTAGATTTTTGCTCTCATTGCGTTTAGAAACATGAATTGGTGGGAAAGGAGTTTTACAACCTGGCTGGAAGTGACACCTGCCAAGCAATACTTGGATGCCATTTCTTGGGAGAAGCCCAAAGTCTGGAGCTGTAGTTGAGGTAAAGCACCAAAAGTCTGGCTGCTTATTAAAAAGAAAAACCCGACACATGTCCAGATCTCATGACTGTGCAAAACTGGGCAGGAGCTCTCATGACAACAAGCCCCTTGATGACATTTCCTGGAGCTTATGCTTCTTCTGGTCAGGGTGGAAACTCCCTTCTCTCATGTTATCTTGGCACTTCTGCTTCCGATGCTGGCCAGCAAGAAAAATATCATTTCAGGAGCCGAACAAATGTTTTAGAACCTCAAGCAAGTTTCTCTTTGGGTTTGGGCTGAATGTTTGGTGGAGACTCAGGTTGCCTCTTGATTCATCCCAGCTGTAGTTTGAAGAGATGAACAGGTCAGTATTATGAGTTTAATAAAAAGAGAAGCTTCTATACACAATGTCAAGGTAACAAATATGGAGCAGGCTCCTAAGGCCAGATTCAGATGAGGGGAGTCCAGTCTAGCTACCTATCCCCCACTCAGTGGGGGAAGTTCACCACCATAACTCTATGGTCACTTAAACCCTAAAAGAAACCCTGTAGCCCTTGTGCTGTTCCTTTGCACAGAAGTGAATTTTGCTCAGTGTGAGTTAAGTTTGTAAATGAAGCCTGTGGTGGTCACAAAATACCTGGCTTGAGAATTAACAGTACAGGAAGGTTGGGTTTTGCACTTAATCTAAATAGGATGATCTTATGTTTACAGTCCTTTGGAATCTGTTGGAGCTGGGGGATAGGTTTTCTTATTTATTCTGTGTACTCTGCATGTTGTTTTTAAATTCTGTCATGTCCCATATTATGGTAAGTTGCCTCTTGAGAAACTTTCATCTGTTTTCATAGGGTTTTTTTTTCTTTTGGTTGGTCATTCTATATATTTATACATTTTCCCTGAAATGCTAACACCATAAGCAAAATAAAATTCAGAGTGCATAACACTACTTTGCACCTTCCAGGCATAATTCATATGACCTATAAATCTTTTCCTGTTGGGGTCAAAAAGGGAGACAGTTTTCAGAGAGGGGTTCCTGTCTTTTTGAACCTCAGCATACACCTGATAAAAGGAAAGACCTAGCTCAACTTGTCAAGAGCTGTAGCACAAGCTGAGCACCTAAAAAGATGTGATATTCCACCAAAGATTTACCATGAATGCGCTGCTGGAATGGTGGCCTGTCTACTTTCAAACCAACAACAAGCTCCAAGCATTAAAAGCTAGAGGGTCCTTTGAGGCAATGCCCATCATAAGTGGTGGTGGGCATAAGCTGCACCAATCTGGAAGTACCTGTAGGAGAAAAGATGTCTTAGACAAATAGTAAAATTGTCAGCAAAATTTGAACTACCAAAGCCCAGACCTGTGTCACTTAGAATCACAGAATGATAGAAACTGGAAGAGACCATGAGAGGTCATCAAGTCCAGTTCCCTGCCCCATGGCAGGACCAAGTACCCTCTTAAACCATCCCTGAGAGATGTTTCTCTAAACTGCTCTTAAAAACCTCCAGTGTACGAGATTTCACAGCCTGATGAGGGAACTTATTTCAGTGTTTAATCACCCTGATAGTTAGGATTTTTTTTCCCCTGATGTCTGGGTTGAACCTCCCTTGCTGTAATTTAAGCCTGTTGCTTCTTGTCCTATCACCTGTGATTAAGGAGAATAATTTTTCTCTTTCGTCCTCATAACAGCCTCTTAGGTATTTGGAAATGGTTATCATATCCCCTCTTAGTATCCTTTTTTCTAGACTAAACAAACCCAGCTCTTTCAATCTTCCCTCACTGGTCAAATGTTCCAGACCTCTAATCATTTTTGTTGCCCTTCTCTGGACTTTCCCCAGCTTCTCCACATCCTTTTTTTGAAATGAGGCAGCCAAAACTGGACACAGTAGCCCAGTTGAGGCCTAATCAGTGCAGAGTACAGTGAAAGGATCACGTCTCTTGTCTTACTCACAATACTCCTGTTAATACACCCCAGAATGGCATTTGCTTTTCTGCAACAGTATTACACTGCTGGCACATATTTAACTTGTGATCTACTATGGCATCCAGGTCCCTTTCTGCAGTACTCCTTCCTAGGCAGCCATTGCCCATTTTGTATGTGTGCAATGGGTTGTTCAACCCTCAGTGGAGCACTTGGCACTTATCTTTATTGAATTTTATTCTGTTTACCTCAGACCATTTCACCAGTTTGTCTAAATCATTTTGAATTGTGATCTTATCCTTCAGAGCACTCACAACCCTTCCCAGCTTTGTATTATATGAAAACTTCGTAAGTTTGCTGTCTACGCCATCATCCAAGTCATTGATAAAAATGTTGAACAAAACTGGACCCAGGACAGATCCCTGTGGCACCCTGCTCATTATGTCCTTCCAGCCTGACTGTGAACCTCTGATAATTATGCTCCAAAAGCAGTCATCCAACCAGGTTTTTACCCATTTTGTAGTAGCTCCATCTAGTTTGTACCTCCCCAGTTTATTAATAAGAATGTGATGTGAGACCGTATAAAATGCCCAGGGCCGTGACTAGAAGTTTTGGCACCTGGGCTAAGCAGCCCCAGACACACCCCTCCTGGCCACGATCTGACCCAAGGCCCAGTCCAGGGGCAGTGGGGAGATCTTGCTGCCTCCGGCGGTAGCTGGAGGCAGAGCTGGATCCCCATGGCTTACCTCTTCGCACCACCAGCACAGTCCCTGGGCCCAGAGGTGCACTGGCTGCAGACAGGCTTCTCCATGGCCTCCTTCCTCCCCCCCAAGCATGCATTTGAGCATGCTCAGGGGGCAGAGCAGGAGATTTTAAACTCCCGCTGCCCCAGCCTGGTGCCCGGAGAGGAATGTGCCTCCGGGCCAGGTAGGGGCTGTGGCTGCGGGCTGTGCGGCAGGGCACCCTCTAAAATTCAGTGCCTGGGGCTTTGCCCTGCTCACCCTGCCTAGTTACAGCCCTGCAAATACCTTACTAAAGTCTAGACACACCACACCTGCTTCCTCTCTAACCGCAAAGCTTGTTATCACATCACAGAAAGCTATCAAATTAGTTTGACATGATTTCTTTTCGACAAATCCATGCTGACTAGCCCTAAGCACCTCAGTCTCTTCTAGATGTTTGCAAATTGACTTCTTAATTATCTGTTCCATTATTTTTCCCAGTACACAGCTTAAACTGACAGGTCTTCAATTCCCTGGATTGCTCTTATTTCTTTTTTTTGTAGATGGGCACTATATTTGCCCCGTTTCAGTCCTCTGGGACCTCACCCATCTTCCATGATTTTTCAAAGATAATAGCTAATGGCTCAGATATCTCCTGAGTCAGCTTTTCGAGTACTCTAGGGTGCATATCATCAGGCTTCAGTGAGCTGAGCTAAAGAAGCAACAGCATTAGTTAGTAACAGTTGTAGGCTATTATCCTTGAGAGGGGCAGTCATTAGAAGGGGAGGACATATTTACTAGTGTGTTACATGTATGCCGTGATGTACGCACGGGGAGGAAGCAGGATCCTGGATCCTCCCAACAATGGGTGGGGGAGAGGGAACACAGAATCCTTCTGGCCCCAGAGTCAGGCTGAGAAAAGTGAATCTATCTGACAATCGTGTCCTAGTAACATGGCTGTCCCTTTTTATACTCTACTTAGTGTGGGTCCTTCTTCTAAGTCTTATTTTAACTTCTTCAGCCTCAATGACAAATTAACATCCTTTTCAGATGGTTCCAGGCAGTTCTCTCATCTCACCTTTATTATTTCTGACCCTTTCTGTGGGTTTTGTGATGTACTTCTGAAGTTTATTTGGGCATAAACTGGGCAGCACCCCTGCTCTTATGCCTCCTGACTTATCTAAGGTGATAGTCATAACTGCAGATGTAAATTATTACTATTTATCTAAGTGAAGGGCCTGAATATATGTATACTTAGCTTTCATGCAGACTCCTGTGTTCTAGCATCACTATTTTTAAATGAATATATGATTTTATTACCATAAAACAAAGACTTCCATCGATGAGGAAAGTATATATATGTGCAAGAGAGCGGGGTAGTTCTATAGGCTACCTTGGCCCTCATTTACGTCTCTAAAAGTGGGGCTCAGGCCCTGAGCGGGCGCTATGCACAGAGGTTTATTTCACCTCCCTTGACCCATTCTGCATGCATCTGTGCCACTGATGCAGCCAAGATGTCTTGGGAACAGCTTGGGTCTGCGTCATTTTTGACTCTGTCATTAAATTTTCTTTTGGTTGAGCAGCTATTTGGCGGTTTGTGGTTCCTGGTTCAGATCCTCAGTTCCTGTAACTCGGTGGAGAGGCTTTGACGCCAATGCAGCTAGAACAATTTACACCAGCTGGGAACCTGGCTCTCTTTCCCCATAATAACAATAATATGTCGTCTCTCCCAGAGGTCACAGGCCAATGCACTCAGCTGATCGGCTTCCTGGAGAGGTACCAGGGGGAAGCCGGCACAGTAGCCTGATGAGGTACAAAGGAAACACGGCAGCCAGATGACTGTGTTAGTCTCTGCCAGGGCACTCGCTGCTGACTTACATGAGCAAAACGCTGGCAAGACAAATTTTTTGTAGCTCTGGAAGAATAGAAGGGCCAGAGTTGCTCCATGGAAGTTACTTTAGGTGTAGAAATGCCTCCAGCAATGGTCAGGGAGTCCCGGCTGGCAAGCTGGAATACTCCTGCGTACATCCCACAGCCAGGGTGAGGGGCACTTTAAAGTGTGATCTGTAGCACTCAATGCATCTGAAGAGCTGAGTCCTAAAATGGGTGAAATGTGATATGGCAGACAGTGGGGGACACACTGAACTTTGCCGTACCCTCCTTTGCTTTCTTTCAGTAGCCTGGGAGGAATTGTTGGCTGGATAACAGGCGCTTCCCAAGGCTCTCACAGTTACTCTGTACTAAATTTTAGCTCTGCTCTTACACGGCCCTCATCACCATGGTATTTATCCCTGCTTTACAGATGGAGATTGAGGCAAAATTCAGAGATTGTCCCGAAGTTGCACAGAAAATCAGTGTTTGAGCCAGGAATTGAAAGCAGTTCTCCTGTGGCCTAATATTGTGAACTACTGTTATTTATTATTATTACCCTAGTGCCAGGTCATCTAGTTATAGTTCAGCATCCCTCTGTGCTAGGTGCTGTACAAACACAAAACAACAGGATGATCTGTCCATCTAATCCCATTTTTTTTTTACTTGGTTTGTCCATTTTGCCCACTTGTTTGTTTCCTCTGTCTCTTGTTTTTCACCCATAATATTTGGGAGAGGGACTCTCACTGGCTATATGCCTGTACATTACCTAGCACAATGGGACCTCCAGCCTGGTGGAGGCTTGGACACCTCTGCAATTTAAATCACATATAATAAGAAAGGCTAAACACAGCTTTGATTTACACTGGCAAATAGGCACGCTGCCTTATTGATAAGGCCTGTTGGAAGTATGTGCTCTTTTCTTTCCCTTTGTAATTTTGTAGCAATTTGGGAGCAGGTTTGATGATTTGAAAAACATAGAGAGTCTAGATCATAGCTAGGAATGGATGCCAGGCTCCTGATTCCCCATCCTGTGCTTTTAACCATAAAACCACCTTCATTAGGCATCACTTTTAGCCCCTTTATTCACACACTTACAGACTGCTGATGCAGGGAGAGAAAAAGGATTTGAGGGTGATGAAAACATACAGAAACAGAAGTGTCAGCAAAGGGTGGTGGTAGCGGGGGTTGCAGAACAATAAATACTTAACACCGGTCTGAGTTTTGCCGAAGAATACACATGATGATGAGTCATTCAAACAGCATAGAAGCAGATGCTATGAGGCACTGTGGTCATTTACAGAACGACAGCCAAAATACAATGCTGGCAAGGTACTTGATTGCTTCCTGTGCTTGCTGGTAAGCTTTCAGAAACTCGCCCTTTGAGTCAGCCTGGCAGAGACATGTTAGACCTGCATGTATGAGCAGTGCCATGATCCCAGACTAAGCAAACTTAAGCACGGGTGGCATTCAGTACACCCACCTCTCCTGGTAGACCTCCATAAGCAGAGACCTATAACAAAAACTGTGAAAGTCTCCCTCCACATTGAATTCTCTCCTTGAGTATGGTTGGTGTTTGGACACCTCCTTTATGACACTCTTCCATTTCACCTTCATAAACAGAACCCAGAGCCCATTGCTATATGAGCATCAGAGAAACCATCCCAGGAGAGAGAAGAGGTCTTGTCTAACGTACGATCTCCAGTCAGGATGATGAAAGCATCACAAGGAACCATGCAACTCATGCATTATACTTATTGTGAGCTCCTTGGGGGCAGATTCCTGCCTACCAATGTGTTTATATAGTGCCCTATCCCAATGGACTCTTGTCCTTTGATTTATAACAAATTAATGGTAAGTTTCCTCGTAACAATGACATACTTCAAGCAGGGATGCTCAGACCTCAGTGGTTCACAAGCCAGATTAGCTATTAACAGTACCTAAAAGAGCCACAGCAGTGTGAATTTACTGTTTCATTTACTATACATACATATAATTCTCATAGCCAAATGACTGACCAAGTAAATTGTCTGATAACACAAGGAGAGCATCCTGACTGAATAATAACATAGCTTGGTTAATAATTTAATTAGGCTATGTTTTAATACCATGTGCTGTGAAGAACCCCAGGAGATGCATTAAAAAAGCCTCTGAACCTCAGTCTGGGTATTGCCAACAGAGCTGCCCCATTAGGATAGGGCCCAGCTTTTCATTACGCATTGTTTCAGCATCTAGCACCACAGGGAGGCTGCCCCTGACTAGTGCTGCTGATTTGTAAGATTAATGATCATTAGTAATCATAATGATAATTAAACTAATGTCAGCTATAGCCCTCGACTATACTTATATTCACCTTGTACGCATACACTATTCTTTATCTTATTTCGTATGTATACCTTTTTTTAGAAATTCTGACTTTATAGTATTAAACTTAGCATAAGTAGGTAAGTTAGCATAGCTTTTGTGGCAGAAGCTGGTACAACCCTTTCTGCAAAAAGACCCGCCTGTATGCAGAGGAGCTGGGCAGTGAGGAAGTGGAACTGTGAAGACACATCCATGAAAGTTGAGGCTGTCTGGGTCATGCAAGGTAGGGTGGGCTGAAAAACAACTCAAAGGTGAGACCCTCAGCACCACAACATCCACAAAATTCATAAACTAGTAAAGGGAAATATTCTAGCAGGAAAAACACATCAGTCATACACATGAACCCCCTGAACCAATAACCTAAAAAGATTTAAGTTTAAGATCCACATCTAAGTGAGGAAGGGGCATGAGATAATGCAGTTTATTTTCAGAAAGGTAAGGAAAGGTAAAGACCTTAGACTTCGGGAGAGAATTTAAAGCTTCCATTTTATCAAGCCTGAATTCAACTTTCTCAAGAGAAGATCTTCACAGACCTACCAACTTACTTTCTTTCAGATAGTTTTTCTTTTATCTTAGTTAAAGATATCAAGGTTGTTAGACTCTCTGCACTCCAACTGAAGCCTTTACATCTAACTTCAGGAAATGTAGAATAAGTACTTGTAACCTGGGGAATTTATTATAGCTTGCTTATTAATTGTATAGGATTTGTATTTGCATGGGTGTATATCCTGTTATTCCATTATAACATAATGTAATAATTCCATTATCATGTATTACTCTGTTATTTCATTATAAGCTTATTAATTAGTGTTTTTATTAATTATCTGCTTTATGTTGTTAGCAAATAAAAGAATTGTTATAAAATCTTAACATCTAAGTAGCTTTTGCTCATCTCTGGGAGTAGTCTGTAATAAATTGGTTTCAGTTTTGATGTATCTGTGATCAGATTCAGACCAGAACCCTTATCCTTTAAACAGACTTGTTAAAATTCATATTGACTATGCTAAATGACGAAGTAATTATAGAATTTAGGTATAAGCAAGGTCATAAGAGGTCCAAGCCACTGTCCACCTACACTGACTTCAAATAGGTGATGGGGGGAGAATGGAAGCTCCCTGAAAATGGGGAAGGAGATAGAAGAAGAAGGGGAAGAATGGGATGGGAGGAGCAGGTCCAAGCTGGGAAGAGGGGCCTGTGAGTTCCTACCCGCTACCAGGGCCTCCAGCTCCCACATAGTGGTTCCTGGCCCTGTCCCCTTCATGGCCAGTTCAGCTCCTCTGAGTCCCACTCTCAACTCAACCTATCCCCCGTCCCAGGCATGTCTGAGTTTACACAAAGGCAGAGCCCCACCACAATATTTCCACTGTGGTAGCACTTGCTCCTGCTGCCCTCCTTGTTCTGCCATCCCAGACCCTAGAGATAAAGAAAAACCAATGACAGTCCTGTGGCACCTTAGGCTATGTCCACACATACATGCTTATTTCAATTTAAGTTAAATCAAAATAAGTCAATTCAAAATAAAACCCTTAATTTGAATTAACTTAAATCAAAATAAGCAAAAATCTCAAATCAAAATAGCAAATCCAGACACAGGACTTGCTATTTTGAATCAGGAGAAGGGCACCATGGCAGGTGTGGCAACATGGCCCCCTCCCTGGGCTATGCCACCACCCAATATATACAAAAAGGAAGACATTCTGGGAAGAAGAAGGACACAAGTGTTATTTCAAAATAACACATCCAAATGGCGTTATTTCAAAATAACCATTTCAAAATAACAGATGATTTGAATTAAAGTAGGTTTAAGCTATTTTGAAATAACATCTCTTGTCTCGAAATGACGGAGCTCTCATTTCGAAACAAGAAAATGTTGTGTGGACCTAATCTTTTTTCAGTTGAAATAACCAGTGTTACTTTGATTTAAAAGATATGTGCAGACATACTCATAAAGACTAACAAATTTCTTCTGGCATAAGCTTTCATGAGCTGAAATCCATTTCATCAGCTAACGAGGCTCCATATTTCCACCCACTCTCTCTTGGTTTTTTTTTTTTGCTTCAGCTGCTGAACCGGAAAAATCAGTGGTTGGTTAAGTGTGCACACACAATCTTAGGGAGGTGGCACAGGAGTGGTAGGAGAGCTGTGAAACAAAGCAACTGGTGCAGGAAGAGTGAGGTGCCCTTTATTAGTCTTGAGCAGCATATGAGAACATTGGTTTCTCAACGGGACTGAAATCTCTCCCTGAAACTACTGGGAGATGCAAAGGATAATAGCCAATAAACCTATCTATTTCCCTTAGGCACTTTGGTGGGCTCCAACACCTCTGTGAGGCAGATCAGTGGAGATTAGGAGCCTAAAGACCTTGAGGGATCTGGGCGTGAGAGACAGCAGCTTGCTCAGGGTCATAGAGGAAGTCTTAGGTGAAGCCTAGAATTGAACCCAGGTCTCTGTCTGGCCCCTGAATCAGAATATCATTTAAAGCCCCATCCAGAAAATTAGCCCATCCTAACAGCAGGCTGTTAGCAGAGGGGAGGACTAAAACACGGGTTTAAGACTTGGGAAATCCAACTGCTTTTCCTTGCTCTGTCGCAGACTTCCTAGGTGGCCTTTGGCAAGTCACCTAACTCTTCAGTGCCTTACTTCCCTAGCTATAAAATGGGAGTGGTAAAGTTTGTGCTTTCACCCACCCTTGATCTGTCTTATCCACTTGGACTGTACACGCCTTGATGCTGGGCTCTGTCTTGTACGGTGCCTATGGCCTACATCTACAACTCGAGGGGGGCATGTCTACCCTTACAATTTAGTTCAGATTAAAGAAGACTAATTCAAACTAAATTAATGCCTGGCTATACTGGCTTTCATTACTTCAAATTAAGGAGTTCCTTAGTTTGAAGTAATGAACGCTTACTTCAAAGTTAAGTGAGGTTCTATAAACTTTGAAGTAATGGGTTAACTGGAACATATCAGTTCGAATCAACCCAATGGAGCTGTGTTAATTTGAACTAACCATTAGTTCAAATTAACGTGGTTTGACCTTCTTTGTCCCAGGGTGCCTTCCTCTTTCTATGTATTGCGTGGGGGCCTGGCCCTTCTTGGGAGGTGTGCTGCCACATTTCCCATGGTGCCCCCCTACAAAATCAAACTAGCAAGTGCTGTCCATGGACATGCTAGTTTGATTTGGGTTTCTAGTGGTGCCATGTTAGTTTGAATTAACTTAGTTCGAATTAACTATTATTAGTTCAAATTAACTAATTCAAACTAAGTTAATTCAAACTAACTTCTTAAGCATAGTCATAGCTTGGGGCTTTTAGGTAACATCATCCTCCGTATAATAATAGTCGTCAAACTGAGCCACAGGGCAGCAGGGAATGGCAGGAAAGACGCTTAAAAAAGTGAATTCTTCTTGTGGAGCTCATTAAGGTTTCAATTCTATTTCTTCAGCTTAAAATGAGGGACTCCCACTAGAAACCAAGGAATTTTTAAGCCCCCCAAGCTCACAGCCATGGAACGTAAGACACGTTGCTATCCATAAAACACCACCATGTACATCTCTCCTCCCTAATTAGATATTTCACTGCCCCTCTCCATGATTATGTGGGAGAAGACGTGAAAATCCATGAGGTTTCAATTTAATAAAAAGCCAGCATCCCTTCCAACTGACCTTTTTTAAAAGCACAGCATTTCCCAGAGAAAGAGGAAGCAGGAGTTTAGAAGAAGATAATCATAATAATAAAAAAGTATAATGCGAAACACAGCCTCCAAGAGGCCAGCCCTTTGTATGGGGCTTGGTGTCTATAGCAACATGGGCCGCTCCTAATTAAATTTCTCTCAGGGCGATAATACGATGGAAACAGACATTGCAAGGGACATTTTATTATATTTATTATTATTATTATTAAAATGCTTGAAAGTTAGAGTTTAAAACTGATTACAAAGCACAGTGTCAAATGATTTGTAATATCACAGCCTTTATTTCTTCCAGGCAAGCAATTTTAGAGGCTTGATTTTAATAGCAGACTGCTTGGAAAAATGTCTTTAGAGGATTAGGTGGCTAGAGCTGCTTAAAGGCTCTTATGCAAGCTGGGAAAACTATTGCTTTAAAATCAAAATTCAATACACAGCATCACTCGAGTAAGTCATTTCTGGGCTAGAACAGATCACGTCAGCTGGCATTTTTGACTGCTTTCTGCAGTACATTTCTCCACTGCTTTGCCTAGGAGTAAGGGTCAAAAGGAAGAGGTTTCCATCTTTACCCCTGGAAGACTTTTCCACGGGCTTTTAGATTTGCTTTTGAGGAAATGTGTCCTAATTGCCAACCTACATTTTCCTTTGCCTTATTTTTTCATCCTAGTGCCTTCAATTCTCAGTGGTACAGATAGATTTGCACCACAGCTGGGAGGATGAGGATGCCAGGCAGAAAGTCTCAAGCTAGTTTTGCTTCAATTGGCATATTAAAAATAGCAGTGTAGACATTCTGGCTCAGATGATGGCATGGGCTAGCCCCCAGAGTCCAAAGCCCCTGGGTCTAAGCTCGGGTGATTAGCCTGTGCCTCCACGAACACCGAGATGTCCACTCTGCTATTTTTAGCATGTTAGCTGAAGAAAAGCTAAAGTGAGTCTGAGCTGGCAGGCAGGCTACCAGCTGCAGTGTGGACATACCCAATACGCTCCTCAAATTCTTAAAGATGCTTATCTTGATCCCGTATTTGCAGTTCTTCCAGCTCTCACAATTTCGTCACAATGCTCACAATCTCTGGCATCTTTCTTAATGTCTCAGCTCCTGGAGTCATGTGATTACATGAGACGCTCAGGTTCTATTTAAAAGCAAACAAATCCTTCTTGTCCTCACTGGTTGCAAAGATTCACCAATTCTAAGGCCAAAATGGCCCAGTGTGATAATCTAAGCTGACCTCCTCAATAAGACAGATCAGAGAGCTTCCCTGAAAGAATTCCTGTTTGAACAAAAGCATATCTTTTAGGGGGAAAAAACCCATACCCAATCTTGATTTTAAAATGTCCATTGATGGGGAATCCACCCACAACCCTTTATAAGGTGATCCAGTGATTGATTATCTTCACTGCTAAAAACTAACGTTATTTCTAGCCTGTATTTGTTTAGCTTCAGCATCCAGCCATTGACTCTTCCATGGTCTTCTAGATTGCAGGGCACTGTACCATCTAATTTCCGTTCCCCATATAGGTACTTACAGATTGTCATTGAGTCACCCCTTAACCTTCTCTTTGTTGTACTAAACAGACTGAGCGCCTTGCCTATATCACTAAAAGGCATGTTTCTCAATTGTTCAGTAACCCTCATGGCTCTTCTTTGAACCACACCAGTGCCAAACATAAGTAAAAGAACCTCCCTGCTCCAGCAAAGAAAGTCCCGTGGTACCTTAAAGACTAACAAATTTCTTCAGGCATAAGCTTTCATGGGCTGCAACCCACCTCGTCAAAGGCATCTGCTTATAGGCAAAGAAATCTGTTAGTCTTTAAGGTGTCACAGGACTTTTGTTCTTTTTGCTGTACACAGACTAACATGGCTATCCCTCTGGAATTTATCTCCCTGCTCCTAGGTGGCATTCTCCTTGAAAAGGTGAATCCTTTTGCAATGGCAGAAGACAAATAAAAAGAACAACAAGCAGTTGTGTGGCACTTTAAGACTAACAGATTTATTTTT